>CM035407.1:69625657-69650657 GCA_020310875.1 Ceratopteris richardii
AATAGTAGTAGTAGTAGTAGCAGCAGCAGGAGGAGCAGTAGCAGAAGGAGTAGCAGTAGCAGCAGGAGGAGCAGTAGCAGTAGAAGTAGTAGTAGTAGTAGTCGACAGTAGTAGTAGTAGTAGTAGTCGACAGTAGTAGTAGTAGTAGTAGTAGTAGTAGTAGTAGTAGTAGTAGTAGTAGATAGTAGTAGTAGTAGTAGCAGCAGAAGCAGTAGTAGTAGCAGTAGTAGTAGTAGTAGTAGTAGTAGTAGTTGATTGTAGTAGTAGTAGTTGAATGTAGCACTAGTAGTAGCAGTAGTAGTTGACTGTAGTACTAGGTAGCAGTAGTAGCAGTAGAAGTAGCAGCAGTAATAGCAGTAATAGCAGTAGAAGTAGCAGTAGTAGACTGCAGGAGTAGTAGTAGACGTAGTAGTAGTAGTAGACGTAGTAGTAGTAGTAGTAGACGTAGTAGTAGGTAGCAGTAGTAGGTAGCAGTAGTAGTAGACGTAGACGTAGTAGTAGGTAGCAGTAGTAGTAGTAGTAGTAGTAGTTGACTGTAGTAGTAGGTAGTAGCAGTAGTAGTTGACTGTAGTAGTAGGTAGGAGTAGTAGCAGTAGAAGTAGCAGTAGTAGTAGACTGTAGGAGTAGTAGTAGACGTAGTAGTAGTGGTAGTGGTAGTGGTAGTGGTAGTGGTAGTGGTAGTGGTAGTGGTAGTGGTAGTGGTAGTGGTAGTGGTAGTGGTAGTGGTAGTGGTAGTGGTAGTGGTAGTGGTAGTGGTAGTGGTAGTGGTAGTGGTAGTGGTAGTAGTAGTAGTAGACGTAGTAGTAGTAGTAGTAGACGTAGTAGTAGTAGTAGACGTAGTAGTAGTAGACGTAATAGTAGTAGTAGTAGTGGTAGTGGTAGTGGTAGTGGTAGTGGTAGTGGTAGTGGTAGTGGTAGTGGTAGTGGTAGTGGTAGTGGTAGTGGTAGTGGTAGTGGTAGTGGTAGTGGTAGTGGTAGTGGTAGTGGTAGTGGTAGTGGTAGTGGTAGTGGTAGTGGTAGTGGTAGTGGTAGTGGTAGTGGTAGTGGTAGTGGTAGTGGTAGTGGTAGTGGTAGTAGTAGACGTAGTAGTAGTAGTAGTAGTAGACGTAGTAGTAGTAGATGTAGTAGTAGTAGACGTAGTAGTAGACGTAGACGTAGTAGACGTAGACGTTGTAGTAGTAGACGTAGTAGACGTAGTAGACGTAGTAGACGTAGTAGACGTAGTAGTAGTAGACGTAGTAGTAGTAGTAGTAGTAGTAGTAGTAGTAGTAGTAGTAGTAGTAGTAGTAGTAGTAGTAGTAGTAGTAGTAGTAGTAGTAGTAGTAGTAGTAGTAGTAGTAGTAGTAGTAGTAGTAGTAGTAGTAGTAGTAGTAGTAGTAGTAGTTGACAGTAGCAGTAGCAGTAGCAGTAGTAGCAGTAGCAGGAGGAGCATCAGCAGTAGTAGCAGTAGTAGCAGTAGTAGCAGTTGCAGTAGTAGTAGTAGTAGTAGTAGTAGTAGTAGTAGTAGTAGTAGTAGTAGTAGTAGTAGTAGTAGTAGTAGTAGTAGTAGTAGTAGTAGTAGTAGTAGTAGTAGTAGTAGTAGTAGTAGTAGTAGTAGTAGTAGTAGTAGTAGTAGTAGTAGTAGTAGTAGTAGTAGTAGTAGTAGTAGTAGTAGTAGTAGTAGTAGTAGTAGTTGATTGTAGTAGTAGTAGTTGACTATAATAGTAGTTGTTGGAAATGAGGTAGGCCCTTGGCTCATGTCACAGGTCCATGGTTCCATAGGTCCAGCATATACAACATAGAATCTAGCAATCTTCAATATTGACAAAACATGAACATACCATATTTAATCATACAAATGATGAGAGAAAGATAGAGAAAAATAGACGACATGTGTAAGGTGTTACGTAAGCCATCGCTTACTCATAGTATCATATATACCAATGTTCAATGTACAATGTGGGAGCAAAACTCTCAACCACTCTATGTGATGAGAAATAGATGAATGAGTGGATGTACAAATGTAACAAACATATTCAGATGTATGGGCAGAAATTTGAATATACATGAGATTTGCGACCTTATAGGTTATAGAAGAGTGAATATGAGTGATTGAAAGAGGAAGGATCAGTGTGAAACTGATAATCAACAAACCCTTATCTAACCTTAGGCTATGGAAGACCCTAAGTCAGATACGTGTGTGTAAAGATCACATACTTAAAAAGTAGCAAAGAATGCTAACAAGTTTGTTGCCGGAAATCCTCAAACTCATGTGAACACACCTTCTCAAACACCTCATCCAAATATGCATAAAGCATATACGTACTATTTCTCTTGTACCTATGCTGAATAGGACTCCTCCTTATATGAACTCCACGGCCTTTATAAAATTCAAGTAGTACCTGTGTGCATAAAGAGAATATGTACCTGAATACTTAACATAAGATGTAAATCTTATGTTAAACACCATCCAATGTTTTTGAAGTAGCCCGACATCTTCTTGTAGAAGACAATCTTCAAATACACCATGTAGATGGCTGATCCTCACCATCAAGCTGCCAATGACCAAGTCTTCTTGCCATGAACAAGAGATAACCTCCTCTCCATGAGCTAGAGTGTGAGCACACCCTTCATCTTCTCAAAGAAGAATCATTAAGAAGAACTCCATAGCTGCTCCTCAACATGCTTCAAGTTAGCCCCATGGCTGCCCCATGAGCTAGAAAAAACACCACCTCTATTGAGGTCCAAGCTCCAAGCTTGTGTTGAATACTAGGTGAAGGATGATTACAAGTGACCCCAAGCACTTCTTTTATAGTATTGGTTATCCCATGAAAAGCTCTTCCAAAAGCTATAATAAAGAAGCTCGTACTATGATCGCTACACGATCTCCAATAAAGCACGTTGCGAAAAATCAACTCCGTCCGCTGTCCTTGTAAAGCTGTCCATAAGCTTTTATTGATTTGAAAAGCATGGTCTAAAAATCAACTCCGTCCGCTGTCCTTGTAAAGCTGTCCATAAGCTTTTATTGATTTGAAAAGCATGGTCTAAAAAAGATTCTTCGCACTGCGTTGCAATCCACGGGACTTGAACCCTCGTGGGCTGGATGAGAGACTCACGTTCTAACCAACGCGCCAACGTTCTTGCTTGTACAAAAACTAGAAGAATATTTACATATGCTAGTCGCGCCCATCTGTTTTGTTGTATAAGCATTACAAAACAGTTCTATAGATGCTTTCATGCCCCTCTGCTTGTGTGTACAAGGACTAATAAATAGAGCTATTCATGCTGTAGACTCTGGACAAAGTGGACCAATTTTTGACCAATGGGACATTGTTTCCCAACAATCCCCCCTGCAATGTCATATTGGTACAACTTGGACGGGATGTGCAAACTATCAAAGCTGCAAACTTGTACTCCCAAACTTTAGAACTTACCTTCAAAAGTCTTCTTCAAAACTGAATTTGACTTTCCTTCAAAAAATATGAACTTGCTGAATATGAACCATAATACTTGAGAAAATATGCAAACTAGATATCCAATAGTGTTCTCATCAAGCAATCATTGCTTGATAACAAATATAGCATGAACTCTCTCTGAACCTGCTAGCTCTTGTCTTCAAAAACCTCAAAATATACACTAGGATCCATATATTTGCATTTACCTTCCAAAAAGGTTTCTCAACGTACTTCTGCTGTGTTATGTAAATACACTAAACAAAATTAAGAACTGAATCCTGGGATTGACAACTCACAACTTAGTGTATTATGAACACTGCTGGTTCATCTCTGACTGTACTCAAGTCAAATCAACTCAACTCAATTGAAATGAACTGAAATATGAGTCAAAAAATCTATGATGTCATCATGTCTTCATCCTTGTTCAATTTGTAAGTCTTTCATACCTCTTTCCTTCAGAACCTGGTATAAACATATATGTGCGCACTTCTGAAATATACCTTTCTGAAATATCAAGCTTCTTTTCAATAGAACTCTGGAACCTTCTCCTGAACGCATCCTAACAGGAACTTTCTCCAAATATTCTTCTTCTTCCTTCTTCTTTCAAAGCTGGAACATAAAGAGAACTTGACAAAGCAAAAATAGGAATACCTGAAATAGGAATACCTGTATGTATGACTCTGCATTCTTTCACATATGGCTGAGAATAAGTCTTCATGTTTCATCATCCCCTTGATGATTTAAGACTAGTATCCAGTATTCTTCAAATTATATAAGACCTTGTGAAATGTGGAACGTCTTCCTTCTTTCAATAAATCTGATCTTCAGTGATCAATACCTGTATCTGAAACAAAATTCTGAACCCTTTTTATTAGCATTGTGGCGGCGGTGGCGGTGGCGGCGGGAGGAGGAGGAGGAGGAGGAGGAGGAGGAGGAGGAGCAAGAGGAGAAGTAGCGGTAGCGGTAGCGGTAGTAACTGTAGTAGTAATGATTGTAGTAGTGGTAGTGGTAGTAGTAGTAGTAGACTGTAGTAGTGGTAGTGGTAGTGGTAGTGGTAGTGGTAGTGGTAGTGGTAGTGGTAGTGGTAGTGGTTGTGGTTGTGGTTGTGGTTGTGGTTGTGGTTGTGGTAGTGGTAGTGGTAGTGGTAGTGGTAGTGGTAGTGGTAGTGGTAGTGGTAGTGGTTGTGTGGTTGTGTGGTTGTGTGGTTGTGTGGTTGTGTGGTTGTGGTTGTGGTTGTGGTTGTGGTTGTGGTTGTGGTTGTGGTTGTGGTTGTGGTTGTGGTTGTGGTTGTGGTTGTGGTTGTGGTTGTGGTTGTGGTTTTGTGGTTTTGTGGTTTTGTGGTTTTGTGGTTTTGTGGTTTTGTGGTTTTGTGGTTTTGTGGTTTTGTGGTTGTGGTTGTGGTTGTGGTTGTGGTTGTGGTTGTGGTTGTGGTTGTGGTTGTGGTTGTGGTTGTGGTTGTGGTTGTGGTTGTGGTTGTGGTTGTGGTTGTGGTTGTGGTTGTGGTTGTGGTTGTGGTTGTGGTTTCGTGGTTTCGTGGTTTCGTGGTCGTGGTTTCGGTTTCGTGGTTGTGGTTTCGTGGTCGTGGTTTCGTGGTCGTGGTTTCGTGGTCGTGGTTTCGTGGTCGTGGTTTCGTGGTCGTGGTTTCGTGGTTTCGTGGTCGTGGTTTCGTGGTCGTGGTTTCGTGGTCGTGGTCGTGGTCGTGGTCGTGGTCGTGGTCGTGGTCGTGGTCGTGGTCGTGGTTTCGTGGTCGTGGTCGTGGTCGTGGTCGTGGTCGTGGTCGTGGTCGTCGTGGTCGTGGTCGTGGTCGTGGTCGTCCTCGTTGTGGTCGTGGTCGTGGTCGTGGTCGTGGTCGTGGTCGTGGTCGTGGTCGTGGTCGTGGTCGTCCTCGTTGTGGTCGTGGTCGTGGTAGTAAGTGGTGGTAGTAGTAGGTGGTGGTAGTTTGTGGTTGTAGTTGGTGGTAGTTCGTGGTAGGTTGTGGAAGTAGTTCGTGGGTAGTTCGTGTAGTTCGTGGCAGTAATTTGTGGTAGTAGTTCGTGGAAGTAGTTCATAGGAGTAGTTTGTGGCAGTCGTTCGTAGTTCGTGGGAGTAGTTCGTAGGAGTAGTTTGTGGCAGTAGTTCGTAGCCGTAGTTTTCAAAGCAATAGTTCGTGGTAGTTTAGCCGTGGTTTTCGAAGCAGTAGTTCGTGGTTCGTAGTTCTTAGCAAGTTGTAGTGTTAGTAGAAAGCCGTAGTTCGTAGTAGTAGGTTGTAGCAGTGGGTAGTAGCGGTAGCAATGGTAGTAGAAGAGTAGCAATAGCAGTCGAAGAAGGAGGAGGAGGAGTAGGAGGAGGAGGTAGGTGGTGGTGGTGGTAGGTGGTGGTGGTAGGGGGGGGGTGGTGGTGGTTGTAGAAGGCAGTAGCATGTGGCGGTGGTGGTCGTAGTAGGTAGTGATGTTCATAGTAGGTGGTAGTAGTAGGTGGTGGTCGGAGCAGGTGGTAGTAGTAGTAGTAGTAGTAGTAGTGGGTAGAAGTAGTAGTAGTAGGTAGTAGTAGTAGTAGTAGGTAGTAAGTAGTGGTAGTAGTAGGTAGTTCTTTTGTAGGAGGAAAACAGAAGGAAGGATATCGCAATAAAAGCTTCTTCAAAAATAGCCATGATTGCAAAAGCTAAAGGAAAAGCAAAGTAGAAGAAGAAAGAACCTATGTGACGAAAGCAAAGCAAGATATTAAATTTTGAAAAGTCTCTTTTTTATCTTCTTCTACTTAGTCTATATCTAGTGCTTCATCATCTAGTGGTAAGAAGTTTGGAATATGCCACTAGTGTAAAAACCTAGGACAGCACATAGCACATTGTAGGAAAAGAATTAGAAAGAAGAAAAGATAAGCCTTGGGGAATATAGTGGTCAAAGAGGATTCACCAAAAAGAAACTTTTATTGACATTACTTTCACAAATTTTATTGAAGAAGACGACTTTTATGCCTTCCTTATCCATTTCAGAATTAAGAATGATGTTCCCCTTTTTTCTTTACAAACAAATACATGGCTATTGCATTGTAGCCACATTTATTTCTGTCATTGTTTGAATTATGGCAAAAAAGTATCATTTGCAAATGGACAAAGTTAAGGTCAAAGAAGTCAGTAAAATCAGTTTATATTGAGCCAATAATATTTTTTTTACATTGAATAATGTTTTATTTGCTCTTTGCATTACCAAAAACCTTCTGTCTATTCCCTCTTTTGTACAAGAATGTTTTCATGTTATTTTTGATGGTGAAAAATGCTATGTGAAGTCTTTAGAAGATGGATCTATTGTTTCTGTAGCTACTTTGAGTAATGGTTTATACATTCTTGATCATTATGATGAGAATTATTGGATGTTTCTACATGTGTTTCATCTCCAATTAAAGATATGCAACTTCGGTATTTGTGTTTTGGTCATCTCAATCACAAAAGTATCTTCTATATAAGGAAATATAACATGGTGCGTTCTCTACCTATACTTGAAATTTTTCTAAGTGTTAATGAATCTAAAGAATGTATTCATGGGAAAATGCATAAATCGCCTTTCAAAAAGGATGGTGTTTAGGTGGAAACAAGAGAATTTATTGTCTACATTTGTATGCATACCAATGCTCACATTGTCTCCTCAAGCATATATTTATTTTATTATTTTCATTGGCGATGATCCTCACTTCTCATGGATTTGTCGTTTAAAAGACAAATAAAAAGTTCTCTTGTTTCAAGGAGTTACTGGCATAAGTTGAAAATGAAATAGTGAGAAATTGCAAGTTTTGCTTTTTGATCATGGTAATGAATATTTGTGTTGGGGATAAACTTTAAAGGCCCCGAGGAGCCTTCTTTTGTACATTTTGATGTTTCCACATGATAACTCTCTTCAAGAGCTTCTCAAACATGTTTTTATAATCTTTTTGCCCCCAACTTCGGTGGATATAGTCATTTATATGATATTTAATGACTCATGGTCACGTTGGTATGTGCACATTTGGCCAAGTGACCAAAGTCCTCATCTTAATACAACTAAGGTCCTAACTCGCATTTTATGTGAATGACTTTTATCAGAGTTGTATGTAGTGCTTCCATCTTCTTCTTCTTCTTCAATTTTATGCACAAAGAGCTTTCTACTTTCTCTGTCTGCACGCAGTTGGTCACCCACTTGGTATTTGGGGCAGTCATGTACATCTTTGGATAGCTCTCTCGGGCCTCTTTTAATTGATATTAGACCCTTGTGATGTTTCATCACAAACAAATTTGCTGCAAGTGGGAGCCTTTCTCAATTTATAAGAGAGTAGAGGTGAAATTTTAAGTTTTCGAAGACTTTCATTGTGAAGAACTCCTTCAGCCTTACATAAGCTGAAATTACAGATTGCATGTCTTTATTGGAGTTGAACACACTCATTTTGGATGAGAGTGCATGTAAAATCTTTATGAGAAGCTTTATTTGTTGGAAATTGAATAAGAATGGTTCATTTTTTCCTAGAGAATCCAAATTTCAAGTCAATGTCCTCTTAGGAAGAGATGAGAATACCTTCCACGCATAATAAACTTAATGAAAGATTGTGGATATCTTTTAATCATGGAAATCGAATCTTCAAATTCTTTCTTCTTTCCTTTTTTAAATGTACTTGTATTTTGTACATGTCTTTTTTGATAAAAAGCTCAACAAGATATCATCAGTAGATATGTCATAATTAGATATACATTCCTTTCCTTCAATCCTGGTAGAGGTTTGCGTTTGCAGTAACTAGAAGTTAGTGCAATAGAAGAATCAAGAGAAGAACAAATGCAAGTGAATCATGTAAAATTTTGGGCACTACAAGATGTGGATGGACTCTTTGATTGTAGAAGAGTTGCAAGATTCACATCATAAACACTTACATGCACTCATGTGATCACAAGAAAAATCACATTTGTAAGTACACGAAGAAGATTTTCTTTCCCTTCACTCACAAAAATACAAGTGTACTGAGTACTTGGCTACTAAGCGCAAATAAATTTTTACACAAAGTATCAAAAAACATACTTCTTTATTCGTTATCATACATAGTGCACTTACTCATATTTAAATTTAATACTCGAGTGATGCTTAATAATGCAAATATCAATTGTGCTTAAACAATGCAGATATTGGTATTAAATTCCTGGAAACATTTGGCACATACAAAACTGATGAAAAACAGTGTCATTTTGTGCAGAGAACCCTATTTTTCAGCAAACCCTAATTCGGTCAAACTTGGTCAAAGGGTCTAAACTGGTTAAAAGTTGGTAAAATTTTTTTATTCCATATTGTTAAGGTACTCATTTAGAATATAATACTTTGGCATTTGAGCTCTCTATGCCCCTTTAAATATCAAACCCTAATTTTTAGCTTTTCACATGCCACCTGCCACAATCATATTTAATTTGGCAAAAAGTAGGAGTCCAAGGGTGGAAGATGGGGGCACCTGGGTGCTGATAATATCATCTCCTATACACTCCCTCAAGGTGTTTGGTGTTGTGGAGCTGTTCCTACCTTTCATACGCACATGCCAAGTGTGCGTTCTTGTAAGTTAGCTGCTGATTTTCTGTTACACACCTGTCTACTTGCTGTATACAAGTTTTTCCAGCTTCTACTTCTATTAGAGAAGTGTTTGAAATTGTCAACATTAGAGGAGTTATTATAGCAGTGTATTGCTGTTTTTCTCATATTTACACAACACATAGGCTGTATTTTCATAATCAGCCTATTCTCATCACTTTCTATATATAAAAACATCTTTTCTCAATCGTTGGGCACTTTTCTTTCATATTTTGTACCTAGAACCAGTCAATTCCCCGCCTTTTACATTCATATATACTTACACACGTCGCATAGTTATTCTTTCCATTTGTTTTTTTAGAGTAGCATTTGCTGCTCATTTCATCTCTAGCCTTTATTCTATTCTCTATCTTCTCTCATCTACATTATTTGGTTCAAGGTGTGTATTTGTGCATGGTATTCTAGCATGTGGAAGATTCTGTAACTTGTTTTTTTTGAGCCTACGTCATTTGCAGCACTTGGTATCAGAGCTTATTACACATATACATAATTGTTCCCAAGATGGGAGATTATAGATATAGACTAGAACAAGAGAATAAACTTGATGGAATGTGTAACTATGCTATGTGGAGTTTTATGCTGATGAATCTTTTAGTAGCCAAGGATTTGTGGAATATTGCCAATGGCAAGTATCCAAGACCGAGACAAAGAGAGGATGTTGGATCTTCTTCCAAACAAGTTGCAATACCAATTCCTGCTCGGCAAGTTGAGGAAGATTCTTCATCTACAAACAAGGACATTAAAGATATTCAACCTATCGAAGAGAAGTCCATAATGAGGTTCAGGAGATGCATAAGCACTATCTCTTATTGCAATGGGTGTGAAACGTCACATTATTCCTCAAATCAAGTCATGCAGAATCTTTTCTCAATCTTAGTTGGAGTTAGAAAATCTCTATCAAAGTAGAAACCGTGCTAAGAAAGCTCATCTCAAGGGGACGACACGTGCATGAAGGTTGGTGAGTCAGTTGAGTCATATATTTTATAGTTAAAACATTCTTCGTCAACTTCTCAATGTTGCTATGAATATTCCTAATGAAGAGATGGTAAGTACCTTAATTAATTCACTTCCATCTACATATCACTCACTTGTCACATCTCTTTCTCTCTCCACAAGAGATAGAGAGAGTACATTTGAAGAGTTACATTTTTTGTTACTTCAAGTGAAGATCAATAGAAAGCATGGAGGAGAATGATGAGGCGATGGTTTCTTCATTAAAGGGAAAGAAGAAGAAAGAAACTCAGCTGCTATCTAAAGAGAAAAAGCTAAGTCTTCTATTTCTAAATCCACTTCCACATCTTTATCTGCCTCTACATGGCTTACATCATCTACACATGAAGCACAATCTACTTCATCTGCATCTACCTCTATATTACAATGAAGAAGGGATATTCTCCACTATTGCAAAAAGCAAGGTCATCATATTGCAGAGCGCAAGAAAAAGTCTAATAATGAAAAGAGAAGGGCTTAAGGTAATAATGTTGAGGAAAGTTGAAAAGGTAAATCTTTAGATGATGATGCTTTTGCATGTGTGAGTATAGACGTGTTTTTTGATCAAGAAACATTGCATGCTATATCAAAGAGCCCTTGGATCTTTGATTCCAAAGCTAATTTTTCAGGTAGAAGAGTGACCATTGCAGAAGGTCATGATTTGGATGTTGTTTGTGTTAGCAATGTCATCCTAAAGTCAGTAGCAAATAGAAACCTCAAAACTTCTAATGTGATGTACAAGAGATCAAGAAGAATTTGCTCTCTTTCTCAACATTTCTTATAGATGGTTATAAAGTGATTTTTAAGAAGGGTTCATGTCAACCTTACACCAAATGAAGAGCATTGTTTTTTCGAAGGTGAAAATAGAAGTGGCATGTTTATATTGTCAAAGATTAGCCATGCTAATCTTGCTTGGTCAACTTCATCACCAATGGCAAATATGGAGCTTTGGCATGCAAGATTTGATCACTTCAGTTGCACAATTTTTAAGCATATAAAAGACAAAAGTATGGTTGAAAGCTTGCCTACTTTAGCTTTATTAGATGATGTACATTCATGTGAAGGATGATTGGAAGAAAAAGTACACAAATCACCTTTCAAAAAGCATGTATTTATCAAGGGTACAAGGAAGTTGGAGATAATTCACTCATATGTGAATGGATCTTTGAGAGCAAACACAATTCATGGTCAAAGGTATTTTGTCACATTTATTGATGAATTTACAAGATATTCTTGGGTTTTTGGTTTAAGAACAAAGTCCAAAGTACTTTTTACATTCAAGAAATTTGAAGGTATGATAGAGAATGATTCTGAAAATAAAATTCAGATTTTAAGGTGTCATACAGATGGAGAATACAAGTTTAATAATCTCATGTCATACCTGGAAGAAAAAGGCATTGTTCATCAACTCAAAATTTCACTCACTCCGAAGCAAAATGATGTTGTAAAGAGGAAAAATCGTGCACTTGTAGAAATGGCATGTACTATGTTAACTTCAAAAAAAGACAGATGGGCAGGTTTATGCATTGCCTAGGTGTCAACAAGCATTGGCATGCGGTTAAGCGCATCTTTCACTACTTGAGTCATACCCGGCTACTTGGATTGTTTTATCCTGGGGGGGATCACTACCGCCAGATTTGCATGCTTTTTCTGACAGTGATTGGGCTGGTTGCTATGACACTCATGTGTCCACTAGTGGCTTTTGCTTCATGCTTGGTAGCTCATGTATATCTTGGTTGAACAAGAAGAAGCTTATTGTGGCCACTTCGAGTTGTGAGGTTGAGTATAGGGCAGCTTTCACAGCGATCGTTGAGTGTGTTGAGTGTGTGTGTCTCAGATGCCTTATGGCTGATTTGGGTGTTGGTCAGTCTTCTGCCACCACCATCTTCACTGACACTAAGAGCACATTGGAAGTTGCGAGGAACCCTGTGTTCCATGCTCGCACTAAGCACATTGAGGTGCATTATCATTATGTCACAGAGAGGTTCTCTGCTGGAGAGATCAGCTAGGCATATGTGCCCACGCAGGAGAACATTGCAGACGTTTTCACGAAGGCTCTGACTAGGGAGAAGTTTGAAGCTTTTCGCAAAGCTTTGGGCTTACTTCCTTTTGTGGATTGAGTCCACATAGCTTGGCACTTCTTTATACATGAGTGCCAACTCCTTGTTCACTGCATCACTCCCCGGGGGGATTTGTTGATATATTTAGATAGTGATGTGTGTGAACACTCTAGGACTGCCAGGGCACTTTTCTCCCTCTTTAGGAGTTCCCCCCTCCCCCCCCCCCCCCCCCCCCCCCCCCCCCCCCCCCCCCCCCCGGCTTGTATATACGCCTATTGCCCTAATGGGCTTCTTATCTTTGTACATTCTAGTGGTAATACATTCAGTATTGTGTGTTGTGCTCCAAGCAACTTCTTCTTCCTTGTGCTGATCGGGTGCTTCCGAAGACGTCTAACTCCAACAAATATAAGCTCACAAAAGATAACACTTGATGAGTTATACTTAAGGTTTGAACCAGTAGATACAGACTTGACCAGCTTTGACCAAACGTGTGTAGGTTTTTGATCATTGTTGACTGAGGCTGACTCGACTATATTAACAGCTGAGAGCTGAGGGAAATTTCTTATATAAAGTTTTGGTACAGAAAAATTATAATAAGGATAAACATACAAGGCCTCACTCTAGCCCAAGATGCATTCCCAACTAGACTCTAGGAAGGAAAATTGCTCCCGAAAAATTGTTTCTATACAATAAAAGAAGTGGACAATAAGTCAAGGTTGGCAATCTCTATATAGGACCTGAGAAGACCTGAAACCCTCTAATAAAAGGTTAAAACTAGCTCATTTGGCCCAAAAAGCAAAAAACACTTCTACTTCTATAATTAGCGATCCAGCTGTTATAAGATCAGATTTTAGTACAGATATAAAATAATCCGAATATGAGCTTTTTAGAAAATGAAAAAATGATTTATTATGAAAAACCTGTTTTTTTGGTCCAACTAAGCTGTAATCCATGGAATTTTTTAATCTGATGAGATAAAAGATACGCACATGTAGTTGCTTAGAGATGAGGATTGTTCTGATTATTTATTTTTGACCAGTAGTTGAATCTGTTCGTCCTTTTGACCTGATTTTGATCCATATTTTCTCGGATAAAATGATGTCCCTTGATTTTTCTCCAACAATAGTTCTGTAGTTGATGCCATGGTGTTTGAATGAATTCAGGTCTTATCTAGCTTATTTTGGTATATAAGCTTGAGCATGGTCACAGAGATCATAATTTTTTAGAGCAAGTGGTTAAGAATGGATTATGCATCATCTTCAGAACGTTGGCATGGATTGTTCTATCAAATCTGGGACTTGTGATAAGTTTTTTTTTTCTGTTCAGGAAGTCTCAGGTATGCCAACCACTCTGAAGAAGGATCAAGCTCAAGTTTGGCATTTCCCACCGAGTAAAGTTGAGAAGTCTTCATCTTCTGGAGTTGAAGGTAAGGTTTACGTTTTGGTGTAGAAATAACACAATAGTTGTTCCCAGCATGTTAGATAAGCTTAGTCATAAGATAAATATACAGGTGGTTATGGCTAACTTCTTCACAGATTATATAAATATCTGATTATCAATGGCACAGTTTAATTTTGGTGTTAATTGACACAGCTCAAATTTGATTCAGCCAGTTATTATACCATTGCTTGTTCTTGGAATGGTTTTCAATGATTGCATCATCTTCATTCTTCATGGTTATGCTACATGTTTATTGGGATTATCTTCATGGTGATTTGTACAACACCAAATCTTATTATTCTTGAATTTATTTAGGACAATTTTTGAACATATGGAAGATGGTCGAACATAATCTATTGCTTTTCAATGCTTAAAATTATTTCTACTATTTAGATCTAGAGACTCTGGTTTTCTTTTTTTCCAAATGATGAGCCATATATGGATAAACTAGTGTAAAGATTAGTTTCAAGGAAGGTATAAAATAAATAAGTGTGAACAAGTAACAGATTGAAATAGATAATCTGTTTTTTTAAAATTATTTGTTACTTCTTTGTCAGTTCATTGTGCTTTTTTGTATGCCTTTGTATGCATTTTTTTCCTTTCGACAAATTGCAGGCCTAAAATAGAGAAGACCACTGCAAAGTGAAAGTGCTTTATATCATTCTTATACAAAGCGCATAGAGGATAAGTCATCTTGAAAACAGCGGTTGAAGATACACAAGTCTCAATGGCTTTTTTTCTACTTGTACTTTGCATAACCTTAACATCAAACTTGAAGAGTTGCACAGAAAAATTCACTGCTTATCTCAAAATTCACTATGAGAAAGTGGTTGAAGCTTTGATGATTTTTTCTAATCACAGCATGGTCCATAATGAACTAATGCTTCCGGTCGACAGCAAGCATGACATCCGTAACCTCCTTGAGTGGAAGCATGTAACTTGCTATTCTAAGTTAGTAGTTTCCCTAAGCGATCATGCAGTCTTATTAAATAAGAGGGTCCCAGATGAAAGCAGGGAGGCAGTATAATGGGATATCAATGGTCATAAAACTCAGCACTCTTCTTTGCCCTTTCTGTGAGGTCATAGGAGGGCAGTGATTTTTTTCAGCTTACTCTGTGAACTGTACTTTCAATGTGAGGGTAGAGAGAGGAGGGCTTTACTGAGACATTGCATGTGATTTATCAGTGCTAACATCCAAGTAAGACTGTTACTGCACGAGTTTATTTTCAAGCTGGACATCTCATGGTTTCTTATACCCTTTGAAGAATTTTGTTTTCTGAACCTTTATGCTGTCAGTTGCATATTTTATCTTTCAAAAGTTTGTTTTCCCCCCCTTTTTACAGAGCTTACATATTGGAAACTGGATGTTTCTTTCATATTTTTTGCCTCTTCGTATTATTTGTTGTACATCAATGGTCTTTTCTCTTCTTGTTTTGTAGTCCTGGAAATGTGGAAGTAGATTATGTATGTGTAGGAGGACAAATTCAAGCGTTTACTGAGCCTAACATGATGAGCTTGGGAAACATTGTGGAAGTTTATATGAATACAAGGAAGTCCTTTGAAGTTTGAGAGAAAATTTTGGGGCTTGATGGGCATAGACACATTATTTGTATTGTTGCTAGAGTATTTTAATAGAAGTGGGTGAGTGCTTTGACTCCTTACTAATCACATGATCATGGAGTGATAAAGGCTTGTGAGTTCATACTCGTGGTGTGCATTGTGCGGTTCATGTATTCATTCTTACTTCTATACCCACTATTGGGCATTAATGACGTTATTGGGGATGTCATAGTATTGAGTCGATACTATGCATAATGGAGCTTATGGCTATATAGTTTTGTGGTTGACTACCATGAGCTTATAGTTCACTCTCATTTGAGGCTGAATTTCGGGTTTTCTTGAATTCATCTTGGTATATATACATGTTGTGAACATTGGTTTCATCTTGGAAATATTGTTGGAGTTCAAGAACAAGGGAAGCATGCAAACAACACGAGGAAGAAGAAGAAGTTTGGTGCAGAATACATTTTATTACTACGTGAATTATTGGATTAGATCCCGAGGACTCCATTCCCCCCTTTTTTTTTGAGAGTACAATGAATTGAAAACACACTCACACACCCAACCTCGTAAGGTAGAGGCACCCATCTATGAGGAACTCATAGATACATGTCGAGCCAAGACTTGAACTCAGGATTTCCTCTATGAGACTCAAGGCATCAAACCACTTGGTTACGTAGGCTTGGACAACTCCATCCATTTTTGGGAGCAACCAATGAGCACGATTATCAAAGCATATAATTGCACAACTATCTTCGCAAAAACACTCACAAAGATTAATAATTCTTACCGCAGAACCACATACTCGATTTCGTAATTATTCCACTTCCCATAATTGAAGAACCTTAGTAACTCTTGACATGAGTGACACTTGGAACTCATGTGAGAGCCCATGTGTCGAGTGATTAAGGGATGGTTCACACCTCCCTACTCAAGAGTTCCCAATGTTACATTTTTCTTCCCCTTAATATCATTTTGTCCTCAAAATGATGTTTGAAGGTTCAAGTGGAAGAGAAGAAGAACCTAGATCAAGTACTCTCTCTAAACCCCATGTCTCCGATGTACATGGTCATATCTCCATGGTGTTTCCCCATTTCCTTCCCTTAAGAAGACTCTTGGGAAGGCAAAGAAATATTGGGAAACCCTCTCTAACCTGCTCCCATGTAGCATGATCTTCTGAACTATCTTTCCACTTTACTAGGCACTCTTTATATAGGAGACTTATCGTCTGTTTCTCTCGAGTGCGTAGTATCTGACCCTCTCTAACTTGCTCCCATGTAGCATTATCTTTTGAACTATCTTTCCACTTTACTAGGCACTCTTTATATAGGAGACTTATCGTCTGTTTCTCTCAGGCTCATGTGGGATAGATTGAATAGAAATAAGCTCTACCACCTCACTATTTGGAACGAGGTTGTCAAATTTACCAAGTCTCTTCTTAAGTGTCAGCTGACATGAAATATTGGATGGACTTGGCTACTCTTTGGAAGTTGGAGCTAGTAAACAATCTTTCCTATTCTCTTTAGTATTGGGAATGGACTACAATACTTAGGAGATAGTTTTGGACAAGGTCCTATCTTTATGGTTTCAGACCTATAGGAAACTCTAAGATAGACCTTCTCTCCTTCCTCAAAAGTTGATTTCTCTCCTTTGAGGATCAACATAGGCTCTAGTCATGTCTTGAGCTGTCCTAATACTTTACCTAGCAAGCCTAAGCATATTGTTCGTCTCTTTCAAGAAGTCCTTCGCAACTTGGAATTTCTCATGCTTCAATCCTAGTGCATAAGGAGATCTTGGCAAAAACCTGTACATAAGCATAAATGACCTATGTCCAGTGGAAGATTACTTGGCACTATTATATGCAAACTCTACTGTAGGCAAGTACTCTTCCCAATTAGTTTTCCTTTCATTTACACATGCTCGAAGCATATCTTCTAGGATTTGGTTAACCCTCTCTGTTTGCCCATCCGTATGTGGATGCTCGACCATGCTCATGCCAAGTTTAGTATCCACCTCTTGAAGATTGCTCTCCAAAAGTGGCTAGTAAACTTCCTATCCTGATATGAAACAATGTCTAATGGAAGAACATATAATTGGTGTAAGTTCTCAACAAATAGCCTAACCAACTTATTACGTGTCAAAATAAACCTAGCCATTTTGGTTAATCTATCCACGATTGCCGAGATCGAGTCGTGCCCTCTCTGTGTCTTAGGTAATCTTATTATAAAATCCATGGAGATTCTCTCCCACTTCCCATTGGGAATAGCGGATATCCAATGGGTGGAAGAGACCTCCAATCCTCGATCTCTCAGCTTTCTTGACGTGGTATTTAGTGCATTTAAGCACATACTCTATTACATCCTTATGAAGTCAAACTAGTAAAATATGCCTCTTAACAAGATCATAAGTCTTGTTAACTCTTGGGTGTCCCACACTAGGTGTGTGAGGATACTCATATAACATATGCAGCCTCATCTCAAAATCTCTAGGGACACACCTTACCTTTGTACAATATATATCCATCATGTATACTGTAGTTCTTCCACTTGAATCCTTCTTGAGTACCTGTCGAAACTCTATCCTCATTGGAAACATGTCTCTCAGGATCCCCTTTCTCTATTGCTTCCCAAATAAGCCTATATTTCCCTCTGATGGACTCAAGTTGGACTCAGGTAACTCACTAATGATATGAGTAAACCTTAGTCCATTGAGCATAGACATTAAAATTTCCCTTCCTATACCTAAACTCAAACTCCTGAAGAATCTCTTCCCAACAACCTTGCAACTTTTAAGGTCTGTTTGATTAGAGAGCCACTTTATGTTGTTTTGATCAAACACTATCATAACCTTGGCACCATATAGGTAATGATGCCACTTCTTCAAAGCATGGACAATTGCACACAACTCCTCATATATGGAGTAATTCTTCTTAGCCGATTCTAGTTTTTTGCTCTCAAAAGCCACTTGTCGACCATCCTAAACTAAAACTTCTCCTATAGCAAAATCACTCGCGATGGTCTCAACCACAAATGGTTTATTGAGATCTGCTATATGTAAAAGTGGAGCTCTAGCAATTGCTAACTTCAACTTTTCCATATTTGGCTTCTGTCCGCCCTCCCCAATGAAAGGTTTCCCTTTCCCAATCAGGACAACAATCTTGGCATAGTTCTTGATGAATATACGATAGAAACGTGATAAACCTAAGAAGATCTGAAGCTCTTCCAAGTTCCTGGGGTGTGGCCATTCCATGATAGCTTCTACTTTATCACGATCCATCTGGATTCCATCTTGGAAGCCTATATGCCCAAGGTATAACCTTTGTTTTGAAAAATTCACATTTTGCTTCCTTAGTAAACAGTGAGTTTTCAATGGAATACTTTCCTTAAGTGTTCCAAGTGTTCCTCTTCTGATCTACTGTAGATCAGAATATCATCTAAAAAGTCTACTAGAAACTGCCCTAGGCATCAACAGAAACTCATAGTCCCCATATCTACTCCTAAAAGTAGTTTTAGGGACATCTTCTTTCCTCATTCTAGTCTAATGATATCTCAACCTAAGATCAAGCTTGGTAAAATGCTAGCTTGATGTAATTGATCAAAGAAGTCTTTCAACTTAGGCATTAGACCTATTTTTGATCGTTACCTTGTTTAATGCTCTATAATATGTACAAAGTCTCATAGAGCCATCTTTCTTTTTGACTAAGAGCATTGGCGATGGCCAGTGTGAATTACTAGGTCTAATGAAACCGTTATCTAAATGATCTTGAAGTTGCTTCTCTACTTCCTAATACTGAGATACACAGCCTATAAGGTGGCTTATAAATAGGGTTAGTGTTAATAACTACCTCTATGACATGGTCAATGTCCCCTCTCTTTGGTGGTAGCCCTCTACGAAGGTCATTAGGAAAAATATCTTTAAATTCAAACATTAAATCCTTAAAACATTTAACTACACACACTTGCAAAAACGAATAATGGAAGGTCCTATCTTCAATTACATTACCGTCATGAAAATATACATCAAATAGTGCTTCTACAATGCTCAAATCATAACCATACAATAAAAAGATTTGCTGTACATGCTGAAAATGAAGCAAAGTATCTAACTCCAAAGATGAGATGAGAGGTGTGTTAGATATACTCAGTACTCCATGCATAAGTGACCACAAATGATCCATGGTGCTCTAAGTTATAAGGCCTAGTTAGAATTTTGAAAGACACGACATATGAAACCTAAATCAGTCGAATTCTCTCTAGATATACACATTGGAATTCCTTGTTGTCCACTTTTGAATGTTTCTTTGGTTTTTTTCTTTGAGGCCTTATTTCTCTAGTTATTGTGCTCCAGAAATAGTGATCAGTTTTCGTGAAGTTTTGTATCTTCACGATGACGCCTAGTCATCTAAAGTCATAGAAATGCCCATATATTGTCTCTTCACTTCCAAGTAGTACTTGGTTGAGAAGATAGAGAGTATAGAGTATTTATGACTCCATAGCTTCAAGCAATGTTTAATAGATGAGAATAATGAGAAAGAAAGGTATATATGGTGAAAAGGACGACCTACATTTTCATTGGCATCGCTATTTACAAATGGTCCTATGAAAGACTTGAAAATAGCAATTAACTCAAACGTTTTGGATAATCGAAGGAGAAACATCCATGGAAGAATTGGAGATGCATGGAAAGGGAAGTCACGTATGTTTGAGGTCCCCATTATGAGCAGAAGCCATTGTGAGAGCCCGGCATAGCAGTCAGGTGCGTTAAATTCGGTGCGCATAAGGTGCGTGAACCGAATGGTACGGGGAGGTAAGGTGCGTAGGGTGCGTTGTACCAAAAAAATTTTATATATATATATATATATATATATATATATATATATATATATATATATATATATATATATATATATATATATATATATATATATATATAATATTTGCTTAATATGTGTTTTTACATATACATTCATGATTCATCATTTGACATTGATTCATTAAACAATGAACATTTGTAAATTGTGACTTTGAAATTGAAATACTAAAGTTTAAACTTCAAGGACCAGGTTCAACATACCATTATTCATATAAAAAGACGAGACAAGATTCAAGAATAACAATTTGAGTCTCGACATAGGCATAATGCACACGACACATCGAATATACTGATATATGATAATGTCATACAAAATGTGGCAAAAGAAAATAGACAAAAGCCCTGCCACCTTCCAACAGTCAACTTGAAATGATTGAATCTAGATACAAAAGCCTTGAAATGATGTATGCCTATCTAGTATCATGTGAATCATAATCACTCTTCTTCATCCATGCCGATGGAATGATCATATGAAGAAGAATGTGGAGAGGAGAGTAGAATGTCTCCTGCTGTAATGACATTCCCATCATCGTCGAACTCTGGTTCCCTAATAGGAACCATCTCTAGTAGAGTCCTCATGATCGCTCGATGGTGCACGAGCACCTCTTCGTGGGGGGTGCATTTTGCGCCTCCTTCTGTTCACTGGAGCTTCACTAGTAGAAGGACAATCAGTTTGCCCCTGCTCTAAAGCACGTGAGTGTGCTCTAGTAACCCTCCGATCGATCACCTCGAGCTCTGTATGGAGCATGCGATAGATCTCCTCCTCCTCATCCTGTGCAAATTCTTCCACATCCTCCGTAGACACAAAACTCTGCTCAAATGTAACAGGAGAAACCTACAAAATGATAATAATAATTTTTAGCTTCAACTTTCAAGCTTCAATGTCTACTATCTAGACTCCACATAATACCTGTCCAGGACCGGTGAGATCCCGCAATGATCGCAAAAGCCGAAGATTGGTTTTGCAATATACCACACGCTGAAGTTGTGCCACATTGAGACAATTGCGTAATTTGGTGTGCACTAATGAGAATGTACTCCAATTACGCTCACATGGGCTCACCGAACAATCCTGAAATTAATATCAAGGCTAAGGGCTTATAATGTAAATCAAATCAATTATCAAAATAATAAAGTTGTAAACACATTGCACAAAAAGCTCAAAACATAGAAAATACTTGAGATAACACTCGTAATGCATATGGAGCGATCGTGGGGTGTCCATAGTCATAATGATTCCACCACTCAAGCGGCTAAGACGTAACATCAGTCTACATAGATGTTTCCCATATAAATTGAGAATTCGCTATCAAAAGCTATCTTCTCATTCTCAGCCATGACACGCTTCATATACAAATCTTTCATATGTCGCCGTGATCCCTGACTCCATAATGTCGTGCTTTTGAAGTAGGGATGGAGTAATGCCGCAAACCCATGAATAGGTCGTGACATGAACTCCCATGGAGACTCCACAAGCTGAAGTATCTCCTCACGTCTACATTATAAATTAAAAAAATAAAAAGATTTAAACATAAACTTCAAATTTGAGAATTGAAAATGTATATACTTGGATTGTGACAATGTCGTAGATGCTCGATCGCCTCTGTCATTCTTGTAGCATATGGTATCTACCCGGAGGCCTCTCAAGCCTTTGGATTCTTAAGCCTTTGTACTTGGACATACAAGCTTGGGAAGAATTCTTTTAGAATCCATGTGAGAGCCATGGATTTCATGTGACTTCCAAAGTAAGAAGGCCTTGGATTAAAATCCATGTGAAGTGACACTTGGTAGCCTTCCTCACATTTCCCCCCTTGGCTTAGAGGTATATATGGGTGAAGTTGGTTGGCTGGATACGTAGATCTCTCATCCCTCGTGGCCCTACAACTTATACTCTTGAGTAGCCAGATTTGTTCCATAGGTTAGGCTAGTTAATTCATCGAGTAGATTATCTCTAGTTGTTGTTGTGTGAAGAATGGGTTCTTCCACTTAACATTGGAATCAGAGAGTAGGAAGTAGGCTTGGGCAAGGTGGTTAGATTCCACAAGGCTCATAGGCATCCAATGGCCTCTAGAAAAGGCGCTTGGGTGCTTTGCCTATGAAATGGTACCAAACTAGTGCGCATCACTTTGAGAAGTTAGCTCAATAAAGATAAGAGCATATCTCCTAATCTATACATCGGATTTAGACGTATAAGATTCTGTTGGAAAACGCTTGGAACAAACTTTTCGATGGAAGGCTGGAAACACTAGATTTAGGGTCCAAGATACCTAGCATGGGTGAGAACCAACTTGAAGATACTGAGGTTGAGAACAAGGGCTCAAGACATCAAGGTTGCAAACAAGGAGGTTCAAGACACCAAGGTTGAGAGCAAGGGTTCAAGAAACCAAGGTTGAGAACAGGAAGATTCAAGAGACTGTGCAAGGGTGAGGACATCAATTCAAAGGGAGATTAGGGGTTGATCATAGTGTTAGACTCAAGAAATGATAGGCAAGAGAACCACACCCTAAGAGGGAGGATTAGGAAGTAATCCTCAACAATAGCTTTTGCGGCAAGTGGTTAGTCCATCATGCTCCTAGCCGGTAGGTCATGAGTTCGATTCCCCTTGGATACAACAATTGGTACCAGAGCTTAGGAAGTGGGGTTGGGCAAGGTGGATGGAAGGCCCACACGACGCTTTGAGAAATTTTCCCAACAAAGATGGAAGTGTATCTCCCAATCTGTAGGTCGGATTGAGATGTGTAAGGTATCACTGGAAAGCTCGCGGAGTGAACTTTCCTTGGGCAACACTTGATCGAGGGTTCAAGATACTCAGCATGGGTGAGAACAAGGTTCAAGATATTGAGGTTGAGAACCAGGGGTTCAAGATACCAAGGTTTCAAACAAGAGGTTCAAGAAACTCTGTGAGGGTGAGGGCATCAATTCAAGGGCTCTCGGGAGCTCAAGAGCCAATCATTGGGGACAATGATCGACCAATGGGGGAAGAATGTTATAAAGTGATAGGTAGGAGATGGTTGAACCATTCCCCAAGAGGGAGGATCAGGAAGTAATCCTCAACCATGGCTCTTGGGGAAGTGGTTAGCGCATCGCACTCTTAACCGGAGGTCATGAGTTCACATCCTTGGTCCTTGTTCATATTCAAACTAGACATGAATTATGAAATTCCTGGTGAAGGTTACCCCGAGGGTTCACATCAGAAACACTGTGTATCCCAACTTATTACAAGAACTGTGAAATGATTAAAATTTTAACATGCTACTAATAGGAGTCTGATTTCTCACAGGACTTCAACCTGTGACAAGTCTTTTATTTTCTGATGTTTCTTGATGCAACTTTATTTTTAAAATGAACACTAAAAGAGTAAGTACACTAAAATGAACACTAATAGTTTTCAGTGTGCTTATTTTTGTGTTGGTTACTGGTATTGTGTTTAGGATCCATGAATAATCAAAATTTGTGTGAATCATTAATTTACTAGTTTAAATCATGAAGGCATGATCGAATTTGCTGGAAATTGTGTTTTTGAGGCTAATGTCAGGTAAAAGTTTTCCAATGAATGAAGAATGAACCATGCCTATTATATGATAATACAACCGGCAGTGGTAATGCACAACACTATTTATGTTCCTAAATATGTCAGGATCGTTTGTATAATGTGCTTTGTACAGTCATTTACGACAAATGACTTTTATTGTACATCATTCACAATAATGCCTGCAGAAGGAGTCTCTTCTGATTATTTGATTGTTTCTGTACTTACTGATGCTTCTGTGATGCTGTTTGAGTTTGCACAAAAACAATAACCTTTTTCAACTTCTGAAATACAGGCAATTTCGGCTATGAGTTTTAGTTATCTTCAATCTAATCCGATTCCAATCACAGTTTGTAAACCTGCAATTTATAATGTCATAGTCATACAGAACATGACCTTTATTTGACAGCTGTAACTATTATTAATAAGAGCCCAAATACGCCATCATCAGCCATATTTATTCTTAGGAAACATTCTTGTGAAGATATTGCTGTCTTGCCAGTGCCTTGGGATGTGTATCTGATACAAGGAAAGGTGCGAACAGGTTTACAATCAAATGCTTGTAATATCTACTGTTCCATTATTCCTCTTTTGAATCTGATAAAAATGGAAGTTTGACCATATATTTTGATTTCTGTCATCAACATCAAATAGGATTCTTATTTATAGAATTGGCCGAGCCCCTTGGGTCTATATTGGGAAAGAAAAGAAAGATTCGATGAAGAGAACTCTTGTTTAAATGTCTGTTTCTCGTTTTTGGGTTGCAGAGCACCAATGATGGACAAGAATCTGTGGTGTCTAGCTGTCTGCAGATACCTAGTGGATGGAATCTGCTAGTTGTGGAATACATGTGGAAAATCGAGTTGAACCCTGCAAGTTTTCAGGTCACTGTAATCTTTGAACATATAAGTGAAGCTTGTAGACGAGCAATGCAAAAATTCATGGATGGTTACAGGTTGTCAGAGTGACAGGGTGATTCAATCTGATCTATCGGAAGTGACTATTGACATTAACTAAGGCCCTGCACATTTTATTAGTATGCTAAATGTGTTGTGTGGAAAAAGCAAGATCACGGAAATGCAGCCCCAGCCCCCCCCCCCCCCCCCCGCGGAAAAAAAAAAGGAATCCAACACATGTGCACACATATTTTATTTACATTTCTGTTTACAGTCAGCAGGAAACATGTTTGTTTATAACAGGTTTTCTAAGAGTCAAAATGTTTAGTGGTAATATAATAAGCAGGGAACTTCTGTAGAAGAGCAACAGTTTTGGAAGAGTAAGTTTGAAAGAGTATTATGAAGTTTAAGAAACATCACTGGAAAGAGTAAGGCAGTTTTATTGTCTTCAAGCTGAATCACACATTTTGGTGCCTTTATTGAGGATGTTTGCAGTTTAACCTTGGGCAGCCAAATATGTAATAATCATGGTTTGATTCATAACTTTATTCCTTTATATTTAAGACAGTTTGTTTGAGATCTTGGAGTGATCTTTTTGATGTAATGTGCATTTAATTAGGCATACGCAGTTTTAAAGGCTTTTAGACAA
>CM035407.1:69658157-69728157 GCA_020310875.1 Ceratopteris richardii
TTTGAATACAACAACATTCCTTTGTGAGATTCAGATAAACTCTACATTCACTCTATCGAATGAAAACCATTCCCAATGGATGATGAGTTACCTTTCTTCTTGGCCTTAAAAGTAAATTTACAAAAGATATAATTTCCACTTCCCCACACCAACATATCCTTTTTGTAATCCATAAAGGTACAACCTCATTAGACAAAACATAAATTTGGATTCCATAACTAAGATGGATTTTTCACATGTATTAGTGGAGGGAATTCTCATCAATCCCTCTACTCTTGTGACTAAACTAGCTTGGCATAAATAATCATGTGATAATGCATATACAAGACTAACTACTGCTAACATACCAAAACTAAACTTTCTAGTGCACAAAATTGAATTGTCCAATCTTCAGATCTTGATAGCATAAAAAAAGTTTAAAAGGATTCCTATTTGTAGTCTCCAAATGCAAGACATACCCATGGAAATTCAAGAGTCAATGCCTTGGCTTTTATTAAAGTCCTTAGCTTTTTCTTCCCATAACTTGTTCCTTCCATTTGTGTTCTATTGTTGCTTTGCTTATTTGCCTCTACTTCTCCATGTGTTCATATCCCACAAAAGAAGATGAAAGGGAACAAGAGCTCCTCAAAAGAGCTTATGGAAGAAGCTCTTCAAGGACTCATCTCTCTATATGCATGCAAGAAAGATATAGATATAGTCTTTCATTCTTCATGCTTTTTGCTTGCCTTCTTGTGTCCTTCACTTGACCTTTGGCCTTGTCCTACCTCCTCCTTGTCCTTTTATCTATCATCATTGTCATCATCATCATCGTAGTAGACCCATATTTTTTCTTAGTTTGCAATTTCTTTCCATGGTGCATAGGCAATTCTCCATTTCTTGATGGGTTCATGATTTTGATCTTCCAATTGTGCCTCTAAAGTGGTGTGTGCCTCCTTTAATGTCGTGTATCGGGCATTGAGTGAAGCATTCTCGACCATCAATAGATTTACTTGTGTTTGTCGTGTGCTTGTCTATGCTTGAAGACTCTCATTCAGTTGTCCTAGTGAGGTGTATTCCTCTCGAATCTGATTCATGGATGAGAACATTCGTGCAAGAACATTTTCTATTCCAGTGAAAAGACAAGATTTGCATGAATTGATGCATGGTTTGGAATTTGGAATGCAAAGGGGACTAGGAAGGGGTTCATGGAAGTGGTTATGCGTGTGAGTGGAGGTGGTGGAGGGGGAATGGGGTGATGGAGTAGTAGGTAGAGGGGGTGGGGGGTGGATCGTGGCAGGTGGTGAGATATTCAATGGTTTAGTGATCAACGAGTGTGTGGTGGAAACAGTGAAAAGTGATAATGATGCATTTAGTTGGTGTGTGAATGTGGTGGCAAAAATTGATGTTAAAGGTAGGGGGTCGGGGAAGGGTGCAAAAGGATTATATACACTCCTAAATTTTATGAACAAAAAAAATGGTGGAATAATGGGGAAACGATGAGGGTGGTCACAAAAGAGGGTCTTGGATCTATGAAGGGGAAAACAAGAACGAAGCTTGGCGGTTGGTTGAGGAGTAATTACATGTGATGGAAAGATGGGAGATTGTTGAGTAAGAATTGGTGAAGAGGTCATTGTGGTTAATGGAGATGGGGTTCGAGGTGGGGTTTCAGAAATCTACTGGAATTCTTGTGATAGTGCTTTCATTGATATAGGAGGTGAACTAGTGATAGTGAGAGGAGGTGTCTATGTGTGAGATCGGTGGTGGGTGTGTTTGCAAAGAACTGAGCATTTGGAGGGATTGGGTGGAATGGGGATTTGAATGGTGGATCTTGTAGGTGTTTGTTATCGAATATGGCATGGATCATAGCGAGCGGACATTGTCTTCACTAAAAATCATAAGGCATCTACCATACCAATAGCTTCTTCAATAAATGCATTGTTTTGATGAACGCTTCATTGAAACGACCGTCGATAAGGTCTTGTTGTAGTAATGCATGAATTCTCTCTACATTGAACTAGTTATGTGCTTGAACCTCTTCCATGCATGAGTATACTCTTTGTAGAGTTTCAATGTATGTTGGACTATCTAATTCTTCTTCTTCCTCATTTCATTGCTTCTTTTCTTCTTGTTGTTGTTTCGCTTCTCTGTCAGTTTGTGAACTTAGATAACTTGGTCATTCATATTCTTGAGAGACAAATCGGGTATTTGAAAAGATCGAAGTCAAGAAGTGGATATGATATTTTGAAATTAGAGAGCCTGGTATCATATGTGGCTGTCTCATTGGTAGGGAACATAAATGCTTCTGTCGTTATATGTATCTCTTGAGTTGGTTCTAGTTTTATTACTATTTCTTTCATTGTTTTTCTAATAGTGTCGATTTTCAATGGCCAATCTGGTCGTGAGAGATGGATGCTGAATGATAGAATGATAGGTGGTGTCGTTAATGGTAAAGGCAAGGGGGTTGGTGATGTCTCTGTAGGCTGAAAACATGGTATGTTGCCTCTCTTCCTCTTGGTTTGATGGGATGTGGAACATCTGCTCTCCTTGAATGTTTGAAGTTGCACTCAGGTTAGTGCTCTTTCCACAAGTACATCATAACCTAGAAACATGTAGAAAATGTGCTTGATGGTGCAACATCCATTAAGAACCTATTTTCTAGGCCATCATATCAAGTGCATACAATAGATCCATGATAAAATGAGGAATGTCAATTTTCATGAAACATTCTACATGAGACAAAGACTTAACCCAATTTTCTTATGAGGTTGTGTGAATTTGTCTTGGCCCAAGAATGCAAAATGATGCATACACATACTCAACATTTTTCAATTGAAAGATTAGGTGTGATAGCAGACGTTTGAGCCAACTTTAGCACTTCACTCTTTTTCATTTCCTTTGGTACTAACATCTCTTAATATGAGGGTATGTGAGTTACAAACATCTTTAACACCTCCCTAACAAGGTTATGAGTGAGAAAAACTTTGTCAAAAATTGATTTGGAAGTAGCGATGGCAATAAGAAAGTATTGAGTACATCCTTATCTACTCCTCCTTGTGTGTGAATCAAATAATAGCATCGATAGAGATCAAGCTTTGGTAATGGAGCAACAAAATAGTCATCAAGCCAATCCTTCTCCCAAATAGGTTGTAGTTCAAATTCATGTAATGCTTCAAACTCTTGTGAAAAGAAATGGAATCGACCCCAACAGTGATCTAAATCCAATTTTGATTCCTAGATGTATTTTGTGTTCCCTAGCAATCTTACTAACCCCTAGAACCAATGAGACTTTGAGTGAACATGTTCTATGCAGTTGACTTGGGGATTTTCAATCAGAATCTCTCCTTGAAATTCAATGAATTCAAGTGGTGGAGGAGAGGCTATTCCTCCACTAGTATGGATGTGTAGTGGACAAGCATGGAGTGAGGTCTTACTACTTCCATGGTGCTTTTTTAAGTGATGTTAATTCTCTATCTGCTAAGACAAGGAAAATACATGTTAATATGGTCAGAGACACAAAATCCTAGTATGGAAAGATAATGATCCCTTTTTGATACTAACATGAATTCCTTGACTTAGCCCATATTTGTGCATTATGCAATTGGGTTCAAAATGTGTCTATCACATATATGCACACTTGGATTGATGCATGCTCTTAGCATGGTGTATGCAGAGTCTATGGGAAGCTCATGATTACAAGTTTTATTGGAGTGAGAATTACAATGTTTATGTATGCATTGTTGTTTTCTTAAGGATTTAGAATGATGGTTAAATATTTGATCACGACTAAAATGAACACAAGAGACAATAATTGGATTGGAGGCATGTGTTTGTACATGTGGATGACATTAACAGAATGATGTGGGACCTTTTTTGGAGATGTTTAGGCACCGATTTCCATACAATGTGAGAATGAGTAGTACAAGGTTTTTGTATGTTAGGCAACATTGGTTTGTGTCAGGTCTGATGATAGGAACTTTGTTGTTGTAGTATGCCCTTGGGAAGCCTAGACCCACACCACCTTGCATGGAAGCAAGAAGGAAGGCTCAAGAATGACTCTCCTTTCATCCAACTCAACCTCCAATATGTTCAAGCCATTGGCCATCAACCCGCAACTATGCCACATGCTTGAAAACATTGAGAGAAGGGTGTCAAGGATCCTAGTCACATATGTAAAATACAAGAAAATGCAACCTTCTACTTACACACAAAGGAAATACAAGCATGCACACACACCTCACTCTTACACACTCTAAGACTAAATAATACACATATGCAAAAAGCCTTAAGAGAAAAGAGAGTTCTTCCATTAAAAAGATATACACATGAGAAAACGTCGATCCAAAAGCTCACCTCTTTACAAAAATGAGTCTCTATATATAGGCTAAGCAGATTTCCCCATGTGCTCCTTTTGCCTAGTAAAAAAGGGAGCACATGCTCATATCTTTCTATATATTGCAAAATATTCCTTCTAACAACCCACTCCAAAAGAAATAAAGGCATGGGAATTCTTATGCATGCGATTTCCCATATGTGTGCAAAAAGGTATTTTATTTAGGAGGCTTCAACATCATAGCCTAAGAGAAATATCAAAAAGGGCTTAGGAGAGTGTTCACATGGGCACATCTCCTGAATACAAGAAAGGGTATTTCTATGAATACTAGAGGGTGTGTTTACATAAGAGAAATTGTGAGCAACCCTCATAACCCAACACTCTCCTCCCTCTAGACTTTGTAGTCCTCGACAAAGCTAAGATAGGAGAATCATACATTGCTCAACTGGTATAAGCATGAGTCTTTAAATCTTCAAATATGCAGCTTGTCAAGTCTTCAAATCTGCAAGTGTGCAAGTCTTTAGATCTTCAGGTCTTCAATGCTGAGCGACACAATCCCCTTGGGGGGCATTCGGCCCAACCTCTACCCACTGTGAAATCCTATGTAAAGCTGGAAATGCCTTCTCAAGAAGCTTCCAAACCTGAAATTAACATACATAAAACAAGTAGACTGTATTTGTAGCAGACAATAAACATTCATTCTGACTTTAGTTTCCACTTCAAGGAGCATCAAGTTCTACAAGACCGGCTCTCCTAGAGAGAAGTCCTCATGAAGATTTTTCTTGTTCTTGTAGTCCAAAAATAGCTGAAAAGACATAGAGCCCTATAGCATTTTCATATTGTTCATAGACTAACCATTATCACATAGTCCACCACAAGTGCATGTGTGACACATTGGAGAGTAAAACATGACTATGATATGGTTCCTTTTGTGCCTTATGCAAGTAATCAACATGTTTCCATCATTCTTTAGTCTGTGTATGTTATGTGTTTCCTTCAACATAAGTGTGTAGAGAACAATCAACAGAGTGATGCATCATAAAATGAAATCATGCAATTATTCCTCAAGCAAACAAGGATCGAAATAGCTACCTTTTCAATGTGTAGGTGGAGTTTTGGACTCCCCTTACATGTGAACTCAACCACCACTAGTACATCAATCATTTCTAGGAGTGCATCCCCTGCGTCTACTAGGATTTCAAAGGTCATAAAGCATGTTCTATGTGTCCTATAGTGTCAATCATGGAACTTGAATTGACAAGAGTCATCATCGTGGGCATTTGCTAATATGTGCCTCCAAAAAGAAGATGGTAAGTTCAATCATCAATCATGGGGTTAATGCAATTCACCTTAGGATGTCTACAGGTAGGAGCAATCATACATCAACCCTATGATACCACTATTTTCTTTTGTATCAAGTGATCACATGTAACCAACACAAAAAATAAGCAAGTTACCAACTTCCAATGACTATGGAAATAGCGTGCTATAGAAACTTCCAAAGACTAGGAATCACCATCATCTTATTTGCAAGCTTGTGACACTCAGAGACATGAAAATTGAGTAATAATTGAGCAATTGAGGAGATCCTTCACATCTATGAGATCATCAAATAAGAACACAACAACCCCAAAAGCTCTTTCCAATGTTTTGATCCCATGTTGGACATCATCCTCAAGGAGAAGAGTCACAGATACTCTAGTCTCCAACTTTCTTGCAAACTTTCCACCAAGCAAGAATATCATATATATGATAGATGCACATATATGGGGTGCCTAAAGGATTCAACAATCCTCCAACCCATCATGTGTATCTCTCCTTGGTGGGTCATTGCCTAGATACCATCCCAAGAAGGGTACTCATAGAATATCCACCCAACCAAGGGCATCAAAACTTGCAACTCCAAGAATTATAAAAAACACATATGGTACTTGAAACCAAAAGAGCAAGCAAGTCATTAAAAACTGTAGCAACATGAAGCCTGCAATCAGCACATGCAATTTGTTTTAACCTTTTCACAACAAGATCACCACATAATGAAGGTCACATTCTCCCAAAGATGACAAAGTCTATGGACATAATCCACCTAGTCAGGCCAATCATAAAACCAAGAGTCCATAACTGTCAAAAACCCACAAGGGAGTGTGGTGCATGCTCTGTAAACAATGCCCACCTAGCACAACAACAAGTGATGATAATAAACATATTTGAAAAAACATTAATGCCACTCAAGGAGATCAATCATCAAAAGAGCATGGGATGTAAGTGGGCCAAAGGGGGTCACCCTCTAAGCCCAAGGTGTATCAAGGGTGGCCTTACAACACCACCTTGATCATTTGTGTCCCATATCCTTACACCACTATGGACACCATATGACATCCCAAGATTGATGGGGATCTCTAAGAGGGTAGTTGCTTGATCCTTTAATGTCATGAAGTGGAACATCCACCGACCTAGGGTTTCTTTAGATGTGATCCCTTCCCATGGGTATACACCGTATCTTGTCCTTGAGGTAGCTCGTTGATAGCCCAAGAGAACTAGCTCTAGATTATGAAGTGTGACCTGTTGCAATGTGAACCTAAGGTGGAAGTGCCTCATAAATGTGTTACAATATCTCTCCTTTACACAAAACTGTGATGTATGTGGAATTGTGAAACATATGGAGAGCACTTGTTTGCTCTGAATCACCAAGATTTTCAACCTGTATACAATCAAGCAACGTCACCTAGAAAAGTCGATTATTATTTTCAAATGATAGCAAGGCCATGGACACAATCACGAACCCAAGCAATCACCTACTTCAACCATATGAGACCACTATCTTCTTTCCCATTAAACACAAGTGAACACAAACAATCACGATAGAACTTACGAAGAAAGCAAGTGAGTTATGAACTTCCAATAGTAGTGGCCTTTTACATAGAGATCAACAAATAAAATCCCAAAGACAAGGAGTCATCCACAACATTTTTTTGGACTTGTAACACTCAGGATAGAGTCATGATGAGCAATTAAAATGAAGACATTCATCTCATGCTGGAGGATATCAAAGACGAGCCCCCCCGCCCATCCAAGAACATAAAAAGCATTCAACTTTTTCAATGCATCTTGATGATACCCCAAATTTGGGTAGTTATGGAGTCAATGAAGTTGAGCCCATCTAGAAGCATTCATCGTGCATTAGCCATTGAGATATTTTCAAACCTATAATAGACACTCAAGAACAAAAAAGAACACCTCCTTTACCCAAATAATAGGATTAAAAACAATCTCCCACTTTAGCACTCCTAGCATGCCAACGTGTCCCTGCAAATGTAAGTGTTGTGAGCTCTCCCAACATTGGGAAGCATTTTGCACTTGATACATTGAGTCTGGAACTCACAGAGCACCCATAATCCTCTCCATAAAACTTCCTGAAATGGTTGCCCTGACAGAGCTTGATGATCAAGAAAATAATCAACCCATTCCAAGCTAAAAGCACCATTCTATGAAACCCAAACCCAAATAAGTCAGAAGATAATGGGAAATTAGTTCCATTAGTATGTCCAATTGGGTGGGAGAAAAGGCAAGGGTTGCCTTGAAGATCATGAATGGGAGATAGGAAAATAGACTCAACCATGAATCTGCTGAGGTCTAGAAATGGCTCAAAGTAAACATGAGAAAAGAGATGGGGCCCCGAAGAGGAACCCAAGTAGTTTTATCACTAACTTCATAAAGACTTTCACTTTTTCAGTCTAGCCTATACGAACGCATGAATAAATACGAAGTGAATGCTAGAACAGCTTCTTACAAATTAAAGTTTCAAACCTATTTTTTCTTTATGCTCTCCAAGAACAACTCCCTTGTTCTTTTCCGTTTCAAACACTAAGGCAAACCACACACTCTCTCAATGTTATGTGCATAATTCTAGTTCATTTTCATTCCCATGCACACCATGAGTGGTAGTTAGGATCAGATTTGTCCATTGGTTAGCTATCTAGCATCTTATCATTGACAAACCTAAAAATAGGTATCTACCCTACATGACCCTCCAACCTTTGATGAGTCTAGTGTTTTACCTTTGGAGCCCTTCTCATCGGATAGCATTCCTCAAAACCAGCCTTGTTCACAGCAAAGCTACAAAGAGGATTCCTGATTCTATGTTGGCAGCAACCATGTTACCAACTCCCTTTTATACTTGAAAGAGGTACGAACAACCTTGCAAAAGTAAGTATCAAGATCTACATACATGTTAAGCATATCATTGAGTTCCCAGGTGATGGGGCGGTTTTGACATGATCCAAGAAAATTGGTCGATCAAAAATCAAGTTGTTCCACATCAACCATTAGTAGTGTAGAATCTTCAGAACATCGTTCCTAGTTGCCAAATTTCTTGATTAGGTAGAGACATGTTCAAGAAAGTTTTAGACAGTCAACATTGCTTTGTAGGGCATGAGAAGCAAAGTAGAAACATTTCACTTGTTATCTTTAACCTTGAGACATGTGGCAAGGAGTCTTCAAGAGTTTAAAACCGAAACCTATGCTTGATTGCTTGCATAAATAGTCGGTCCCACTCACAAACAAAGTGAAAAATGTTGAAGAATTTCCAAAAAGCAATGTAACAACACCAAGTTTGCTTTTGCAGGTCTCCATCCTTATTATGGCAAAAAGATCTTCTGTTAATAGAGCAAGGTTCACCCTTGAGCTAAAGAAGTAGGTCTAAGATGAGAGCCGGGAAGCCACACAAGTCATGGTTGGTGTGAATTAGGAATTTGCAGCACCATCTCATCTTTGGAAGGTGTCTACCATGTCCTTAATAGTGGTATCAGAGCAACATCAAGGTAAAATGGGAGATGGATTTCCATCATTCATTGAAAAATTGAAGAGGGGAAATTATCCTGCTTGGTCCCTAAAGATGAAGGATTACCTCCAAGGAAGAAGCTTATATGGATACATATCTCGAGATGAAGAAATGTCAACCTTTAGAAGAAAAAACCAACCTACAAGAGAGGAGAAAGAGAGACTAACTACATGGCATGCAAAGGATTCTCTAGCCAGGTCTTACATACTCAATTCAATATCTGATTTTTTTGTACCTCATATTAGGAATTGTAAGTCTTCCCGAGAGACTTGGGAAGTACTATCTTCATAATTCTCATCAAATACAAGGGTGAGAAAAAACCAACTTTGGATGGAGTTCACAACATTGAAGAAGCAACCAAAGGGAAGTGTAGCTGACTATGTGACCAAGATGAAGGATGTAGCTGATCAACTTGGGAGTATTGGAGAAGAAATAGACGAGGACAAGATAGTAAGGTAGATCATAAATGGCATCAAGGCTGATGACAAATGGGAGCCTTTTACCACAACAATGGACCTATGTATGGACATGCAAATACCTAACCTCAATACATTGATGGGGCAACTCTTCACATATGAGACAAAGCTCAACAAGAATGGAGATAATTCTAGAGCTAATCAATCTTTTGCACTTTACACATATAAAAATAAGAGTAAAGATAAAGGCAAAGGTAAGAAGAATGAAGAAGATGAAAGTACCTCTCAAGTGAATTTCAAGGTAGAGAAAGAGGTACTAGAGGAAAGGATAGAGGAGGAAAGCAAGGTAGGGGGAGACCATACAATTCTTCACCTTGCAACATTTGTGGCTTGACCAATCGTACCATAGATGAATGCTTCAAGAACACAAAGAATCAGAAAGGAAGAGGCTTCCACAAAGGAGGCTATGGACAATCAAGAGGGAGATTCAATAATGGAGGAAACAACTACCATCACAATAACAATCAAGGCTACAACAATAACCAGCAAGGAGGCTTTAGAGGAAGGAGAGACTACAACAAATATATAGATGATCAAGAGGATTTGCTATTACTCATGAATATGATAGCCAAGCAAGGTAAAGATGCTGAGTAACTATTCTATATTAATTCTAGTTGCTCAAAACATGTAGCAAGAAATGTAGCATTATTGTCTGACCTAGAAGAACCCAAAGGAAAGTATGAAGTTCAGAGAGGTGATGACACTAGGCACTCAGTAAAGAAGATTGGAAATGTTAAAGCATCTGATGATAACATGAATCTTCTAAGCAGGGTATTGTATGTGCCAACAATAACCAAGAATCTAATCAACGTTGGACAGATTGTTGAGAAGGGTTTACAGGTTAGATTCACAAGACATGGAGCATATATGGAGGACCCTCAACAAGGCTTCAAGAGGAATGCAAAAAGTGAGAAATCTGGTAGGCTTTTTACCTTTGAAGTTGAAGATACAAGAAATATTGCTCTCTTCAATTAGGACCAAACCCTATCTGAATTAGAGATATGGCATAAGAGACTAGGTCATATAGGTGAAAGAACATTGAAGAAAATATGCAAGGATTAGAGTGTGCTTGGCATCCTAAATGTGTCCAAGCAACATATGATTTACAAATGTGGAGCATGCAAATTCGGCAAGTCACATAGGCAACCATTCAACAAAAGAGGATACATGTATGAAGACTAACTTGGAGTTTCTACACACACATGTGTGGGGTCTTAGTAGAGAGCCATCAATTTCAGGATCAAGGTATTATGTTTCATTCATAGATGACTATAGTAGATGGACAATACTTTATTTTATGAAGCATAAAGATGAATTCTTGTTTCAAGAAGTATTTGGCATTGGTTGAGAATCAAACAGATAAAGGTTTGAAGAGGCCCAGATATGATGGAGGTGGTGAGCATTTCTCACATGAGTTTGACTCCTTCTTACAGGATAGAGGCATAAAGAGAGAAACTACAACAAGGTACACTCTTGAACAGAATGGAGTGGCAGAGAGAATAAATAGATTAATAGTAGAGGCTGCAAGATCAATGTTGAATAAGAAAAACCTCCCTAATTATCTATGGGCAGAGGCTGTTCCACAGCCACTTACCTAATCAATAGGCTTCCATCTAAGTCTCTAGATGGGATGATACCTTATGAGGCATGTAATGGCAGGATACCTTCTTTAGATCATTGTAAGATCTTTGGGTGCATTGCTTATGCACACATGACCTCATAGATCAAGGAAAAGCTTGATCCAAAAGCTGAAAGATGCATATTTATTGGCTATGATTAGAATAAGAAAGGATATAGGTTATATAATCACACTAATAAAGGATTCACAATTAGTAGGGATGTGGTATTTGATGAAAAGAACTCTTGGATTGAGGATGGTTGCAAGGAAATAAAGTTACTCTATGATTTGGAGAATGATTTTCTAAATCTGACCAAAGAAGAACCACATACATCAGAGGATGTCAACTCACAAGATGAAGAACAAATTTGTTTTGAAGAATTCAAAACTTGGAAGTCCAAGGGCCAAGCAAAGTTCAAAAATTGGAAGACATTCTAGAGTCATCCATTCAAGCACTTACAAGATCTTAAAGGGAAAGAAAGAAACCTATAAGTTTGGCTATGATGCATCACTAGCCACCAAGCATTCTATATACATAGCTAAAGACTTTATGTCAGAGGAACCATCTTCAGAATGGAGAGAAGCTATGCAGGAGGAAATTGAAGTACTTCAAGAGAATAACACTTGGGGTTTGGTTCCCAAAAAACCATTCATGAAGTTAATAGGATCCAAGTGGATTTACAAAGTAAGAAAGAATTCAGGTGGCACAATAAACAAGTATAAAGCAAGTCTACTAGCAAAGGGGTTTGCTCAAAACCATGGAGCAGATTCTGAGGAGACCTTCTCATCTTTAGCCAAGATGCCTACCATTAGAGTTTTAGTAAGTATTGTTGCTTCAAAGAATTACCAATTAGATGTTAAAAATGCATTCCTTAATGGGAGGATATCTAAAGAGGTCTACATGGCTCAACCACTAGGATATGAAGACAAAGACAAAACTGATTATGTATGTAAATTAAGGAAGGAACTGTATGGTTTAAAGCAAGCTCCTAGAGCTTGGAACCATAGGCTAGTCACATACTTGCAGGACCAAGGTTTTGTTGCAAGCAAGGCAGATTCTTCATTGTTCATTAAGAAGACTAATTCAGAGGTTATTTATCTATGTGTTTATGTGGATGACATTATCATTATAGGAAATGATGCCAATGACATAAAGAAGATTAAAACCCAGATGAAGGAGGAGTTCAAGATCAATAATCTTGGGTTGCTTACATATATTCTTGATTTAGAGATTGTCTATGCAGATTCTAGTGTTTTCATTACTCAGAGAAAGTACATCCATGATATCCTAGTTAAGTTCAAGATGGAAAATGCAAAAGTTGTAGGTACACCCATGTAATTGAATCACAAACTCAGTGCTCATGAAGGAGAACTGCTTGAAGACATTACATGTTATCAAAGTCTTGTTGGGAGTCTCAATTATGCAACATTAACAAGAGTGGATATATGCTATGGGGTGAGTACATTGAGTCAATTCATTCATACACCAAGAAAACCTCACATGGAAGCTGCCAAAAGGATCTTAAAGTACTTAAAGGGTATCATAAATGAAGGGCTATTTTATCCATTTACATCTGACTTGGATAGTAAGCTATACTCTGATGCATATTGGGATGGTTCAAAGGATGATAGGAGAAGCATCTATGGCTACTTAACTTTTGCAAGATCTAAGTTGATTTCATGGTCATCAAAGAAACAACCAACTGTTTCATTGTCATCAAATGAAGTTGAATATAGGGGCCTAGCAAATGCAACACACGAGGCAATGTGGTTAAAGCTACTCTACTCAGACTTGGGGCTACATACATACTCTCCAATGATTTTTGGAGATAATACTGGCTTATTACATTTGGTTGTTAATCCCATGTATCATGCAAGGACTAAGCACATTGAAGTGCATTATGATTATGTGAGATAGAAGCTACCTAGCAAGGACATACAATTGTCCTATGTATCTACAAACCTACAATGTGCAGATATGCTAACTAAATCTTTGGATGAAACTAAATTGAAAAGGTTCAAGATAATGATTGGATTGCAGGAGATTAAAGAGAGTTGAAGCCCAAGCATATAAGGCTTGAGGGGGAGCTGTTGGTGCAATTACTTCAAGACTAAATGCTTGATAACTTATCCTAAAGTTAATCTATTCATTCATTCACACATGAATGATCTCTTGTAAAAAAATTGATTTCTACTCCTTGTAAAAGTGCATATATGGAAGCTTTTCCAATTATGAATTCATAAGAGAATCTTTCCACGAGTCATTTTGGTGAGGATTTATGGAAGAGCAAGTCCTAAAACTTTGGAAAAATTTTAGGTAAAGATTCAAATTCAAACTTGAATATTGGCTCCAACAAAAAGGCTATAAAAGAGGACTATCTAGTCGTGTGAATTAGCAGCCTGAGAGAGCCCGATTTGGAGAGATACTCAGAGGGATTTATAGTGGACATTGAGCTCATACTATAGGTCTAAAGTTTCCCTCACATTGTGCAATCATTCATTTCCAATGTCAATGTAATTTAATTTAAGTGCACTAATACATATAGTTTTCTCATATCGTATCTCTTTTACTCTATCATGTATCAGTTAGAATAGAGAACTTATCTGATCCATTTCTCAGTGTGTACTTGATCATTTTCTATCATTTAAGTTGGCATACATTCATTAAACCATATATATTCTTGCTACAAAGTTTCATTCCAATTGGCTCAGTCATTCTCAAGTTATGTGCAAAACATTTCCCTCTAGTTTGCATACTGTTAACTCGCTAAAATGTCGAGATGCATCTCTGATTTGCTAAGCATCATTCTCTGAGCATAATTTATAATTTCAAGTGAAATAACTTGCAAACATTAGCTATCCAAGGTAATTAGATTATGACCAAAAGAATTTTGTTCAATTATTAGCAGAGAAAGAGAACTGTTCATTTCTCTGAGCAGGTGTAGTGACCAAAATTCCAAGTTTTTTGGTTCACAATGAAACTCCAACTTATCCATTTTGATCCAATGATTTGAGGATCATCTTCCAAAGTACTTGGGTGATTATTTGTGCTTTTTGAAAATTTCAAGAGGTCTACATTGCACTCCTCAACTCAGTTTTGGCTAATGTGAAGTAGGAATTTGCAGCACCATCTCATCTCTGGAAGTTGTCCACCATTTCCTTCAACACTCTTGCTAACTCTTGTCTAATTCTTTGTTCCTCTCTTTAGTCTTCTTGGTTCTATGCAATTTGTGTGAGAAGTTTCTCTATGAGGATTTTCGGTATATTTTGACTTGGCAACCACTTATATAGTTGGGAAATATCTCTCCTTCAAGTGGGCTAAGTACACTATCCCACATGTGGAAGTTTTGTTAGTAATCATTGGTCCATAAGTACATCTTTCCAACTTATGGAGATGTCGTTTTAGTGTGTAAACTAATACTAGTTTTCCAACTCTTAAGCCTTTATCTTTTATATGTGCATCAAAATAAACCTTTTGTCTCATTTTTATTGCATGCATCCCTATTGCTTCTCGTAATCTCGTCTCTCCGAAGCATTCTAGATTCAATATTATCGATGATAACACAAGAACATTCTAGTGATGTTCTTGTGCTACTGTCAATGTGGGAATCAAAACATCTAATGGTATCATGACATTTTGACCAAATACCATATTACAATGTGGTGGAAATGCATATTGTTTTATAGGCCACTCGATATGACCAAATAACATGGTGGAACTATTTGTCCCAATCACAACATTTATCATCCACTAATTTAGTCAATATGGTGCATAGGATCTTGTTGGTACTTTCAACTTGTCGTTTTGCCTAGGGGTAATAAGGGACTGACTTCTTTTGTATTGCCATTAACTCTTGAAGTAGATGCTCAATTATTTTGTTCAAGAAATGTGTTACCCCATCACTAACTAGCTCAATGGGAGGTCTGTATCTAGTGAATAAATTCTCAAATAAGAATGTAATAGTGGTCTACATATCATTCTTATGCATGGCTCTTACTTCTACCCATTTGATTAGATAATCCGTAGCAACAATGATATATTCTGCATGAGAGTTTCTCACAAGGGGGTTGATGGGTCCTACAAAGACTATTACCCACTTAGAAAAAGAAGGTCATCCCATCATGGGTCTTGATGGCATTTCATCCCTTTGAATAGGGTATTGGTCCCTCTAACAAGCATCATAAAATGATCTCCTTGACATCTATAGTCCTTTGGGAGCTTGTGGCCTAATGTGCCTCACTTGGGGTATAATATTAGGATTTTTGCACATCACATTGGCATGATTAGGTTCCCAATTGTATTCATGTGGAGAGGCTTTGTACTAGTAGGACTCTAGATGCTTTGGCGACTCGATGTAGTATGCAGGTACACTATCACCATGCGAAGAGTAAAAGCTATTTGCATTAGGATCATTTTGTAATAAGAGGAGAAATCAATACTAGGGACCTATCTTGATTCTCTTTCATATTAGCATACTTAATTGAGACCATGTTTGTCGGAGGTGGTGGTTGTTTTCTTAAAATAGGTTGTGGTCTAGGTTGGGTTGGGTAAGGCTCTTGGTAGTTATGTTGTGGCTTATAATAGGTTTGAGGTTGGTACTAAGGTTGATACTTATAAGGTTGCCGACAAGTTTGCCTAAGTACTTGTTTGTTGTATGGACCATCCTATGCTAAGTGGTTGGTATATTTCCTCTATATGATATGATAATAGATCTTGGAACTAATAGATCGTGGAACTAGAATGTCTTGGACTTGCATGGGACATGCATTGGCCATGTGATCACGTGCAAAAGTGTAACAACATTTTACTATGATCACTTTCTAATTTTGTGTATTTCAAAGGTTTCCACCTAACTTTTGAGCAACTAGTTCAGTGAGTTCTTCCACTGATGAAGAGGGTTTTGAAGTAGCATTTGCAGATTATTCTAATCCCCCGTAGAGCTTTGAGAGTTCCAACTCTTCTCCTTGATGGTCCTCAATGTCGATACATATTCTAACGCACTGATTTAGGGTGTTTGGCACTTTTGAAATACATATGATATAAGCTTTCCACTCAAGAGGTCATCTAGAAACAAAGAAACTTGCTTTGCCTAACTAGGTAGTTACGGGGTTAGAGATCTCTCAATGTGCTACTTAAAACTACTTCATGCTAGCCTCATTGTCTCTTGGGGAGTCTTTTTGAAGCTGTGGATCAATAACAACGTGTTATGCCTAATTCCACCTTTTGAGAACTCAATGTTGAACATATCCATCGATTGCGAGATCTCTCGGTAGTTTCTTGGATTTAACAGGTGGAATCATGCAAGGGTTGTACCTTTCAAGGTTAACCCAAATGCCTAGTACTGTGTGAACAAGTCTTCTACCTGCTCAACTCTCAATACTTTCTTGAAGTTGGCCATGTGATCATATGGATCCCTTGTGCCATCAAAGTAATTCTTTATGGTTTTTACTAAATAGGAGGGTCTCAATGTTCTCGAATGTTCTCTTTACCTAGGTATGAGAAAGTCTTCATAATCTCTATGTGCTCTATGTCCTCTTGGTCACACACACTCTCTCTCTAACCCATGCTAGATTTTGCACAAAAATCACCTCTAGGGCTTCTCTTTATTCTCTTTCTGGGAACCTAAAGGGTTAGATGGACATGCACTTCTCTGTTTGTGAGATACCGTAGGTTTGTGTAAGGGAAATAATTTTTGACCCTTTTAAAGATGGGTTTGTACTATAATCCAAAACTATATACATTCTTTCTAAGTAATGACCTAGATAGATTGGTTTTCATCCGTAAAATCATACACTAGGGATTCATTTTTTATGTGAGGCTTGGTTGATGGAAGCCTCCAAAAAAATTCTCCTATAGCCTCATTTACATATAGCTCTATGGTAGCATTGTCTTGAGGTATTTCAGATGTAGCAATGATTTTGGTTAGCACAAATATTCCCCTGGGAGCAATAGATCCCTCATAAGGATCATCTTCCTCAGGTTTTCAAATCTATAACTTAAATAGAATCATCCCAAAGTCACCATTCCTATTAGAAAAACAAGTAAGTGCATACATAGTTACCCGCTTATCTATGTACGAGCCATTTTCAGATTTAACCACCAAGTGATCTGTTCTATAAGGGTGATTAGAGTTTCTCGGTTGGACCACCAATCTTCTTAAACCATCCTCATAGATGTAAGCACCTACTCCACTGGTACGTATATGATCTAATTGCATCTTGTATGGTCCTTATGGAAGCTCTAAATAGGTTACCCTTGTGCTAATTGTGGTTTTCTCTATACTATATGAACTATCTCACTCGCTAGTTTATGAACTCAGGTTTGGGTGATGGCTAACTAATTTTTTCGACCATGATTTGGTAGTGTGATTACTTCTAGCTTTGGAAGACCTTAAGCTTTGTAAAACCACTTTGTCAAGATGCTTTCTTGATATGAAGTTTGTTGATTTTCCCTTAGATTTGTTGCAGTTAGACATCTGCGGAAGCACGCGAACAACACAAGGAAGAAGAAGAAGCTTGGAGCACAACACACAATACTGAATGTATTACTAGAGAATGTACAAAGATAAGTAGCCCATTAGGGCAATAGGCGTATAGACAAGCCGGGGGAAAAAAACCTCCTAAAGAGGGAAAAAAGTGCCCTGGCGGTCCTCGAGTGTTCACACACATCACTACCTAAATATATCAACAAATCCCCCCTGGGAGTGACGTGGTGAACAAGTAGCAGGCACTCATGTATAAGGAAGTGCCAAGCTATGTGGAAATTACTCCACAAAAGGAAGTTAGCCCAAAGCTTTGCAGAAAGCTTCAAACTTCTCCCTGGACAGAGCCTTCGTGAAAAGTTCTGCTATGTTCTCCTACGTGGGCACATATGCCAAGCTGATCTACCTAGCAGAAAACATCTCCCTGACATAATGATAATGCACCTCAATGTGCTCAGTGCGAGCATGGAACACAGGGCTCCTCGCAACTGCCAATGCGCTCTGACTGTCAGTGACGATGGTGGTGGCAGAAGACTGACCAACACCCAAATCAGCCATAAGGCATCTGAGCCACACACATTCAACAGTAGCTGTGAAGATACCCTATACTCAGCCTCACAACTGGAAGTGGCCACAGTAGGCTGCTTCTTGCTCAACCAAGATATACATGAGCTACCAAGCATGAAACAAAAGCCACTAGTGGACACACGAGTGTCATAGCAACTAGTCTAGTCTGAGTCAGAAAAAGCATGCAAATCTGGCGGTAGTGATCCCCCCTTGGGATAAAACAACCCAAGTAGCCGAGTACCACTCAAGTAGCAAAAGATGTGCTTAACTGCTTGTCAATGCTTGACACCTGGGCAATGCATAAACCTGCTCATCTGTGAGATAGCAAACTGAATATCTGACCTAGTATTGCATAAGTAAATCAGGTATCCAATAGCTTGTTGATAGAGGACATCATCAAATGCATCTCTAGCATCATGAAGACTCAATCGTAAACCTATCTCCATAGGAGTGGCAATAGGCTTACAGGCTTCAAGGCCAAAACACTGCAATAATGTGTCAATATATTTCGTTTGACACAAAGCCATTCCACCATCAACTTGCATAAACTGAATGCCTAAATAGTGATGCAAATGCCCCAAATCAATCATCTCATATGAGGCATGCAAATCAGCCTTAAAATCAGAAATATGCTTCTCAATAGGACCAGTGAGCAGCATGTCATCAACATAGACAACAATGATCAGAAGCACATCATTAGCATGCTTAACATATAAGTTGCTTTCAGTTGGATTGTTCTCAAAATCATGTGCAATCAGATAGGTATGTATCTTCTCATACCAAGCATGTGGTGCTTGCTTTAAACCATATAATGCCTTCTTTAACTTGGACACCTAGTTTTCATGCCCTTTATGCACAAAGCCACGGGGCTTAAAAACATACACTTCTTCATGCAAGTCACCATTCAGAAATGCAGTTTTAATGTCCAACTGATGTACATTCCAAACATGATGGGCTACAAGTGCACAAATGCTCCGAACAATAGTCATACGACATGTAGGTGCAAAGGTCTCATCAAAATCAATGCCTCTTTTCTGTGCATAACCCTTTGCAACAAGCCTAGCCTTGTACCTTTCAACTGTACCATCAGGTTTACGCTTCAACTTGTATACCCACTTAGTGCCAATGGCCTTCTTGCCAGGAGGCAAGTCACATGAAGATCAAGTACCATTCTTCATTATTGCATCATATTCAGATTGCATAGAAGCCATCCAATTTTCTGAATTTTGTGCTTTAGCAAACGAAATAGGCTCATTCTCATCACACAGACTAGATGCAGCCATAACATAGAAATCTAATGCAAAAGAGGCACTATGAGAGCCTGATTGAGTACGATATGATAGAGGTGCATCTAATTTGCTGTCACGCAAGGTCTGCACCACCCATTTTGGCATAGTTCTTGCCTGCTCAATATCAGCTCTCTCATCAATAAGTGCATCATGTACATCTGCATCAGAAACGGAATTATCTGCATCATCACATCAAACCTGCAAAGGGTGAGAAATTACCTCATTAGGACCAGCACTAGACTGTCCACCTGTAAAAAGAGGCAACAAAGTATCATACATGTCTTTGGAGCTAACATATGTCTCCTTAGTACATGAAAGCAATGGCTGAATAACATCTTCCACAAAAACAACATCACGGCTAACCAAAATGCATTTAGTCTGTGGATGATACAGACGATAGCCTTTACTTTCAGAACTGTATCCAACAAAAATACATTTTATTGCTTTATCATCCAATTTTTTGCGATGTTGTTCAGGCACTAATGCATATGCCAAACAACCAAAAACAATCAGATGAGCAACAAATGGCTTGCGGTCATGCCAAGCCTCATATGGAGTGATAGACTGCAGTGCTTTAGTGGGACACCTGTTTAGTACATATGGTGCACACATGATAGCCTCAAGCCAGAAACTATGTGGTAAAACCTGACTCTTGACCATACACCTTGCCATCTCCATGAGTGACCTATTCTTTCATTCAATAACTCCATTCTATTGAGGTGTATACGGCATTGTACACTAGTGTTTTATCCCACGTTCAGCCAAAAATGTATTAAAATCAGAATACATATACCCCCCCCCCCTCGATCAAAACTGAGGGTGCCCATTTTACATGCTGACAGATTTTCAGCCAAAACCAAAAACTGTTTGAAGCACATGAACACTTCAGACTTTGCTTTCAATGGATATACCCATTCATGCCTGGAAAAATCATCGATGAAAGTCATGCAGTAAAGATAATTCCCAAAAGAAGGTGTTTGCATAGGACCTGGATAAGGTCTTAAGCTCTTAGAATATGAAAATAACTACACCTATATCTAGCTATCTTGGTTCTATATCTCTTAAATTGCCGAAGCTTATTTTACCCTCAAGCCACAACTATGCCTGATTTTTGTTCACCTTCCCGACCCCTAATAGGATCTCTCTATTCTCCTTAGCTGAAGTCTTCTCACTTTTTTTTCTCGTTCTCTCAACCCTCCTCTTCTTCCTTCTATTAAACACAATCTCTTTCACTCTCAACCCCCAACAGTCTCACTCAAACACACTCAAAGTCAGGAACTTATTCTTACCACACACTTCATGCACTCAGACACTCGGAAGTAGACAAGTTCACATATTCACTCACTTCCTTTGTTTCCCTCGATCACTCTTCGTTAGTTTTCTAATGCCTTCATTCACCAACCTATTTCCATACTCAGTCTCTCTTCAATCACTCTTTGTCTCTCTCTCAAACTCTCTCTCTTTCTCTCACACAACTCCCTCACAAATCTTCTTATTTCTTCCCTTCTTCTCACTTCCTTGCACACACCCTCACTCTTTCCTTTCTATTTTTTGCTTCCCTCTCTCGCACACATGCTTCCCTTGTTCATACACACACACTTATAGACTCACACACTCCCCCCTCCTGTCCACCTCCTTCCTCTTGCTCTCACTCAATGTCTCCTCTTTCCCCCCCACCTCCCTCACATATGCTCTATTGCACACACCTACACACATACACCCATGTCCACTCTCTATTTCCCTCTTTTTCTCTCACACCCTCATGCTCCCACACTCTCTTTTTGAACACTTACCCACACTCATTAATGCATTCACACATGCAAACCCACACACACCTCGCACACACCCTCATGCACACCCTCATACACGTGCTCACTCACATACATATTATTGTCTCATTTTCTCTCTTGAGAGCATAGTCGGCATAAGCCCTTTCAGTTCACTAGGCATAAATTAAAGATTTCAGTGGTACAGTAGGCTAAGCATTTTATGACATTGAAGTGTGCACTGACCTAACCTTTCGTGAGTCACCAAAACGTTCACACATCAAAGCATGCAGTTATGCTTAAGTACATTCTCCTCATTTGAGTATGCTAGACAAAAGCATGCATGAATCAAACGTACGAATAATACTACTTACTAGCTATTCCTAATTCACCCAGTGATCAGAAGCATCTCCAAACAAAATAGGTTGAAAAAGTTGAAATATGCATGGCATGAAAATTGCTTTATGCATGTTGACTGAAATAAGTATTTCTTTCCCCTAGAAACCTGTCTTCTATTTCTCTATCCCGAAGCACTAAGTTTATGAGAGTGTACTTATGCAAAAGACAATTGCTTAATGAATTTTATGTGTGTGCTAAGATTACTGAGAGAAAGCTTTGAGGAAAGCAAGCCTTGATAGTCTTTCGACAACAACCTTTTTAGGATCTCGAACAGAATTTAGTATACTTTTGATGTGACAAACAACCCAGTGGTCATTAAATTCACGCAACCTCAGTAACCAAGGTTTAGAGAAACATCCGATCCTTGAGCAATTTGTTCTCCGGTTTCAACACAACTAACTCTATCCCTTGTAACAGTCACTGGCCACAGCAAAGAACTTCCCCTGACGGAAACACTTCAAATCATGCGAACATACACATTCCTGAAGAATTAATTCACATCACTCTTTGGTACGAATGAACTATCACTCTTTTAACTATCACTCTTTTAACTTTGTTCTGGACTCACAAGTGATGCTTTATTTTGAAGATAATTTTGCAAAATCCACGTTCAACGCACACCATAATACAAAAACTAAGAGAAAGAAGCAAAATACCTCCACTTTGCAGATTCTCGCTTTACTCCAGGCAACACTTAGACGCGGATTAATCATATTAAGATGCGTGCTGTACAGGGGTCAAGAACATTTACCAAATAAGTCAAGATGCCCCTTTTTCTGGTACTTCAAGGCATAAACTACATTCTTAGCAGACATTGTCCTCCTCTTAGCAACTCTCGAAAACATCAGCATTCTCCAACAATATGTCCATAGACTTCAAACCTTCCTATACCCAAGCATGGTTACTTTTGCCAACGTTGAGAGTGAGTGCAAGCGTTAGAACTGATTGCTCGCTTCACAATACAATTGAATTCATCAATGAGGGATTCTCATGTCTGAGTGGTTTGTCACAGCAAGGGCAACGATTCTCCACGAGTGCTCGCCTCAGCACATGCTATCTTTCAGTGGATAAGAGGCTTTGTAGAACTGGAACAGTGTTTGTCTCGTTGTTATGTGCTAACTGCAGTAGTTTCTCAACTCTTTTCTTTCCCTCGTTAGTCAAACTACTGTTGGCTCCCCTCTCCTTTAATCTTGTAGAAAACTTCTTCACTCACTAGGGTGCTTTTCGCTCTCTTCAGAATAATTGAATCAACAAGCTAACCCCCCCCCCCCCCAATGCTTCAGCCTTGCAAAACTTCTCACTCACTATGGTGCTTGTCTCTCTCTTCAGAATGATCAAACAAGCAATTACCCAATTAACCTACTGGCCAAGGAGGTGGCAGTTTATAAACTGAGAAGGGGAAGAGGTCAGACTTCTGTTGACCACACGTGGGCTGCAGATCTTAGAAGTGCACGTGGGGGTTTGGGGTTTGTAGGAGTGGGTGTCAGGGTAGAGGGAGAGTGGGGGAAGGAGTGGTGGACACAGGATCTGACCAGGGAAGGTACAAGGTTTGACAAGTCAGGGCAGAGGGAGTGGAAGGACTGTTGTCAAGTGATGGTAGGTGAGAGTGGGGGGGTTATGGCAGGGAAGGCAAGTACAAAGCTTGACAATGGTCAGAGGGGGGGGGTAGTTACAAAGTGAGTGGGGACAGCTTCCTAAAAGTTAGGACGTTGGGCACAATCATAGATGTGATAAGCTAGAGAACCACCACGTGCAATTGTTCTTTGCTTCAACCGAGAGCGTTGAGCTGATAAGACATGCTCATGGTGACCTCTCCTATAATTGTTTGGTTGCCATCCTCGACTAGTCTGCACCCCATCTGTCTGAGTTCGAAGATCTCCCTGACTGTGTTCCTCTCCTCCCAGAAACATCCTTTCATGCTTGAGACAGGCGCCCCTTCTGGTCAGGTAATCTTCAATGTCGTGAGACCATGCTCATATGAAATCAATGAACGTGATGTTGGAAGCCCTGAGCAGCCACATAAGCAAGCAATTGCTGCAGCAAATCCTGCTGCTCCCTCTTCAGCAGAACTTGCACACATTGCTTTGAGCCTCTTGCCAAAGCCACGTGAAGTGGAGTGGCATTCCGTGCATCCCTTACATTCACATCAACTCTAGAATCTAGTAATATCTTTAACATTTGAGCATTGTTAGCAAAGGAAGCACTATGAGTTGCAATAAAACCCCGCTGAATTTCCTTTGCACATGCATTAGCTCCTGCTGACAATAAAAGCTTCACCAATTCTCTTGCTTCTGATTCATGAGCTTTCTTCAGAGCAGTTGCCATGCATAGTGTAGTTCCAGTTCGGCTTGGGATTTCCAATACTTCTGATCTTTCCTCTATTCCAGCTACTTCTATCCACTTCATACCTTCGTTTCAATGCTTCATTGGGAATGAGTCTGCCCTCGCACACGGCACTTATACTGTTTCATGCCTTTATTGCAGCTGAGAAAGTAAATGTGCTTGGCTGGACACACATTTCTTGCATATGCCCAAACAGCTCAAGAGCACTGAATCCCTGAGAGTTATGTGTATATCCTCCTATCACTGCTCCCCATGTCACCACATTCTTTCTTGGTAATGTATCAAACAAATAACGAGCATCTTCCAAATATGTACATTTCGAATACAAACTGATGAGAGTGCTTCCAAGATTAACATCTGCCTCAAGCCTAGTGGAAGCAATTTTATCATGCACAATTCTGCCTTCATCTATACTACCGACAGCAGCGCATGCTTTAAGGACAGATAAAAAAGTGACCACATCTGGAACTATACCGACATCTTGCATTTTAATATAAAACTGGAGCGCCGTGTGTGCCTCACCTAATTTCTCACATGCTGAGATAATTGCATTCCATGTGAATACGGTCGGTTCCAATGCCTTGTAAAAGACTCTGTTTGCATCATTCAAGCTTCCACAATTGCAAAGAGACGTATGAGATGATCATTCCAGTATGTGATATGCTCACAACCGTCCTCAATCATAGCACACTGCATATGCCTTGCTTTCACTAGGTCTCTTATTTTTGGAAAGTTTTTCAACAAGGTTGTACATGATGACATGTTAAGCTGGGATTACTACTAGGGGAATAAATACATAGTCGTCGTAATGCTACTTCAAAATATGTATGACAGCGTCACGTCATGATAGTGCATGAGAAGCAGAGTGTTGCTGTCTTGCTCTCGTTCGTTCTCTTCTCAGCTGCCTACTCAATTCCGCCTCGAGAATCGAAATTGATATTTCACACAATGTTTTATGCTTTCGATGTATGTCCTTGGCCTGTTCAAGAGGTGCTCCATCCGCAGGAGGTGAGAACACTATCCGCCTCTGATGCTTGGAAGTGCATCTGTAAAGAATAAAAGGAAAACATTTTGGGACGTTTGTCTCGCTTGTACTGCTGCTTCAACTGTAGCAATTCTATATGCCCACTTTTCTGAGCACAAGTGGTGATGAACCCGCTACTTAAATGGAAGAACTTTGCTGCATCCAGGAATGAGCTGAACCCGAAAAAGATGTATTCCAAGTCTCACACGGACACATCACAAAGTTTTCCATCTTGCTCGAAGATCCATAAAGCGCACACACATTCTGGCACCATATAGTAGACCGACGCAGAGTCTCTAACCGACTTTTAACCCAATCAACGTCCATACCGTCAGGAACCTACAAACTTTTCACAGAAACTTTGTGTTTGCAACCCCCTGGACCCTTAAGCACCCACGACAGCAAAGCTTCTCGAGGATCTGGCAGCAAGTTCCCCCCTTTTGGGCTCTCTGTAGTTGTGGAACTGAGACCCGCCCGCTACCCTTGCTTGTTTAATCAACTGTGCAGACTATTTTGCCTTCAATTCCCTTTCTCTCCTATCTTGTGGACCTGCATAACCAAAGAACCAGTACTCGAACCCCCTCGGCACAGATAGAAGGTTCCCCTCGACTTTCGATTCCCATTGTGCACCTGTATAGAGATAGAAAAAGACCCAGAAGAACAACGTGCACTCCGAAAACTCGATTCTCACCCCCCCCCCCAAAGAGAGAGAGAGTGAGAGAGTCAGGGAGAGAGAGAAAAAAGTGGGGAGGATTAGAATTTTTTATTTTCTTATTTTTTCCACTCTCCCACTCCCCTGCACCCTCTCTGACACCCCACTCACATGCACACGTGCACTTTTTGTTTTTTTTTTTTCTCTCTCTTTTTTCCTTTTTCTTTTGAAGTGTCAGAAGAAGACATGGTTTCTGCGAGGCCTGCATGACAATGAAAAACTAAAACAAAATTGAGAAACCAAACCCCAATTCTCTTGTTCTATGGCTTTTTATCTACAAGCGACCTAGCCCACGAATTCCCATCAACAAACAGTCGGCATATAAAAAGATCGCTTAACATCATAAAGTACACCGTTGGTTTCAGACAACTGTTCATATCCCACACCAATGCTCAAACTTAAAATGATATGGATATGCATTAATAAATTCGCAAGAACAATCCCAGTACGATATCGGCCAAATACTAAGCATGACGCGGATGGATGCATTCAAATTTGCTCCCTGGTTATGATTACATCATAACATGTTTTATCATGTCCTGAAAACACAACTGCATATGTGTTTGTCCAAAAAAAACCATAAAAAATTTATGATGTCAGTACTCAACCAAGTGAAACATAATCAAAGCCACGTTCCATGGTTTCAATTTTGCCTTCTCATCTTCACACCATCTCCGACATATAACAGATCATACAAAAACTCCATCAATCCTTGCATATTATCAACACACGTGTACATTTATACCTCACACATACTCATTCCTCGGATGCACATTCCTAATGCAAGCATGCACTCAAGAAGCTCTCCATGCTAACACATGCACGCACCCCATGAACGTCAATACAACCATCAACAATTCTCTAATTATTAAAAAAAACATTTTTTGACAACTTTTTTTCATATTCAACATGCTACTAGATTGCCCAATCCACACAACCTTACTATGTAACATACTCCCCTCTTCTTGCTTGCGATGTCATCCTTGACAAGCATTCCCACCATCTCCCTTTCACCTGTCACTCATCCAAATGGTTAAATTTTCCATAGAGGTACAATTCAATCATTCAAGAAATGAGACCTGACAAGCCACAAAATATCTATATCATGCTCTCTTCTCATGCACAATCATCATAACTATTTTTCTTTATTTTGTTAATCGCCTCATCATGCCAACCATGTTCACACTCACATGCATCAATACATTTATGTAACTCCTCCATTACACCGTTGATCACATTCTCTCTTTCATGCTCATGCATGACTCCTTTCCTTTCCATATCATGCTCAATAAAACCAAAGCAATGCAATGTATGCATGTCTTATTCCAAAACTTGATTTTAATCGACGTCAACAACTTTTTGTATTTGACAAAAAGTGATTACAAGATGAAGACACGATGTTACCCTTGGTGAAGTAATGAATTTTTAAATTTTTCCAAAACAAATTCCTTACCTTGCTCACCTTGTTGAAAACCTTCTTGATTTCCTTTTCTGTCTTATCTGCTCACTCATCAAAAGATGTTAGACCAAAAACATGCAATAAAAAGAAAAACAAAAAAACCCAAAATGTCACATACTCAGATCGCACATAAAGATTCATTATCCTATTTTATGCAGGCTATGTACACACAAGCAACATCGAGATTTCCTAAAGTGCGGCCTTACCTCATATCCCAAAATATACATCATCAACAGATGAAGCGAGACATGAATAAAGAATTTTTTAAGAAACAAATACAACACTACCGACCTCGAGAACAAACTTGCTGATAAAATGAGAACAAACCGAATCTGAAAAATGGATTACGAACCAACCACTCATACATATAATACTTATACGTTTCGTTGGTATTGGCCTTTGAGCAGATCGATCTATCAGCTATCATCATCCCCTCCCATTAGACACATGCATGCAAAAAACACTCCCTTCCGGGCGATCGTTGCCCTCCTCCTCTCTATGTCTCCCCCTCAGGAGTGATAATATTTTTTTCCTTTTTTTTTTTTTGTAATTGGATGCGACTCGTGGCTCTGACCACCCGGCCAAATTGGCTCCACCCGTCTACCAATACAACATAGCGCACGACTGCTGGGTGCGGTTCATGGTCACGACCGCCCGACCGAGATGGCCCCACTTACCTACCAACCCGCTATGGCGCGAAGCACCAAAACAGATATACACACAGTCGTCCTGGCCTATGACGAAACTAGCATCGGCTCGCGGTCTTGACCACCCAATCAGGAGGATTCCGCCCACCTACTAGCCCGTCATAGAGCGCAGGCACACAGACATATATACACACACTTTTTTTTTTCTTCTTTTTCTTCTTCCAATCATCTCCCATGTCCTAAGAGTTAGGGAGAGGCAGAAAGGAGCATCTACCCACCCAACCCACACATCATGCAACCAGAAGTACAAAAATACAAAAAAACCCATGAAAGCTGATAGATCGATTTCCTCTTGCCATAACCTACTAAGATATAAAGATTATATGATACAACTGATTAATCGCAATCACATTTACCAATCCGAATCCTTCTCATCTTATCTTAGAGTTCTTCCCAAGGTGGCAATGTTATATAAGATAGCTCAAAAAATCTCTACTCAGCCTCGTTTCATAGTTGGTGATCAATGCTCTCCAGGAGGTGAGTCGGGCTCCGCTGGAGGAGCCTCATCGTCACTGTGAATTACTAACATATCAGCCCAATCCCAACGGATGTCATTTTCCTCATTGGGCATTTCTCGAGTGGAGTCAAAATAATAATATCTACCCTCTGTGCATCCCACGCATTCAAGCAAATATCTTTTGAACCATGGAATGTGAAAGATAACATCTATGTCTTGATTTAGAAAACATACCAACCAATGAGCTTCTTCCACATCATACTCCGTTTCCAAGTTCTCGACATCTATGTCCATACTGGCTAGAGCGTGATCCGAAAAATATACCACGAGGCTGTACAAATACATCTGGGTTATGTGATCTGCCATCTGACACCTTGTTTCTAATATCCCTGAACGTCAACAATTTTCTCTTTTAGTGAAATAGAAAGAAATAATGCTTAATTTAAAAGAAAAGAAAAAACAAGACTAATATGCATATATGTTTAAATCCCCCCACTCGCACCCTATTTCTTCATTTTCTGCCTATTACTCTTCTTCTTCTTCTTCTTCTTGTTCCTTCTTCTTCTTCTTTAAAAAAAAAATATATATATATAATAACCTCATCTGCTAACTGAAGTATGGTTTGACACGAAGTAGATTGATTTTCACTGGAGCGCATTCTCCGTCTACGTCCTGTATTTGTATTGAACCGTTTGAATTTACTTCCACCACTTTGAATGGTCCAACCCGTCTTGTTTGCAATTTCCCAGGAAACTTGTAGTACTTGCTATCGTAAACTAACACCAGGTCACCTTCTTGAATTGCATGGGTTCTGAGCTTCTTATCATGCTTGTCTTTTCGTCTTCTCTGAATGGCCTCTAAGCTTTGTTGCACAAGCAATCTCTTTTCCTCTAATTTGACCAATTGGATGTATCTTTCCTTCAACGATTCTTCCTCTCCCAGCCTGACCTCGATGGCCACCCTCAGTGTTGGGATTTCTTTTTCAATGGGAAAAATGGCCTCCTCGCCATATACTAGTGAGAATGGAGTGCTCTTTGTCGTCACTCGATAGGACGTTCGATACGCCCACAGGGCCTCTAAAAGTCGCTCATCCCAATCTCGTCTATGAGCCATCACCGCCTTTGTCAAAATCTGTTCCAGAATCTTGTTGGTGACCTCCACTTGTCCATTCGCTCTCGGATAGTATGGAGTTCTCTTTCGATGTTTGATCTTATATAGCTCCATCAATTCCTCGATCAATTCATTAGCAAAATGTGTTCCTCTATCACTCACTATCTCCAAGGGACATCCGAATCGTGTGATAATCTGTTCATACAGGAACTTGGCTACATCGATAGCTCGATCGGTCTTCAAAGCCTTTGCTTCTACCCACTTGGTGACATTATCTGTGCATCTATTAGACCTATGTCTGGAAGGAGGGCCAATGGGTCCCACAAAGTCAATTCCCCATTTCTCGAAAGGCTTAAGAGCTAGCACTGGGGTAAGAGGAGCTGCATGCACCATTGTCGGTTTACCCATCCTTTGGCATTTGTCACATTTCTTGCAATAGGTGTGACAATCTTTGAACAACGTCGGCCACCAGTATCCAGCCAATAAGACTTTCCTGGCCGTGAGTTCACCCGCAAAATGTCCACCGCAAGGTTCATCATGTAACACCCTTAGAACTATGGTTTCTTCTTCTTCCTCTAAACACCTTCGATAAATGCTCTCATGAACAAAATATCGGTAGAGCTGTCCCCCAATGATGCTATGGTGTTTTGCAAGTGCTAACATTTTCTGCTTATCTCTCTTGCTCGCTTCCGATGGATACTTGGCTGTGCATAAGAAGTTTACTAAGTCGGCATACCAAGGTATTTTAACATTAACCTGAAACAGGTGACCATCAGGAAGGTCGTCGGGCACACCAGAGATTGATTCTTCATTAACAACTCGAGATAAATGATCTGCAAGCATGTGCGATTTCCCTAGTTTAGTTACCACCATAAATTGAAATTCTTGCAAAAGTAACATCCATCTCATCAATCGTCCTGATAACTCGGGTTTGTTAATGATATACTTTAAGGTTTCGTGATCCACATAAAATGTGAAGTGCTTGCCCATCAAATAGTGCCGATACTTGTTTACTGCAAAGATCATTGATAGACATTCCTTTTCTGTAGTTGTGTAGTTCCTCTTGGCATTGTTCAAGTTTCGACTTGCATAATAAATTGGATGATCCAACTTCTTTTCATCGACTTGACAAAGCACTGCCCTGACCGCGGTATGGGATGCATCCGTATGCACATGCAACTCTTTTGTCCAATCAGGTGCTACCAAAATTGGGGCATTTACCAACTTCTCTTTAATAGAGTTAAATGCCACTTGACATTCTCCGGTCCATTGATACTGCTAATCTTTCCTCAGAAGATTTGTCAATGGTGCAACTATCGAGGTGAAGTTTAATATAAACCGCCGGTAATAGTTGGCATGTCCCAAGAATCCCCTGAGTTGCCGTAGGTTTTGAGGGGTGGGATTCGCCCAATTTTTTCCACTTTATCCTCATCAACCGAGATCCCTCTTTCGGAAATAACATGTCCCAAGAGCAATCCTCTTCGTACTCCAAACGTACACTTTTCAGGGTTTAATGCGATACCTTTTTCAATGCTTCTTTTTAAAATAGCTTCGATCCTCTCCATCATGTTTTCATCATCGACTCTGATCACAAAGTCATCGAGGAATATCTCCATCCAATCCTACAAATAGTCTTGATATGCAGCTATCATTGCCCTCTGGAATGTGGCCGGTGCATTGCATAATCCAAATGGCATAACACGATATGCGTACGTACCCCATTCCGTGGTGAAAGTTGTTTTTGATTGATCCTCTTCATGGATTTGGATCTGGTTATATCCGCTGAAACCGTCTAAAAATGAGTACAATTTATGGCCAGCTACTCTATCCAAGATTTGATCAGTAAACGGCAAAGGGAAGTGATCCTTCTTTGTACGCTCGTTCAACTTCCGATAATCTATGCAAATGCGAATTTTTTTATTCTTTTTTGGAACAACTACAATTGGTGATACCCATTCGCTGGATGCGATGGGATATATGAATCCCGCTTCCAACAACTTCATCAATTCCAGCTTGATCAATTCCGAATAGACTGGATTTGTCCGCCTAAGTCGTTGACATATTGGTATGGCGCCTTCTTCCAAGTCTATATAATGCTAGCAAATTCGGGGATCAATTCCTCTCAGATCACTGTATGACCATGCAAAGGCCATACTATAATTCCTTAGTACTAATTTGATTCTTTCCCGCACTTCTTCTGGTAACTCCAATCCGATGCTTAAGAACTTTTCTGTGGAGACTTCCCACTTTTCCACATTATCTTCTCTCAAATATCCCTCACCTCTTGATATTGCTTTGATCGGAAAATGCTCCCCGATCATACGTGTATGATTTGCCAATAAATCATTCGTTTGTTCTTTTCCAATTGGACTCAATTTCCTTAGTTCTGCTTTTGCGATCCTTTCCTGCGCCTTGGGTTCCCCTTCCGTCACTACCTCTGTCTCTTGACGTCTCTTTTGGAGCTCTTTTTCCAAAACCCTAACTTGTTCTCTTAATCGCCTTACCTCCATAGATGAAACTACTTTGGAACTTGATTCCTTTTCTGAAGTCCCTATTTCCAAGGAATTGGTAGCCTTGCTTTCCCTTGAGTCTATGTTCATCATGTAACAGTCAAGTTGACTTGTGCGTGTCAACCATCCAAGCAATTCTTGGTTCGAATCATCCTTGTAAGCTAATGGGTTCTTATACTCTCCCATTTTCGTGCTTTGGAATTTAAACAATTGCAAATTGAATCCATCCTGAAGCAGATCCTTGTAGGGTTCAGCATTCAGGGCAAACTGTACTCGTGCTTTTTCTTGCTTCGCTTTCTCCTTTGTTTTTTTCTCTAATTCCTCCTCTGTTGTTGGCCTTTTGTCACTTGAGTTTGAGGAAACTTGGATTTGCACACGATCAGACCTTGGCCCGATTGTAATGAACCTCATGCACCAGTCATGCACACATTTGGCTTGCACAAGCCATGGCCGTCCAAGTAGGATTGAGAAGGTCACTTCTGACGTTCTCGATCTGACTATTAGGTAATCGACACTAAACTCTAATCCTCCAACCACTGTGCTCACATTCTTAACCCACATTGGAGTCTCCTCCATGTGGGTTAGCTGCCAAAGAGTAGGCTAGGGTATGGGATAGCTGCCAAAGAGTAGGCTAGGGTATGGGAGGAAGTGCAATTGGGTCAACAGAGGAGAATAGAGCTCTTATACGAGCCAACGGAAGGATTAGGGAGCGCACCAGTAAGAAATCTTGGCCAGGGAGGCCCTACATTGACCACTCCAGCCTTTGTGGCTGCGACCAATATGCCATGCGAGGTTAAACCCGCATTGATAGAGGAGCGAATATTAGAGTTGGTCACTCAAGCAGTAAAAGCTGCCACGCTCACCCAAGAAACATACACTGTGAAACATGAGACAACCTCGGACCCTAATCAGGGCATGTTTAGGTCAAACACATGGTGTGGGAAGTGCCATGGCTATGGTCATCTGGCTTTGGAGTGCCCCACAGTTTCAAGAGTATTCGTGGATAGACCACCACCTAGACGGTTTTGCACTTTCTGCAGTAGGCCGAACCATACAGAGGACCAATGTTATCATAAAAGGGCTTATGAAGAACGGACCCTACAATCAGAAAACACCCAAAGGCATCCTTACACAGGACTGCCGGCTCAAAGCATCCCACCCATACCTCGTTGGGAAACCAGACAGACTTATGGGCATGGTGCTCAAGGGCAGGTGGGTGGCTATCCTGGAAGGGCAGCATAGGCCCAGGGAAGGGGAACTGGTCCAATTCAATGTTGGAGATGCCATGGTTTTGGACATACTCAAACTAGATGCCCAAATGAAAAGAAACCCGTTGATTACACTCCAATGTGCAGGTACTGCAGTGGAGAGGGCCACTTTGACAAAGACTGTCCAAAAAAGAAAGCCGATAGTGGCAAGGGAAAAAGGCCAGTAGAATCCTCGAACTATGTTGAGACCCAAGCGCATCCCACTCCTAGAGTACAAGAACAAATTCCTACAATAGGAGTGGTGTTCAGGACACCCGATTCCCGAGAAGGGCCCAGTTCTTCCATGCACTTTGTAGAAGCTGACCAAGGCAAGAGTGCACGAAAAGATCCTATTGTGGCAGTGGTCACGAGGACTCAAGAATATATGAAGAAGGATGCGGAAAAAAGTAGTGAAAAGGCCGATAAAGAAAAGGTACCCATGCATAGGGAGGCAGAAGAGCAAGTGGAGGGACTTGTTGAGCAACGAGAATTTGAAGACGGAGACGAAATCGAGATACTTCCGCCGGTGACGAAGAATGTCATGCCAGGCATTGCCCCATTCCCAGAGAGATTAAAAACCACAAAATTTCGTAAGGAAAGGAAAAGCACAGAGGAAATTGACATTGTGCAAATGTTGGCCAAAACAGAAGTTACTTTGGACATTGGCACCTTGCTAAGATGTTACCCGACATATAGGAAGCAATTTTATAATGAATATATCAAGAAACCGAGGAAAGATCGAGATAAGAAGAGACAGGAAAAAGATGTCCAAGGATTTATTCAAAGCATCACAACCCAGATCGATTCAAACGCTCCTTCTCTGGTCGTTGTAATTAAGGGATATGCAGTTCTAGGTGCTCAATTGGATAGTGGGGCAGCAGTCAACTTAATGACAGAATATATGATGAAGGCTCTCGTAAGGCTTATATGTTGCTGTGCAGTGGGATCCCTCAATCCGGCTATAAACCTCCTCTTTAGTGTTTCATCATTTGGGGCATTTATGCCCATCTTCCTTACCAACGTCTCCATTCTCTGGATATAATGGTCTATGCTTTCATTTACCCCTTGCCGCAGGTAGTCCATTTGTTGGGCAAGGTGATCTTGAAACCCCTGTCTTCAAAATTTTGCCAAAAAGGCATCTTTTAGCATTTGGTACGTCCCTCTCTCCTGAGGTGTTAGATTCCCATACGAGTTTGCTGCCTCGTCTGGGAGGGTTGCTGGAAAAATTCTTAATCTCTGCCCTTGGTCTACGACTTCATTCGCCTCGCAAGTCACTTCAAAAAGCTGAATGAAATTGTCTAGGTCCTCATCCCAGAGGCCTGAGAATCTTGGGAAGTCTCCCACATGTACCGGAATACGGTAAGCCATTTCAAACAAAGGGGTGATATCAATGTCACTTCTTTCCCAGAAGTTCAGAGCCCTTGGTTTCAAGACTCCCTCGAGTCTCCTTACTTGAGCAGCTACTCTTCTCTGATAATATGTTCTCTTCTCCGATAATATGTTCTTTCTTCTAATTCTTTTCGACTACTCGAAGATGTCTCATATGATTCCTGCCTACACCTTTCTCGAGCTACAGCCCTTCGAGCGGCTCGCTCTTCTCTCTCAGTCCTAGTTCTTCTTGAAGAAGAACTTTCTTCGCTCATGTACTAGTCACTGGGTCAGAGAGCTCAGCCAACTTGTGGCGCTAGGCGAACCTATGGCACTCTCTTGTAGAGAAGTACCAAGCTCATCCCCAGTAGGATTGCCAAATGGATAAGGTCTTAAGCTCTTAGAATATGCAAATAACTGCACCTATATCTAGCTATCTTGGTTCTATATCTCTTAAATTGCTAAAGCTTATTTTACCCTCAAGCCACAACTATGCCTGATTTTTGTTCACCTTCCCGACCCCTAATAGGATCTCTCTATTCTCCTTAGCCCAAGTCTTCTCATTTTTTTTTCTTGTTCTCTCAACCCTCCTCTTCTTCCTTCTATTAAACACAATCTCTTTCACTCTCAACCCCCAACAGTCTCACTCAAACACACTCAAAGTCAGGAGCTTATTCTTACCACACACTTCATGCACTCAGACACTCGGAAGTAGACAAGTTCACATATTCAATCACTCAGTCTCTCTTCAATCACTCTTTGTCTCTCTCTCAAACTCTCTCTCTTTCTCTCACACAACTCCCTCACAAATCTTCTTATTTCTTCCCTTCTTCTCACTTCCTTGCACACACGCTCACTCTTTCCTTTCTATTTTTTGCTTCCCTCTCTCGCACACACGCTTCCCTTGTTCATACACACACACTTATAGACTCACACACTCCCCCCTCCTGTCCACCTCCTTCCTCTTGCTCTCACTCAATGTCTCCTCTTTCCCCCCCACCTCCCTCACATATGCTCTATTGCACACACCTACACACATACACCCATGTCCACTCTCTATTTCCCTCTTTTTCTCTCACACCCTCATGCTCCCACACTCTCTTTTTGCACACTTACCCACACTCATTAATGCATTCACACATGCAATCCCACACACACCTCGCACACACCCTCATGCACACCCTCATACACGTGCTCACTCACATACACATTCTTGTCTCATTTTCTCTCTTGAGAACATACTCGGCATAAGCCCGTTCAGTTCACTAGGCATAAATTAAAGATTTCAGTGGTACAGTAGGCTAAGCATTTTACGACATTGAAGTGTGCACTGACCTAACCTTTCGTGAGTCACCAAAACGTTCACACATCAAAGCATGCAGTTATGCTTAAGTACATTCTCCTCGTTTGAGTATGCTAGACAAAAGCATGCATGAATCAAACGTACAAATAATACTACTTACTAGCTATTCCTAATTCACCCAGTGATCAGAAGCATCTCCAAACAAAATAGGTTGAAACAGTTGAAATATGCATGGCATGAAAATTGCTTTATGCATGTTGACTGAAATAAGTATTTCTTTCCCCTGGAAACCTGTCTTCTATTTCTCTATCCCAAAGCACTAAGTTTATGAGTGTACTTATGCAAAAGACAATTGCTTAATGAATTTTATGTGTGTGCTAAGATTACTGAGAGAAAGCTTTGAGGAAAGCAAGCCTTGATAGTCTTTCGACAACAGCCTTTTTAGGATCTCGAACAGAATTTAGTATACTTTTGATGTGACAGACAACCCAGTGGTCATTAAATTCACGCAACCTCAGTAACCAAGGTTTAGAGAAACATCCGATCCTTGAGCAATTTGTTCTCCGGTTTCAACACAACTAACTCTATCCCTTGTAACAGTCACTAGCCACAACAAAGAACTTCCCCTGACGGAAACACTTCAAATCATGCCAACATACACATTCCTGAAGAATTAATTCACATCGCTCTTTGGTACGAAAGAGTCAACTGTGGTTGGTTTCATAGATTCTGATCATAGTTAATAAGGTATTTATCACCCTCATGCAGTTTGAATGAACTATCACTCTTTTAACTATCTTCTGGACTCACAAGCGATGCTTTATTTTGAAGATAATTTTGCAAAATCCACGTTCAACGCACACCACAATACAAAAACTAAGAGAAGGAAGCAAAATACCTCCACTTTGCAGATTCTCGCTTTACTCCAGGCAACACTTAAACACGGATCAATCATATTAAGATGCGTGCTGCTATAGGGGTCAAGAACATTTACCAAATAAGTCAAGATGCCCCTTTTTCTGGTACTTCAAGGCATAAACTACATTCTTAGCAGACATTCTCCTCCTCTTAGCAACTCTCAAAAACATCAGCATTCTCCAAAATATGTCCATAGACTTCAAACCTTCCTATACCCAAGCATTGTTACTTTTGCCAACCTTGAGAGTGAGTGCAAGCGTTAGAACTGATTGCTCACTTCACAATACAATTGAATTCATCAATGAGGGATTCTCATGTCTGAGTGGTCTGTCACAGCAAGGGCAACGATTCTGCATGAGTGCTCGCCACTGCACATGCTGTCTTTCGGTGGATAAGAGGCTTTGTAGAAGTAGAACAGTGTTTGTCTTGTGGTTATGTGCTAACTGCAGTAGTTTCTCAACTCTTTTCTTTCCCTCATCAGTCGAACTACTGTTGGCTCCCCTCTGCTTTAATCTTGCAGAAAACTTCTTCACTCACTAGGGTGCTTTTCGCTCTCTTCAGAATAATCGAATCAACAAGCTAACCCCCCCCCCCCCCCCCCCCAATGCTTCAGCCTTGCAAAACTTCTCACTCACTATGGTGCTTGTCTCTCTCTTCAGAATGATCAAACAAGTAATTACCCAACTAACCTACTGGCCAAGGAGATGGCAGTTTATAAACTGAGAAGGGGAAGAGGTCAGACTTTTGTTGACCACACGTGGGCTGTAGATCTTAGAAGTGCACGTGGGGGTTTGGGGTTTGTAGGAGTGGGTGTTAGGGTAGAGGGAGAGTGGGGGAAGGAGTGGTGGACACAGGATCTGACCAGGGAAGGTACAAGGTCTGACAAGTCAGGGCAGAGGGAGTGGAAGGACTGTTGTCAGGTGATGGAAGGTGAGAGTGGGGGGGGCTATGGCAGGGAAGGCAAGTACAAAGCCTGACAATGGTCAGAGGGGGGGGTAGTTACAAAGTGAGTGGGGATAGCTTCCTAAAAGTTAGGAGGTTGGGCAGAATCATAGATGTGATAAGCCAGAGAACCACCACGTGCAATTGTTCTTTGCTTCAACCGAGAGCGTTGAGCAGATAAGACATGCTCATGGTGACCTCTCCTATAATTGTTTGGTTGCCATCCTCGACTAGTCTGCACCCCATCTGTCTGAGTTCGAAGATCTCCTTGACTATGTTCCTCTCCTCCCAGAAACATCCTTTCATGCGTGAGATAGGCGCCCCTCCTGGTCGGGTAATCTTCAATGTCGTGAGACCATGCTCATATGAAATCAATGAACGTGATGTTGGAAGCCCTGAGGAGCCACATAAGCAAGCAATTGGCGCAGCAAATCCTGCTGCTCCCTCTTCAGTAGAACCTGCACATTTGAGCCTCTTGCCAAAGCCACGTGAAGTGGAGTGGCATTCCGTGCATCCCTTACATTCACATCAACTCTAGAATCTAGTTATATCTTTAACATTTGAGCATTGTTAGCAAAGGCAGCACTATGAGTTGCAGTAAAACCCCGCTGAATTTCCTTTGCACATGCATTAGCTCCTGCTGACAATAAAAGCTTCACCAATTCTCTTGCTTCTGATTCATGAGCTTTCTTCAGAGCAGCTGCCATGCACTGTGCAGTTCCAGTTCGGCTTGGGATTTCCAATACTTCTGATCTTTCCTCTATTCCAACCACTTCTATCCACTTCATACCTTCGTTTCAATGCTTCATTGGGAATGAGTCTGCCCTCGCACATGGTACTTATACTGTTGCATGCCTTTATTGTAGCTGAGAAAGTAAATGTGCTTGGCTCGACACACATCTCTTGCATATGCCCAAACAACTCAAGAGCACTGAACCCCTAAGAGTTGTGTGTATATCCTGCTATCACTGCTCCCCATGTCACCACATTCTTACTTGGTAATGTATCAAACAAATAACGAGCATCTTCCAAATATGTACATTTCGAATACAAACTGATGAGAGTGCTTCCAAGATTAACATCTGCCTCAAGCCCAGTGGCAACAATTTTATCATGCACAATTCTGCCTTCATCTATACTACTGATAGGAGCGCATGCTTTAAGGACAAATAAAAAAGTGACCACATCTGGAACTACACCGACATCTTGCATTTTAATATAAAACTTGAGCGTCGTGTGTGCCTCACCTAATTTCTCACATGCTGAGATGATTGCATTCCATGTGAATACAGTCGGTTCCAATGCCTTGTAAAAGACTCTGCCTGCATCATTCAAGCTTCCACAATTGGCAAAGAGATGTATGAGATGATCATTCCAGTATGTGATATGCTCACAACCGTCCTCAATCATAACACACTGCATATGCCTTGCTTTCACTAGGTCTCTTATTTTTGGAAAGTTTTTCAACAAGGTTGTACATGATGACATGTTAAGCTGGGATTACTACTAGGGGAATAAATACATAGTCATCGTAATGCTACTTCAAAATATGTCTAACAGTGTCACGTCATGATAGTGCATGAGAAGCAGAGTGTTGCTGTCTTGCTCTCGTTTGTTCCCTTCTCAGCTGCCTACTCAATTCCGCCTCGAGAATCGAAATTGATATTTCACACAATGCTTTATGCTTTCGATGTATGTCCTTGGCCTGTACAAGAGGTGCTCGATCCGCAGGAGGTGAGAACACTATCCGCATCACTGTTGATGCTTGGAAGTGCATCTGTAAAGAATAAAAGGAAAACATTTTGGGACGTTTGTCTCGCTTGTACTGCTGCTTCAACTGTAGCAATTCTATGTGCCCACTTTTCTGAGCACAAGTGGTGATGAACCCGCTACTCAAATGGAAGAACTTTGCTGCATCCAAGAATGAACTGAACCCGAAAAAGATGTATTCCAAGTCTCACACGGACACAGCAAGAAGTTTTCCATCTTGCTGGCAAGATCCATAAAGCGCACACACATTCTGGCACCATATAGTAGATCGACGCAGAGTCTCTAACCGACTTTGAACCCAATCAACGTCCATACCGTCAGGAACCTGCAAACTTTTCACAGAAACTTTGTGTTTGCAACCCCCTGGACCCGTAAGCACCCCAGATGGCAAAGCTTCCCGAGGATCCGGCAGCAAATTCCCCCCTTTTGGGCTCTCTGTAGTTGTGGAACTGAGACCGGCCCACTACCCTTGCTTGTTTAATCAACTGTGCAGACTATTTTGCCTTCAATTCCCTTTCTCTCCCATCTTGTGGACCTGCATAACCAAAGAACCAGTAGTCGAACCCCCTCGGCACAGATAGAAGGTTCCCCTCGACCTTCGATTCCCATTGTGCACCTGTACAGAGATAGAAAAAGACCTAGAAGAACAACGTGCACTCCCAAAACTGTGTCAGAAGAAGACATGGTTTCTGCGAGGCCTGCATGACAATGAGAAACTAAAACAAAATTGAGAAACCAAACCCCAATTCTCTTGTTCTATGGCTTTATCTACAAGTGACCTAGCCCACCAATTCCCATCAACAAACAGTTGGCATATAAAAAGATCGCTTAACATCATAAAGTGCACCGTTGGTTTCAGACAACTGTTCATATCCCACACCAATGCTCAAACTTAAAATTATATGGATATGCATTAATAAATTCGCAAGAACAATCCCAGTACGATATCGGCCAAATACTAAGCATGACGCGGATGGATGCATTCAAATTTGCTCCCTGGTTATGATTACATCATAACATGTTTTATCATGTCCTGAAAACACAATTGCATATGTGTTTGTCCAAAAAAAACCATAAAAAATTTATGATGTCAGTACTCAACCAAGTGAAACATAATCAAAGCCACGTTCCATGGTTTCAATTTTGTCTTCTCATCTTCACACCATCTCCGACATATAACAGATCATACAAAAACTCCATCAATCCTTGCATATTATCAACACACGTGTACATTTATAACTCACACATACTCATTCCTCGGATGCACATTCCTAATGCAAGCATGCACTCAAGAAGCTCTCCATGCTAACACATGCACGCACCCCATGAACGTCAATACAACCATCAACAATTCTCTAATTATTAAAAAAAAACATTTTTTGACAACTTTTTTTCATATTCAACGTGCTACTAGACTGCCCAATCCACACAACCGTACTGTGTAACGGGACCACAGACATCACTATGTACAAGCTACAATTTCTGAGTAGCCGGAACTGAACCATCTTTTGGAAAGGACGAATGCTGCATTTTGCCCAAAATACAGCCTTCACAAACATGTTTTCAAGGTGCCTCAAGTTTGGGCAAAGAGGACACCATTTCAGATTTTTGTAGGTGTAGCAAACTAGCAAAATTCAGATGACCAAAGCATGCATGCCAAAGCTTTGCATCTGACATAGCCTAAGAATCATTTACTGCACATGCCAAATCATTTACAGATCTTTCATAGTCTATGAGCTTATACAGCCCATGACATAAAATGCCATAAGCAATAGTCACATTGCCATTTGACAGATCATGAATTGTACACCTATCATCAACAAATTTCACAACCAAGCCAATCTTGGCTAATGCAGAAACTAATAACAGGTTCTTCTTGATCCCTGGCACAAATAAAGCATTTGACAAAGTGAAAGATCTACCATCAGCAGTAGTCAGAATGATCTTATCAACTCCCATAACAAGATAAGAGGAGTTGTTGGCACATGTAACAATATTCCCTATAGGGGCAGGCTCAAGTGAAGAGAAGATACTACGCTACGAGGTAATATGTTTGGTTGCCCCATTGTCAAAATATCAAACATCTGAGTCTACTGCAGACATGCACTGCTCATGAGAAGATGGGTTAAAACTAAAGACAGTAGTAAATGCCCATTCTTCTTCCTGTGCAAGATTAGCAGACTCTGTTTTTGGTGTAGAGGCCTTTGTCACAACCATTCCAGCCTCTTTCTTCTTTGCCTCTTTAGCAGCTAGTTTTGGATAGTTCTTTATGATATGATCATTCCCTTTATAGTACTTACAAAACAATTTTTGCTTTTTTGATTTCTTCTCATCTTTATCTTCCTTCTTCGAATATGCAGAATTAGCAGATTTCTGCTTACTAGTTGAAGAGCTCCATTTTCCTTTGCCCTTCTGACTAGCCAGGAAAGCTTGATCTGCAACTCGCATAATGGACCTGTTCTGCCTGGATTGATCTTCCTGCAACAGAACAAAGACTAGCTCTTCAAATGATAAGGCATTTGGATTGCCTTTCATCATCAACCGAAGAGTAGAAGCAAAACTCTGATATGAATCAGGAAGACCATTCAGAACGGTCTAAACAAGTGAGCTATCTGGTATAACCTCATCAGCAAAAATCAATTGTTCCTTCGAGTCTTTGATCTTTGTTAGGAAACTGTCCATAGAATCACCTTCATTCATGTGCTCACTCTCCAACTGTTTTCGGAGGTAAGCAACACGAGCCTTATTCCTAGCTTGGTACAATGTGGTAAGTGTATCCCAAGCATCCTTAGTTGTTTTGCAAGAACTAATGTATGGAATAATGGCACGTTTGACAAACAAAGCTATCAATGCATGTGCCTGGGCATCTCTGCCATCCTAGAGAATCTGCTCTACAGTAGGTGTAGCAGAAACCGTAGCAGGAATAGGAATATGCAGAATATCATCATCTTTGATACCTTCTGCATCAGCTTCAGTACCTGTAGTTATAACAGTTGCAGGTGTGATAGGACGTTTTTCAACACCCTACACAATGTTCCACAGTCCTTTTGCAACCAACACATGTCGCATCATATAAGCCCATAACGAGTAGTTGGTACCATCCAACTTATCCTCAATAGCCAACATATGGAATACATCACTGCTTTCAGCCATGGCCGGTGACTAAAATACCTTGATGCAAAAAATTGATTGTATCTCAAAACGTTGAACATAACTGCCAAGACGAATTCCGCTAGACCTGTAACAGACTTCGAGACGCTTATACTGGCAAATAGAAACTAGTATATACCTTTGGCACAAAAAGATGAAATACCCTGCAAAAAGCGTTGTGATAGTGTGTTCGGAGGCCGAAACGGGCTCAGATCGCGATTTCGACACCATAGAATGAAGCTGTTTTGATCTCGAAAACACGTCGAGTATGCTCACCAAAATTCGTGCGATTCTGAGATTGCAACCGAAGGAGTGTCGATGGCGCCCTAGATGAAGCAATGACCTACTCTGATACCAATTGTTGGAGTTAGATGTCTGCGGAAGCACGTGAACAACACAAGGAAGAAGAAGAATCTTGGTGCACAACACACAATACTGAATGTATTACTAGAGAATGTACAAAGATAACTAGCCCATTAGGGCAATAGGCGTATATACAAGCCAGGGGAAAAAACCTCCTAAAGAGGGAAAAAAGTGCCCCGGCGGTCCTAGAGTGTTCACACACATCACTACCTAAATATATCAACAAGATTGTGTCTTTCACACATGGGTTCTTTGATTCTCAGTCACTTGCTCTTTGTTTAGTGGATATTTTATGGTTCTTGTTTTTATTTCGTGTGGTTAGGAATAACATATGTGTCTCTAATTTATCATTTCTTAGTTTGTTCACAAGGGTATAAGTGAGTTAATTACAAGTTTAGTGTACATGTATATACAAGTCTTCATTCTCTCATGCACTATCTTCAAACTTCATATATTGGTCTTTGCTTCATCCTTTGACTTCAAATTTTTTTCCAAATCATCAATTGATGGTTGTCATGTACCAACATCCTAGAGCTAATGATGGACCTGAATCTACACAAAAATAGTAAAAACACCAAAGAAAAGAATAATTCCCTCTCTCTCTCTCTCTTTCTCTCTCTCTTTCTCTCTCTCTCCCTCCCTCCCTCTCCGACACAAGCAAATGATGGGCGAGTGAAGGGAAGGTGGGTACATGGTTGGGAAGGTGAAAATTTAGCAAAGATGGAGATGGAGTAGGTGGATGATTAGGGATGATGGAAGCCGATGAAAGTGAAAAATGAAGATGAAAATAACAAAGAAAATGGAAATTTTTTTCAAAAACTCTATTATCTAGACTTCAATATCTCTTCTTTATGCTCTTACCATCACATGCTCGCCCTTGAATAGCACTCCCTAGCAATGGAGCCAAACTTGGTGTCACTGGTAGAAGGATGATGAGTATCAACAATGATGGAGATCCACCTTGTAATTGTCAATTCGTGGAGATACGAGGGTGATATGAGGATTGTAATCAAGTGATGTGCATGCGTAGATGTGAAGGTGAGAAGCACATGAGATGCACATACACATCACGCATACACACACAATGTTGGATCATCAAGCTTGCATTATGCTTGAGATGGATTTGATCTACATGAAAAACCATCATTTGGAAGGTGTCAAAAATATTCATTGAAGAAGTCTTCATTTATGTTCATATTTTGGTATTTCATAGTAATCTTTTATGGATCTCTTACTTATGTAAAAGTCTAAGAGTTTTTACACTTGTAAAAGGAAAACAAGAAGATAAAATTTCCATGAATTTGAGATTGGTGAGATTGCCAATCAATCAATCAATCAAATCACCTAAATTCAAGTGGTTAGATTTGATTTCACTTTTTCTTAGATTATATGAAAAGTAGTTTGTTCATCACAACAAACTCTAGCCTGCTTGAATTCGAATTCAAATTCTTGTAAAAAGATTCATGGATGACTTCCAAATTCTATATAAAGGCTCCCAAATTCATTTACAACACACTGAAACACTATATATACACTTTTGGTCATCATTTTGTTCCTCCATTTCTCCATACGAAGCTCCAAATTGGGAGTGAACATTTATTGGAAATTTAATTGTGTCTAATGCAAGTATACAAGTTTCTATGGCATTTGGTTTAGTTGATTGGGAGAAATCTGCAGTTTAAGGTATCGAGGTCTATCTCTGCACAGCCTTGAAAAATAATGGATACCTCTGTTGAGTGTTAAGCTTATTCTTGGAGCATAAATTGCTTATTATTTGTACTCTTATGCATTTTAGCTACTCAATCCTATGTATAACAGTCATCCAAACAGATTTTTTCCAATTGTAATCATGTTGGATGCTCTGAGCATTTAAAGTTGAATGATTCATTCCAAAATAACAAGTTTTTGAGCTAGTCATTGTGTGTTTTGGATCAAATATTTCTTATAGATGTTCCAAAGTATATATTGAGTTTATTGCATTAATTGCAAACCCATAAGACATATTAGACTCTCCAAAAGCTCAAGGGTTGGTCTTGTGCTAGTTGGTTGGACTAATCTTCATCACCTTGAACCTCAATTTCTATCTCCAACAAGCTTCTCCAAGTTCTCTCAAACACAAGGTACAAAAGGTAGAGTGGAACAATGGAAGCTTCTATTCATCAACAATATTACAATATATTACCATCTCATACAAGATCTCACCAAGTCAGAAATTGAAAAATGAGCTCTCTAGCTCCTTTTATAATTTTAAGTGAGTTTTGCCCAGTTTCAAACCTAGTATCCAACATAGTTAATAATTAGGTTTTAAAGCTAATTTGAAGGCTCAAACAAACTCCAAAAATTTTGAAATCGAAACATATCTTCAAAAGAAGCTCCTCAAGCTCGAGGACTCCTCAACTTGCAAAATGGAGCAAATATTTACAAATGTGGGATTTTTGTACAATAGGTTACTGATAATAATCATTGTTATATAGAAAGATGTACACATATGAAGATTGAATTGTGGGGCTTTCCTTACGTACTTCCTCTTCTTCTATGACTTTTTGATCCGTGTCTCCACTTATTGTTCTTCCAGTTTGTCTTGTTTGATGAATGCCAACAAGAAGCAAAACAACCCTTGTATGTACAAGTGAAAAATACAAAAAGAAAAAAGAAAAAATTTGTGGATATCTTAGTCTTGTACTAGATGCGAGGCCAAGTACTTCTTTAAAGAAAAGTCCTTCCTATTTTCTTGATAAACTTAAAATAGAACCTTGATTGGTATGGAAGAAGTTCTATTGGAGAAAATTCCCTAGGTCTTTCCAATTGATGCCCGGCAAGGCCAAGCCACAAAGGGTACATCAAAGTTTTGGACTTTCAAGATATTTTGGTTATTTGAAACAATAACACTACTCAAAACAGATTTGTCATTTGGAATGATTAAACCTTATGTATATATAGAGAGGGAATTATGTAAAATAAGTGTTGTGAGATTGATACTATTGCCTTCTCATTTTCTTTAGAGGTTTTTTGTATTTTAATAATGCAACATTCAAGAGTGCCCATCATCCAAGTTAGTATGCAGTGTTAATCAAGAGGTAGGTCCAACATTACCTCTACATCCATGTTGTTTGTGGCCTATGCTTTGTCACATTGATCTTATAGATAAATTTCGAACCAATTGTTAGACTTTGTTTAGTCTTATAGTAGGTTTATTCCCCAACCTTAAAGTGCTTTTGTTTGTTTCAACCAAGATCTACTCAAAAGAAATCAAAATAAAAAATTTCCTAAGGCTAAGCTATCACAAAAAAGATAAACTAGGAATAGGTACACCTAAACTATCATTGTCACATTTTCTATGATGTGAAGGAGTTAAATTGTATGATCTTATGATAGGATGATCATAAATGGTGCCATCTTCAAAATATCTATGAAATTCAACATCAATGGTCAATGAGATTTGTTAGTAATTGGTTTCAAATAAAGACTGCCAACCTATAATATTGATACTATGCCAATGGAGATAGATTGAGTTATGTTTAATAGATCAATTCTTTTCCTACTATCAATATGCATACAAGTAACCTTGTGATGGGTGCTTCTTAACAACTCTTCAATGCATAATGATGTGTTCAAAGGTGGTTTTGAAAGTGCCGGTGACTGTAAATCTTCCTTCAATCTTTCAAACCTTTGCTTGGGAAGAGACTATCAAGGTCTAAGGATGCATACGTTCTTGGGAAATTGCTATAATCATGAGGATGGGAGGGGGCTAGTTGTGTGGGAAATCCTTTGTATAGAGATCCAACATAAGGATAAAACATAATTTTTCTTCATGTTGATAAAACATAAGTGATCAAGGATGTCATTGTTTTCTTTGCTAGTTCTTTTATCTTCTTTGCATATTGGAGGAACTTGCATAGAAAGTGTTAGGAAATTGGGGACTGCCTCTTTGACTTGATTGAGCATACTTCAAATACTAGAAATCCCTTGAGTCATGCCTATTTTTCTAGAAGATTTGGAACACTAGTCCATTAGGGCATTTTGATACAGGGTGGTTACTATTGTTACAAGTGGTACACCAAACTTGGTTGCTTAATTTTTTTAGGTTTTGAACCTCGTCTAGTTTCTCACACAATTCAACAACCAATTCTTCATTGTACCTTGACCCATGAAAGGTGCTTTTTCTTCGTGCAAGGAATGCTACATCTTCAAGGCCTCTAAGCCTTGCCTAATTTTTTCAATGGGATCCTTGTTATTATTGTGTGTACGTTCAAAGATCTCATAAAAAAGGACATACAGTTCTTTAATCATCAATGTTGTAGCAACAAAATCTTGCAATGTGGATTCCAATATGAGATTCTTCCCTAAATGCTAAGAAGATGACTTAGTTAAAGCCTTCTTAATCTTCTTCTGATCATGAAATTTGGTAATACATGTGACAAGCATGCCACTTGGTCTTTAATTCTAATATACACTTTAAAAGGATTCACTTGATTGGAGCTATAGATTTTCTAGCTAGTCTAGAGTTCACTCGGACGATAATGTTTGTAAGACATAAGTTTGAGCTAGGTTGGATTTATTCAATCAGATCATAAAATTATACTAAATTATGTGTAAAAATTTATATTTTTGCGTTTTTCATATGACTTTGATTAAGATCCAGGGATTTTTTTTTTTATAAAAAAATCTTTAGATCAAAATAGTTTTTGATAAGAAAGCCTTAAACCAAAATACTTTTCCATCAAAAAGCTTTCAATCAAAAGTAGGAAATGCTTTCACAAATTACAACATGCATCCTTATTACCAATTAACGCTTGATTTTACATGGTATATATGTAAGAGAAACTTTTGTGAATCACAATACACATGACTTATCTATATCTAAATGGAACTAAGAATGATTCACGAATCATAAATTGCATATTTGTTAGTATATTATGTCTAACAGTCTAAGTCGTACTCTTAAATAATTATACAAGTAATAAATATTTAAGATTTAGAGTTATTTAAGATGTGAGTAAATTATATAAGATGTAATTCAATGAACACTCAATTCTAAATCATATGCATGTAAGGGGCACTTTTTCGGAATCATAGCACACACATGAATCATCTATATCTACACGGAAATAATAATGATCCATGAATATTCATAAAAACCATGACATATTAAAAAAACGGAGTTTCGTCTTACAATATATGATGAAATAATTCATTATGTGAAAGTAAGATCAATGAATATTGGAGAAAAAGGGGAATACTCTGCATTTTATAAGTTTTTTTTTACAATCAAGATTTTCAATCAAAATCATTTTGACCAAAAGAAATTCTTCGATAAAATATCCAAAATTTGATCAAAATGTTTTTTATTGAAATAACTTTTTATTGAAACCCCTTTGATTTTGACGTCCCAAATGATTTGAGGTTGTTCAGATATGTTGACCTATTAGTGAATAATAGGGGATCATTATATAATTTTATAATTATTTGAATGAATAAATTCTTGAGTAATAAATAATGCAACCTAGGTTTTGAGATACACTTAGCGGTAAAATTTCCCTTCTTATGAAATCTATACATTCTTCTATCAACCCATCAAAGGTGCATGTAAACACGGTTATAAACCTCTCCTTCATTGCAAAGAGATGAATCTTCTCATGTGGTTGTTTGCATGTTCTTGCAATAGATGCTTAAAAACATGAAATTTCTTTCTTATCTTGCAGAATAGAGTAAGTCCTCCATGTCAAATGGCAAGTCTTTTAAAGAAGATTCGGAGTGGAGTTTAGAATGGGGTGTGTTTGTCATACTTTGGAGTTGTTCTCTTCAATCACCATAGCATAAAGGACTAACAACCTCAAGCACCTAAATTGTCAATCAAGGCAACATGCTAAGTTCCTAGCCCCTTCTTTCTCAATGGACTTGAAGATTTATCCGTCAAAGTTCAAAATATTCATAATCTACTCCATCCTCTCACAAAATATGAAATTTTTTTGTAATATTTGAAAGTAATTTTCTTTGAGTATAAAAATGACTAGAGATAAACTTTTCTAGTGATTCTTGTGCTTAAATGTTGCTAATTTTAATAAGGAAGAGATTGGTGAAGTTAGATTCAAGTTTCTAAAACTATAGCCCCTTGATGAGAGAGTCACAATTTTGGTTGATTCACATAGTCTAATGGAAATAGTTCCTATTTTGATTTAAGAGCTTGAAGGATGAAGATAGACTCATGAAACAATAGTGCACACATAATGATCACATAGATAAATCCATGAAAAATATTCACAACAATGTGATCATAAGAACAAATTAGATAGAATAGTTATGGGGAGAGTTATTATAGAGAAATGTTTGCATACTAATGTAGCACAACCATTGCCTAGTGGATAGTCTATTGATCAAACTAAGGAAATGAGGGATTAACTTGCTTCGATCCTAGACTTCTGCAAAGAAGGGACAAAAAGTATAGAAAATGTCAATGTATTATATCAAATACTAGTTACAAGAGTAGAGAACTATTTTCTGTTGGAACTACACTCAGACACGGGCATCTCTAGCTTCTCCAACATTTGTTGAGCAACCCCTATGGTTACACAATCAAACGAGTAGTTAGAGTATGTGAAAAGTTGATGGATATAGCACAGAGATAAGACTATCTTGGAAAAAACTTGTTCAAGATCCCTTTATAACTTTAGAGACAGTTACTAGAATTCTTGAGCTTCCAAAATATGCACTTTGACAACCAAAGTACTTTGAAGCATCATTCTCAAAATTTTGTGTCAAAATAGATAAGTTTTGAGTTCAAAAACTTTGAGAAAATTTATGGAAGAAAGCTCTCAGTGTTTTGCTCAATGCTCACAACTTGGCAACAATTGTCTAGAGAGCTTTTGTACACCTTCAAATGAAGTGTTAAGCAAGCTATAACAAGTAATTTCATGAATTTAGGATGCCATACACTGAGCAATGTATCTAAGAAGTCTACTTGGTAAACCCAACTTTTCAAGAAGAAGGTGATACACAAACCCTAACACATATAATTACTCATATCTCAAGATCTATGCATGCAATGATGATGGAACTTAGTGGCACTCTTAATAGTTTTATTTAAGTTATTCAATCAATAGATTGGACAATGATTACTCAAAAATATAGAAATGACTCTGAGAAGTTCATAGAGTTGCTCAAAGTGCTACAAGAGTAGATATAGATTCACAAATCAATATAAATGAAGTATAATATGTATTGCTAATGGACATATGATAAAAAGGCGTGTGGAGGACTTCTCTCACTTTGAATAGTACATAGTCCAGTTAATAAGAGTGTATTGATCAACTACAAGCTCTATTATTATCCCGTGACTTAAATGATGGTGTACATATACACCTTTTTGAATTGATGGTAGTTAGAGATTCTACTTAAAAAGATGGTCGTAACTTCTAGGATAATTTGAATTTGAATTCAAAACCAAGTCATGGATTTTGCCTCCCATTAAATCATGAGATTGTATCCATCTTATCAGTATGGTCTTTGATTGAAGTAATCTAAAGGTTTAACTTTTGAAAAACTCCAAAGCATATGTTCCATGCACCTAATAATTAGAGAGAAGTCTCCAATGAGCATTGATCAAGCACGTAGGCTTGCTCCATGCACCACAAATCCCCCTCAAGCCTAAGATGCTTGATACTTTTGCACTTCAATACTTATTTTATTCCAATTATAGCCTTGAGTCTATTTGACGTTACTCCATCCAATGCCTTGGTGATCATATATGCACATTGTTGGTGAGTAGATACATATGAAAGTCCAATCTCCTTTCTTTTGATCTTTTCTCTGACATAGTGATAGTGAACTTCTATGTGTTTGTCCTAGCTTCGTAGATTGGATTAGCTACAAGGGGAAGTGAACTAATGTTGTCTCCAAAAATGTGAGGAGTAGAGAGCTTGAGACCTAAATCAGAGTACAAGGTTCTAATCCACATTGCTTCTTGAGTTGCATTGGTTAATCCTCCATATTTAGGCTTCAATTTATGAGAGTGCTATAGTAGATTGCTTCTTTGATGACCATGAAATAACTTATGTACCTACAAAAGTGAGATACCCTCATGTACTTCTCATATCATCTTTAGAACTTACCCAATCTGCATCAGAGAAGATTTTTATGTCTTTATCAGATGTGTATGGATATTATAGGCCTTCACTAATGGTTTCCTTCAAGTATTTGAGTATCCTCTTAACTGCTTCCATGTGACGATTTCTAGGAATGTGCATAAATTCTTGCCATCATCGTTGGACACATTTTTCACAACTATTAGCAATAGTGCACCTGGTGGTAAACTAGTCTATGATGACATATGTGGAGCACTACTGAGTGAGGAGATCCATAGAAAGTCTACGGTTTCCATTCAGAGTGGAGATGCATATAATGTTTGTGATTCTTACCAAGGAAAGAATCAACAATGTGGCATAAGAAAGAACAAAGAAAAGAATGGTCAATGGAATAAGAGTAGAAGTAAATCAAGGAAGAGGGATATTGAGTGCCATTATTATCATAAGAAAGTTTATATGAAGAGAGACTATTATGCATTAAAGAATGATAAAGATTAAGTATAGAGTGTTAATGGGCATCTTAAAAAGTGACCTGCACCGTCTTCTTTGACTATGAAGATAGAAGAAACTAATGCTATTTATGATGATGTTGATGTTTTGACACTTGATAATAGTGTGTCCACTGAGGCTCTTATAGTTGATTCTCTTTTCCACATGTGGCTGCTAGATTCTAGTGCTTCTTTCCATGTGACACCACATAGAGAGTGATTCTCTAGTTATGCAACAAAGTCTGTTGGTATAATGAGACTTTGTGACTCTTACTAGTGTGACATTTTTGGGATTGGAGATGTGGTTGTGCAATTCATTGATGATTTACAATTCATTATGCATAATGTACACCATGTACCTTAGTAATCATGTAGCTTGATGGCAGTTGATCAACTTGATGTACTTGGTTACGAGGTGGTTTTCGATGCTCAATCCTTTTGCATATCAAAGGGCAATATGGTGATTGCAAAAGGAAGCAAATTTGGCTTACTTTATCCTTTATTTGTATCATAGAAAGAACACTTGTTAGATATTATTGAAAAACCTATGGCTTGTATTTTGCATGGCCATTTGAGCCACATATTTCATAGTGGAATGGAAAATCTTTCTCGTTCTAGCTACTTGTGTTATATTTCTTGGATTGTTTAAATTGAGACTGAAAAAATAACTAAGCCTAAGGCTTTACATATTTGCCTTGATGAGTGACATGGAAGAAAAGACACATGGACACATAGTTCAAATTGGAGATAACACTAACACAAAGTGGAGAGCATTGGACCATTGAAGACAAACAAATAATGGGAGTACACTCCTAAGTAAGGTACTCTATGTTCCTACAATTCCAAAGAATTTAATCATTGTAGGAAAGCATATGAAGTCACACTCACTAATGATGGAGTTTATGTGGAAGATCCAAATCAAGGATATAAGAGTATTGCTATAGGTCAAAAAGAAGGAAGACTCTTTACTCTCAAGGTACAAAGTAATGTAGGACATGCTTTGTTTACTTATGGGAGCAAAAAGATGATTGAATTGGACCTATGTCACAAAAGGCTAGGTCATTTCAATGAAAGAGGTATAAAGGATATGGAAAAGAATGGACCAGTGCTAGGCTTACCCAATATTCAAATTCAACACATGAAATATAAGTGCGAGCCTTGTCAATTAGGTAAACCTCATTAAAAGTCATACAACAATTAGGGATTCATGCAACAAACATGCTTGAATTAATACACAAAGATGTGTGGGGTCCTTCAAAGTATTATAGCATTAGTGGATCTAGATATTATGGTTTGTTTGTAGATGATGCAACAAGATGGATCACACTTTATGTGATCAAGGAAAAATCTGAAGTGTTTAATACACTTAAGCATTATCATGTTTATGCAGAAAGGATTACATATCAAAAGCTTAACATATTGAGATCATATGGAGGGGGAGAGTATTGCGTCAAAGAATTAGATGATTACCTATGGAATGTAGGTATAAAAATAGAAGTAACATGTAGGTATTCTCCACAACAAAATAGAGTTGCATGGAGAAGGAATAGAACTCTTGTGGAGTTTGCTAGATCCATGATGCAAGCAAAGAATTGTCCTAATTACTTATGGGTAGAAGTTGTTAACATTGCAACCTATCTTGTGAATAAGTTATGTTGCAAAGATTTGGATGGCATGACCCCTTATGAAGCATGGTGGGGTAAGAAACATATTCTTGATCATTGCAAAATACTTGGATGCTTGGCATATGCTATGTGGTCCCTCCCAATTGCAACATAAGCTAGAACCCAAGGCAGAAAAGTATGTCTTTATAGGATATGATGATAAACAAATGGGTTTTTGAAGATGTGACATTTGATGAACAAGATACATGATATATAGTTTCAAATAATACTCATGGAGACAAGGAAAGGAAAATCAAAGATGCAGGTGTATGAAGATGAAAGTGATGATGATAGCTATAGAAATGAAATGCAGATTGGAGATGAAGATAGACCATGATTTGATTGAGAGCATAATGAGATAGAGACTTCAAGAAATGCAAAGATAAAAAATTTCATCAAGAGAAATAAAGAAATGTATAAGGTAGCTATGAAACTTATTATATTACAACCAAAGATTATACATACATGCTACAAACAGATGAAGATCCATCAACATATGCAAAAGTTAAAGGTAAAGAGAATTGGTAAAAATCAATGAACGAAGAGCATGATGCTTTACCTGAGAATTATACATGGGACTTGGTACTTCGGCCAAAGAATCAAAAGGTAATTGGATGTAGATGGGTGTATAAAACAAAAAGATTTGCATATGGAAAGGTGTCTAGATACAAATCTAGACTAGTGGTAAAAGGATATGCTCAAACACAATGTGTGGAATATGATGAAACTTATGTTGATATATTTAGGTAGTGATGTGTGTGAACACACTAGGACCGTCGGGGCACTTTTTTCCCTCTTTAGGAGGTTTTTTTCCCCCGGCTTGTATATACGCCTATTGCCCTAATGGGCTACTTATCTTTGTACATTCTCTAGTAATACATTCAGTATTGTGTGTTTGTGCTCCAAGCTTCTTCTTCTTCCTTGTGTTGTTCGCGTGCTTCCGCAGACGTCTATCTCCAACAATTGGTATCAGAGCAGGTTGTCGCTTCTTCTAGGGCGCCGTCGACACTCCTCCGTTTGCAGTCTCAGATTCGCACGAAATTTGGTGAGCATACTCAAGGTGTTTCCGAGATCAAAACTGCTTCGCTCTGTGGTGCCGAAATCGCGATCTGAGCTCGTTTCGGCCTCCGAACGCACTACCGCAGTGCTTGTGCAGGCTATTTCGTCCTTTTGTGCCAAAGGTATATACCAGTTTTTGTTCGCTAGTTTAAGCGTCTCAAAGTCTGCTACAGGTCTAGCAGAACTCGTCTGGGCAATTCCGTTCAACTTTTTGAGATACAATCAATTTTCTGCATCAACGTATTTTAGTCACCGACCATGGTTGAAAGCAGTGATGTATTCTGTATGTTGGCTGTTGAGGATAAGTTGGATGGTACCAACTACCCATTATGGGCTTATATGATGCGACGTGTACTGGTTGCAAAAGGATTGTGGAACATTGTGCAGGGTGTTGAAAGACGTCCTGTTACACCTATAACGACAGGTACTGCAAATACAGGTGCTGGAGCTGATGAAGATGGTGTCGAAGATGATATTCCGCAGATTCCTGTTCGTGCTGTTGTTTCTGTTGCACCTACTGCAGAGCAGATTCGCTGGGATGGCAGAGATGCCCAAGCACATGCATTGATAGCTTTGTCTATCAAACGTGCCATTATTCCTCACATTCACTCTTGCAAAACAAAAAAGGATGCTTGGGATACACTTACCACTTTGTACCAGGCTAGGAATGAGGCTCGTGTTGCTTACCTCTAAAAACAGTTGGAGAGTGAGCACATGAATGAAGGTGATTCTATGGACAGTTTCTTAACGAAGATCAAAGATTTGAAGGAACAGTTGATTTCTGCTGATGAGGTTATACCAGATCGCTCACTTGTGCAGACCGTTCTGAATGGTCTTCCTGATTCATATCAGAGTTTTACTTCTACTCTTCGGTTGATGATGAAAGGCAATCCAAATGCCTTGTCATTTGAGGAGTTAGTCTCTGTTCTGTTGCAGCAAGATCAGTCCAGGCAGAACAAGTCCATTATGTGTGTTGCAGATCAAGCTTTCTTGGCTAGTCAGAAAGGTAAAGGAAAATGAAGCTCTTCTACTAGTAAGTAGAAATCTGCAAATGCTGCACAATTGGAGAACCAGGATAAAGATGAGAAGAAATCAGAAAAGCAGAAATTGTTTTGCAAGTACTGTAAAGGAAATGATCATATCATAAAGAACTGTCCAAAACTGGCTGCTAAAGAGGCAAAGAAGAAAGAGGCTGGAATGGTTGTTGCAGAGGCCTCTACACCAAAAATAGAGTCTGCAAATCTTGTGCAGGAAGAAGAATGGGCGTTTACTACTGTCTGCAGTTTTGACCTATCTTCTCATGATCAGTGCATGTCTGTAGTAGACTCAGATGTTTGGTACTTTGATAGTGGGGTGACCAAACATATTACCTCGCAGCGCAGTTTCTTCTCTTCACTCGAGCCTGCCCCTACAGGGAATACTGTCACATGCCCCAATAACTCCTCTTATCATGTTATTGGAGTTGGTAAGATCATTCTGACTACTACTGAGGGTAGTTCTTTCACTTTGTCAGATGCTTTATTTGTGCCAGGGATCAAAAAGAACCTGTTATCAGTTCTGCATTAGCCAAGATTGGCTTGGTTGTGAAATTCGTTGATGACATGTGTACAGTCCATGATCTCTCAAATGGTGATGTGATTATTGCTTCTGGCATTTTATGTCGTGGGCTGTATAAGCTCATAGACTATGAAAGATTTGTGAATGATTTGGCATGTGCAGTTCATGATTCTCAGGCTATGTCAGATGCAAAGCCTTGGCATGCACGCTTTGGTCATCTGAATTTTGCTAGTTTGCTACGCCTGCTGAAATCTGAAATGGTGTCCTCTTTGCCCAAACTTGAGGCTCCTGGAAAACATGTTTGTGAAGGTTGTATTTTTTGGGCAAAATGCAGCGTTCTTCCTTTCCAAAAGATGGTTCAGTTTGGGCTACGCAGAAATTGCAGCTTGTACATAGTGATGTCTGTGGTCCTATGCAGACACCCTCTTTTGAAAATTACCTTTACTTCGTGACTTTCATTGATGATTTTTCCAGGCATGCATGGGTATATCCACTCAAAGCAAAGTCCGAAGGGTTCATGTGCTTCAAACAGTTTTTGGTTTTGGCTGAAAATCTGTCAGCATGTAAAATGGGCACCCTCTGTTCTGATCAAGGGGGGGAATATATGTCTTCAGATTTTAATGCATTTCTGGCTGAACGTGGGATAAAACACTAGTGTACAGTGCCGTATACACCTCAACAAAATGGAGTTGCTGAACGAAAGAACAGGTCACTCATGGAGATGGCGAGGTGCATGGTCAAAAGTCAGGCTTTACCACATAGTTTCTGGCTTAAGGCTGTCATGTGTGCAGCATATGTACTAAACAGGTGTCCCACTAAAGCGTTGCAATCTATCACTCCCATATGAGTATTGGCATGAACGCAAGCCATTTGTTGCTCATCTGCGTGTTTTTGGTTGTTTGGCATATGCATTAGTGCCTGAACAACATCGCAAAAAATTGGATGATAAGGTAGTAAAATGTATTTTTGTTGGGTACAGTTCTGAAAGTAAAGGCTATCGTCTGTATCATCCACAAACTAAACGCATTCTGGTTAGCCATGATGTTGTCTTTGTGGAAGATGCTATTCAGCCATTGCTTTCATGTACTAAGGAGACATCTGTTAGCTCCAAAGACATGTATGATACGTTGATGCCTCTTTTTACAGGTGGACAATCTAGTGCTGGTCCTAATGAGGCAACTTCTCAACCCTTGCAGGTTTCATATGATGATGCAGATCATTCTATTTCTGATGCAGATTTACATGATGCACTTGTTGATGAGAGAGCTGATATTGAGCAGGCAAAAACTATGCCAAAATGGCTGGTGCAGACTTTGCGTGACAACAAATTAGATGCACCTTTGTCATATCGTACTCGTTCAGGCTCTCATAGTGCCTCCTTTGCATCAGATTTCTATGCTATGGTTGCGTCTAGTCTCTGTGATGAGAATGAGCCTGTTTCTTTTGATGAAGCACAGAATTCAGAAAATTGGATGGCTGCCATGCAATCTGAATATGATGCTATAATGAAGAATGGTACATGGTCTTTATGTGACTTGCCTCCTGGCAAGAAGGCCATTGGCACTAAGTGGGTATACAAGCTGAAGCGTAAACCTGATGGTATAGTTGACAGGTATAAGGCTAGGCTTGTTGCAAAGGGTTATGCGCAGGAAAGAGGCATTGATTTTGATGAGACCTTTGCACCTACATGTCATATGACTACTGTTCGGAGCATTTGTGCACTTGTAGCCCATCATGGTTGGAATGTACATCAGTTGGACATTAAAACAGCATTTCTGAATGGTGACTTACATGAAGAAGTGTATGTTCTTCAGCCCCGTGGCTTTGTGCAGAAAGGGCATGAAAACCAAGTGTGCAGGTTAAAGAAGGCATCATATGGTTTAAAGCAAGCACCACGTGCTTGGTATGAGAAGATACATGCCTATCTGGTTGCACATGGTTTTGTGAACAGTCCAACTAAAAGCACCTTATATGTTAAGCATGCTAATGATGTGCTTCTGATCATTGTTGTCTATGTTGATGACATGCTGCTCACTGGTCCTATTGAGAAGCATATTGCTGATTTCAAGGCTGATTTGCATGCCTCATTTGAGATGTCTGATTTGGGGCATTTGCATCATTATTTGGGCATTCAGTTTATGCAAGTTGATGGTGGAATGGCTTTGTGTCAAACGAAATATATTGACACATTATTGCAGCGTTTTGGCCTTGAAGAATGTAAGCCTATTGCCACTCCTATGGAGACACGTTTATGATTGAGTCTTCATGATGCTCGAGATGCATTTGATGCTGTTCTCTATCAGCAAGCTGTTGGATGCTTGATTTACTTATGCATTACTCGGCCAGATATTCAGTTTGCTGTCTCACAGATGAGCAGGTTTATGCATTGCCCAGGAGTCACGCATTGGAAGGCAGTTAAGCGCATCTTTCGCTACTTGAGTGGTACTCGGCTACTTGGGTTGTTTTATCCCAAGGGGGGATCACTACCGCCAGATTTGCATGCTTTTTCTGACTCAGATTGGGCTGGTTGCTATGACACTCGTGTGTCCACCAGTGGTTTTTGCTTCATGCTTGGTACCTCATGTATATCTTGGTTGAGCAAGAAGCAGCCTACTATGGCCACTTCCAGTTGTGAGGCTGAGTATAGGGAAGCTTTCACAGCGACTGTTGAGTGTGTGTGGCTCAGACGCCTTATGGCTGATTTGGGTGTTGGCCAGTCTTCTGCCACCACCATCTTCACTGACAGTCAGAGCGCATTGGCAGTTGCGAGGAACCCTGTGTTCCATGCTCGCACTAAGCACATTGAGGTGCATTATCACTATGTCAGGGAGAGGTTCTCTGCTGGGGAGATCAGCTTGGCATATGTGCCCACGCAGGAGAACATTGCAGACCTTTTCACGAAGGCTCTGCCTAGGGAGAAGTTTGAAGCTTTCCGCAAAGCTTTGGGCTTACTTCCTTTTGTGGAGTGATTTCCACATAGCTTGGAACTTCCTTATACATGAGTACCAGCTCCTTGTTCACCGCATCACTCCTAAGGGGGATTTGTTGATATATTTAGGTAGTGATGTGTGTGAACACACTAGGACCACCGGGGCACTTTTTTCCCTCTTTAGGAGGTTTTTTTCCCCTGGCTTGTATATACGCCTATTGCCCTAATGGGCTACTTATCTTTGTACATTCTCTAGTAATACATTCAGTATTTTGTGTTTGTGCTCCAAGCTTCTTCTTCTTCCTTGTGCTGTTCGCGTGCTTCCGCAGACGTCTATCTCCAACAACTTATAGTGCAGTCGTTAAAATGTCTACCATTAGAACATTGACATTCATTGCAGCTTGCAAAGGATGGAAGTTATCACAATTGAATGTAAAAAATGCTCTTTTAAATGGATACATTGTGGACAAAGTGTACATGGAGAAATCAAAGGGATTCAAATATCCAAATAGACCAGATTGTGTAAGCTCAGAAGATCTTTGTATGGTTTGAAGCAGGCCCCAAGGGCTTGGAACTACAAACTTGTGAAGTTCTTGAATGAACTTGGATATCAAGCTTCAAAGGAAGATATTAGCTTGATAGTGAAACCAAGTGAAGATGGGTACATATACATTTGTATCTATATTGATGACATTATACTTACAAGAACAGATACTCAAGTAATCAAAAAAATCAAGAAGAAAATGGAAAAAGAATTCAAGATAAGTGACTTCAAAAACTTTTCTTAATTTCTAGGCATGGAGATCGGTACCCAACATGGAGTGTATGTTACTCAAGAAAGGTATTTGAAAAACCTTCTACTGAATATAAACATGGAAAATTGCAAACCTTCAACCCCATTGTAGGTAAATCATAAGTTAAGCAGGTATGGAGGTGAAGAATTCAAAGACAATAAGACATATCAAAGTTTGGTAGGTAATCTGATGTATGCTACCTTGAAAAGACCATATCTTTCATATGCAATTGATGTTCTAGCACAATTTAAGCATGTTCCTAAGCATGTTCCTAAGAAATCGCATTCAAAGAGTGCTAAGAAACATTAAAGGAACTTTTTATGAGGGTTTGTATTATGGTTTCACTTACAAGACTAGACTTAAAAGTGTTTAGTCATGCAGATTGGGCAAGTAGTACAAATGATAGAAGGTCTACTGATGGATACTTATGCTGCATTGGAGATAAGCTAGTATTATGGTGTTCAAAGAAGCAACACAAAATTTCTTATCATCCAAAGAATCAAAGTATAAAGGCAGCAAAGGAATTCATGTGGATTAAGACTTTAATGAAGAGTCTTGGACTTGATCAGGGTGTTCCAATCATACATGGTGATAACATGAGTTCACTTCATTCGGAAGTTAACCCTATTTTTCATTCAAGGACTAAACACATTGAGATTCAATATCATTTTTTGAGGGAAGAGCTACTTCATAAAGAGATTGAAGTCATGTAGACTCCAAAAAAAGAACAGATAGCAGATATGCTAACCAAGAGCGTAGATGGATCTGAGTTAGAGAGATCCAAAGACATGGTAAGAATAAAGAAGAAGAACATAATCAGAATAAGTGATTGAGGGGGATCAATTGGTGTAGACCAATAAAAAAATTGATGTTTATAAAGACAAAATGAATTCATGCAAGTGATGGACAAAGTCAAAGAGAATTTTTGTTGCAGACAAAGATAAAGAAGAATCAACAGATTCATGAATAAAGAACTTGAGATATGACTCTGCATATATTCACTCTAGAGGATCCTAATCGGTATATCATAGTAAGAAATAAGTTAGGAAACTAATATATGCATTAGCCATGATCCAATTACAAATTTGTGCCTATATAAGTCAATCAAGACATTAGAAATCAAGAGAGTTGATTGCCATTGTGAACATAGATGTATCGAGGGAAACTAATAGATTTAGAGCTCAATCTAATTCACATTTCTCTCATGATGATCACGTGGATCAAGAACCCTTGTACACAACTAATTCAATAGTAAATCAAGCTATTGTTAAAGTATTGTGTTGTAATTCCTCACATAGTTTGTGTATGACCCATAGGAAAAGTCATATGTTAACTCTGTGAAGTGAAGACACAAAAATGGCACATCTCCTCGATTAAAGTTTTGTTTAAATCTTACTAATAAGTATAAGATTTTTATATTCAAGCATTAGAAATTTAATTTGAAAGATAAGGAAGCTATTGCTAAAAGCATTCTGTGAAACAAGTTGTATTCTAGGAGAAATCTATGTTAGAAGTCACCATTACTAGACATCCGTTTTAGACACACTTTTCATCTTAGTGATCACACAGGACTTTTTTAAGTTTAATTCGTGTGTACTAAACCTTAAGATGGTGCAAGGATCTTACAAAGGTCCTTACATAAATTGGAGCATTGAAACTCATGACATATGTACGTCATGAAGTCGAACCTTAAAGAAGACTTCTTGAACAAAACAAAAGTTGAGTATTGAAGTAGGAGATAGATGTAATAAAACATGGAAAGAATCGAACTCTTTATAGATGTCTTTTCAATAGTTGATATAAAGGTAATCTTAGATCAAACTAAACTTGAAATTGAAGAATAGAAAGGTCCCCATCATCTCTAATGTCTATCTATCTATCTATCTATCTATCTATCTATCTATCTATCTATCCATCCATCCATCCATCCATCCATCCATCCATCTATATATATATATATACATACACACACACACACATATACATATATATATATATATATATATATATATATATATATATATATATATATATATATATATATATATATATATATATATATATATATATATATATATATCTATCTATCTATCTATCTATCTATCTATCTATCTATCTATCTATCTATCTATCTATCTATCTATCTATCTATCTATCTATCTATCTATCTATCTATCTATCTATCTATCTATCTATCTATCTATCTATCTATCTATCTATCTATCTATCTATCTATCTATCTATCTATCTATGTATGTATCTACCTATCTATCTATCTATCTATCTATCTATCTATCTATCTATCTATCTATCTATCTATCTATCTATCTATCTATCTATCTATCCATCTATCTATCCATCCATCTATCTATCCATCTATCTATCCATCTATCTATCCATCTAACTATCATTCTATCTATCTATCATTCTATCATTCTCACTATCATTCTATCTATTGTTTTGTCTATCTATCTATCTATCTATCTATCTATCTATCTATCTTGTTGAAGAATCACTCACGAATTTGACGTACAGATAGACATAAAGAAAAAGAAAGATAAAGAGAAGTGGAATCAAATATTCAGAAAATCAAAAGCCTTAATGAAGGGACAAATTCACGACCGTTATGTACAGTGCAGAATCTTGCAGATTCAGAGTTTGATAGAGTTCGTTACAACCGAATCAAACTGTATATAAAGAGAGAACGTGCATAAGAAGAATAAGAGGGAGTGCGAACAAGAACGTGCGTGAGTAGAACGCGTAGTTTAAATAGAGCGCATATAGAGGTCAGAAATAGAGATGATAGAATAGAGAAGAGAGTGAGTGAGAATTTTTTTAGAAGACGCCAGAGATCGCGTATGAGTGAAGAAAGTGAGAGAGAAGGTTTTAGAAGACACCTTAGATCGCGTATGTACAGATGAATAACAGAAACTTGAAAAGTCAGGTATTCATCTGAGAGAGATGGTAAACAGAAACTACTCAGTATAGGAGAGTTTCTATAGCTTGAGCAAGAAGAGGCCAAGCTAATTTGTACACATCTTCTCTAATAGAAAACACATGTTCATGTGGAAGTTTGCGCGCATTGTTCGTATGTGAAGAACTCTAAGTATTTTTGTGTTACGGTAGAAAGTTCGTTAACAGTTACAGTTCGTTTAGTAAACGTGTCCCCCGGTACTATCTCAGTAAACGAATGTTTCGTTCAATTACAGTTATCTCAGTAAACGCATTTTCGGTCAGTTATAGTTTTCTCAGAAAACGTGTTTTCCGGTAGAACAATGAAGTATATCTCGTAGAGTAAATTAAAGTTTTGTATGAGAGATAGCTTATCTTATAGCTAGACATCTCTACTATCAGTTAGTCAAGGATTTCGGTGAAATGGATATGTACACACAATACAAAGTCTAACCGAAAAGAGACATTCTGAACCGGAGAAGTTTTTCTTAAACTTCAGAAACAGTTCATTCAGTGAAGGAAGTTCACGTATCACTTCCTTACTTCTTGTATATTCACTTGAAGTAATTACAAACAGAATAGGAGTTGATTCCGGTAGGATTCCGGTATAATTACGGTGTCAGTCTGGTAACAGTCTGGTGGAGTTCTAGTGGAATTTTCAGTAGATTCAAAATGCAATCTTATATGTTTGAGCGACAGTAACCTTGCTAAGCTACTGCTAATTATAGAGGTGTTCTAATATCACCATAGCTTAGCATCTTTTCGGTGGTGTAGCGAATTCCGCAGGCTTGACACGGTTCGGGCCTTTGCCGTGTCAACCATAACAAGTGGTATCAGAGCGAATTGACCACATCAGTGGTATTAGAGCCGTGAGATCCAAGAAGTGGGTTCAGAGCCGGTTAACCACACAAGTGGAACCAGAACGAGAAAGATTCTGAAGAGCAAAAAGATTCTCAAAAGTGCACCGGAAGTAACAAAAACAAGAAGATCATGGCAGATCATGTCCAAATTGATAAATTGGATAGAGATAATTATCCCGCATGGGTAATGCGCATGGAAGCCTTACTTATGAGTAAGGACTTAATGATGTATGTGACCGGAGAAGAAAAGAAGCCGACTTTCGAAGATGATAGTCAACCGGAAAAAAGAAGAATTAGAAGCCTTGAAGCTGTGGCAGAAGAAAGATGCAACGGCAAGAGCTTACATTTATAATACCATTTCAGACCATCTACTACCGCACATTAGAGGTATGGAGAAAGCGGAGGACATATGGAGTGCGTTGGAAGATCATTTCCAAAATACTACGAAAGCTAGGAAGGCTAGCTTATGGTCCGAATTCACAACGTTCAAAAAGAAGTCGAATCAAAGCATTAGTGACTATGTTACTAAGATGAAGGATCTAGCAGATAGTCTTGGATCCATAAATGAAGATGTCGAAGATCATAGATTGATAGCGCAAGTGCTCACAAGTTTGAGAGGAGATGAAAGGTGGAAACCTTTCGTGCTCTTGACTGAACTATCTTTAAATCATTTTGTATCATATTTAAATCAGTTGCTTGGTTTGATGCTCACATATGAGCAAGACCTGAAAGGAGATGCAGATAAAGGACAAAGCTCTACAATGTACATGAAGAACAAGAAGAAAGCAGATAAAGGCAAGTCAAAAGACGAAGAAGATTCGAGTTCTCAAGCTTATTATGCAAGAGGTAAAGGCACCGGCAGAGGAAGAGCAAGAGGTTTTGGAAGAGGAAGAAGTAGCCAGAATAACAATAAGAAGGCTTGCTGGATTTGTGGACTCAGTAATCATCTGGCTCATGATTGTTGGCACAATCAACAAGGATCAAATCAAAATCAGAACAGTAATAGCATAGGTAGAAGCGGAAGATATCAGAATAACTTTCAAAGAGGTAGACAGAATCAAAGAGGAGGCTATGGTAGAGGTGGAGCAAGAAGTTGGGGACAAACTCAATCATACAACACCACCTACAACAACTACGCAAATGACACACAGAATGAAAGTCATACATCATTGATGATGAACTCAATCAGCACATCAGATAACGAAGACCTAAAGGTATTTTACATTGATTCTGGATGTTCTAATCATTTGTCAAGAAATATAGAACTGATGTCAGAATTGGAAAAAGGTAGTTCCAGTCATACTGTTCAAACAGGTGACAATACGAGACATAGTGTACATTCAATTGGAAAAGTGAAGTGTAAGAGTGGAGCAGATTTGCTAACCAATGTTTTGTATGTTCCAACAATACCGAAAAAATTAATTAGTTTAGGACAGATAGTTGAGAAAGGTTTTCAGGTCAGATTTACAAATGAAGGTGTATTTGTAGAAGATCTCGAGAATGGATATAATCAGATTGTCTCTGGTAAGAAAGAAGGCAGACTCTTTACTTTAAGAGTACAAGGGAACATGGGCCAAGCATTGCTCACACATGGTGAAAAGGTGATCACATAACTTGATCTCTGGCATAAGAGATTAGGTCATTTCAATGAAAAAGGAATTAAAGCTATGATTTCAAATCAGTCAGTACTGGGATTACCGAATGTACAGAACCAACACATGATTCACAAGTGTGAAGCATGTCAGATGGGAAAAGCCCACAGGTTACCTTTCCAGAAGAAAGAATTCAAACATGATGGAGTACTCGAACTCGTTCATACAGATGTATGGGGTCCAACAAAAGAAGGATCAATCAGCGGGTCTGATGGAGGGGGAGAAAACTTCTCCCGAGAGTTCAGTGATTATCTTTGGAATGCAGGTATTAAGAGAGAAATAACCTGTAGATATACACCACAACAAAATGGTGTAGCAGAAAGAAGAAACCGAACTCTAGTTGAGTTTGCACGAGCTATGCTAAAGGAAAAGGATTGTCCAAATTACCTTTGGGTTGAAGCTGTAAATACAGCTACATACTTGGTAAACAGATTACCGTGTACAGCCTTAAATGGAATGACCCCGTATGAAGCTTGGTGGGGAAAGAAGCCAACACTTGATCATTGCAAAGTGTTTGGATCTGTAGCTTATGCTTATGTACCATCACAACTCAGACATAAGCTCGAACCAAAAGCACAGAAATATGTGTTCGTCCTCTAACAAAACAGTTTACTGTTTCCAGAGATGTTACATTTGATGAACAAAAAAGTTGGTATAAAGATCAAAGTCACACATCGGAAGAATTCGAAGAAGAAGTAAGAAGGAAAGAGAAAGGGAAATCAATTGTGCAGGTAAATAGAGATGAAGACTATATGCAGGCAAGTACGTCCAGGATTGGATCAGGTATGAGAAATGGAGATGAACAGGGATTTGATGAAGACGTGTATTCAAATACACATGAAGAGTTTGAACCAAGAAGGTCAAACAGGAATAGAAGACAACCAGAAAGGTATTCCTATGATACCTTGTATATAACTCAGAAAAATTATGCATATATGGTCAAAGATGATGAAGAACCTCATAACTATGATGAAGCTAAAGGTAAAAAGCAATGGGAAGAAGCAATGGAAGAAGAGTTTAACGCATTGGAGGAGAACAAGACATGGGAACTTGTTCCGAAACCAAATGGTAAGAAAGTAATCAGAAATAAATGGGTTTTCAAAGTTAAGAAACTTGCAGATGGAAGGATAGCCAGATACAAAGCTAGACTGGTTATCAAGGGCTATGCTCAGACGCATGGCATAGATTACGATGAGACGTTTAGTCCGGTGGCAAAGATGTCAACCATAAGGACAGTGATTGCTATAGCAGCATCAAAAGGATGGAAGCTAAGTCAACTAGATATAAAGAACGCATTTCTGAATGGATATATATCAGATGAAGTCTACATGGAACAACTGGAAGGGTTTGTAAGTTCCAGATACCCAAATTTTGTTTGCAGATTAAGAAAAGCACTTTACAGACTGAAGCAAGCTCCAAGAGCTTGGAATTACAGGCTTGTGAAATATCTCAATGAACTTGGATACCAAAGTTCAAAGGCAAATGCAAGTCTACTCATCAAGAGAACAGAAGAAGGTATGATCTACATTTGCATCTATGTAGATGACATTATAATCACAGGTACCTCAGAGGAAGGAATTAAAGAAGTAAAGGGATTACGTGAAAAGGAGTTTCAGATCAGTGATCTAGGAAAGTTATCATACTTTCTTGGAATGAAAATCACATACACAGATCATGGTGTATATGTTACGCAAGAAAGGTATCTCCTAAACTTATTGAAGAAGTTTAATATGGAGAATTGCAGAGAAGCTTCAACACCACTTGAAGTGAATCATAAACTCAACAAATATAGTGGTGCAGAGTTTAAAGATATGAGGAAGTATCAATCGTTAGTGGGAAGCTTAATCTACACTACACTAACAAGACTAGATCTTAGTTGTGCAGTGGGAGTTCTCTCACAGTTGATGCATTGTCTGAAAGATCAACATTGGGTTGCAGGACAAGTAGATTCAAAGAAATAGCACGTATAAAAGAAAGGAAAATATATGAAAGACAGGAAGAGTCAAATTAGTGATTGAGGGGGAGCTGTTGAAGAATCACTCACGAATTTGACGTACAGATAGACATAAAGAAAAAGAAAGATAAAGAGAAGCAGAATCAAATATTCAAAAAATCAAAAAACTTAATGAAGGGACAAATTCATGACCGTTATGTACAGCGTAGAATCTTGAAGAATCAGAGTCTGATAGAGTTCGTTACAATCGAATCAAACTCTATATAAAGAGAGAACGTGCATAAGAAGAATAAGAGGGAGTGCGAACAAGAACGTGCGTGAGTAGAGCACGCAGTTTAAATAGAGCACATATAGAGGTCAGAAATAGAGATGATCGAATAGAGAAGAGAGTGAGTGAGAATTTTTTCAGAAGACGCCAGAGATCGCCTATGAGTGAAGTGAGAGAGAAGGTTTTAGATGACGCCAGAGATCGCGTATGTAGAGATGAATAACAGAAACCTGAAAAGTCAGGTATTCATCTGAGAGAGATGGTAAACAGAAACTACTCAATATAGGAGAGTTTCTATAGCTTGAGCAAGAAGAGGCCAAGCTAATTTGTACACATCTTCTCTAATAGAAAACACATGTTAATGTGGAAGTTTGTGTGCACTGTTCGTATGTGAAGAACTCTGAGTATTTTTGTGTTACGGTAGAAAGTTCGTTAACATTTACAGTTTGTTCAGTAAACGTGTCCCCTGTACTATCTCAGTAAACGAATGTTTCGGTCAATTACAGTTACCTCAGTAAACGCATTTTCGGTCAGTTATAGTTTTCTTGGAAAACGTGTTTTCCAGTAGAACAATGAAGTATATCTCGCATAGTAAATTAAAGTTTTGTATGAGAGATAGCTTATCCTATAGCTAGACATCTCTACTATCAGTTCGTCAAGGATTTCGGTGAAATGGATATGTACACACAGTACAAAGTCTAACCAAAAAGAGACATTCTGAACCGGAGAAGTTTTTCTTAAACTTCAGAAATAGTTCATTGAGTGAAGGAAGTTCACGTATCACTTCCTTACTTCTTGTATATTCACTTGAAGTAATTAAAACATAATAGGAGTTGATTCCGGTAGGATTCCCGTATAATTACGGTGTCAATCTAGTAACAGTCCGGTGAAGTTCCAGTGGAATTTTCAGTAGATTCAAAACGCACTCTTATATGTTTGAGCGACAGTAACCTTGCTAAGTTACTGTTGATTATAGAGGTGTTCTAATATCACCCTAGCTTAGCATCTTTTCGGTGGTGCAGCAAATTCCGCAGGCTTGACAAGGTTCGGGCCTTTGCCGCGTCGACCATAACAAGTGGTATCAGAGCGAATTAACCACATCATATCTAGCTATCTATCTATCTATCTATCTATCTAACTAACTAACTAACTAACTATCTATCTATCTATCTATCTATCTATCTATCTATCTATCTATCTATCTATCTATCTATCTTGTTGAAAATCAAGTCTCAATCATGCAAAAAGGCTCAACCATGAGTTTTGCAAGTGGACCAATCAAAGACTAGGACCCAAAGTCATGGAATAAACTTACAAGGTCCACCAAACTCAATCAAATTCAAATCTCATCAAATCAGCCACCAAAAAGTGCACCTAAACTAATTGGTGGGTGGTTAGCTAGATTGTAGGAATAATAAAAGTCTATATAAGCATCATCCCACCTTTTTTTCTTGAGTTGTATGCATTCCACAAGTTTCCCACTTAGATTAGTGAAGTCATAGGCTCTAGCAAGAAGCCCCCTTGCTTGCTTACCTCATTTTCTCATGATTTTGCTCCTCTCTATCTAGAGGTGTAATTAGGCTTTTCAAAATCTGATTGTACTAGATTGCAGAGCATTGTTTGCTCTCTCATTGTACTCATTTTCATTGATTTCAAACTTCATTTGGTCTCTCATATTGTGCCCTGAACTTAGCCAAAGTTTCAAGTTATTTGGCTGAGTCAGTTGTGAGAAATTGCCAACTTTGTGAAGGTATATCTCTGCACATAGGCAGAGAGTGTTGCAAACAGGTAGCCTGTTTTGTGGAGGGTGGTTCTCCCAGCTAGAATATCCATTTCAGATGATTTAAAGCTTGTTGGGTATCTCTTATAGTCTAATACAAGTTTGCAAAATTGCATTTTAAGTATCTAAACTAGTGTAGAGAAAAAATCAGAAAAGTGAGCATATATCACTACTTGTGGACCTAGTGGAGGGCAGCCATCTTCCATTTTTGCATTGGGGTGTTAGAATCATCCCCAATCATATCTATCTATCTATGTATCTATCTATCTATCTATCTATCTATCTATCTATCAATCTATCAATCAATCTATCTATCTATCTATCTATCTATCTATCAATCTATCAATCAATCAATCAATCTATCTATCTATCTATCTATCTATCTATCTATCTATCTATCTATCTATCTATCTATCTATCTATCTATCTATCTATCTATCTATCTATCTATCTATCTATCTATCTATCTATTTATCTCTCTATTTCTCTATCTCTCTATCTCTCTACCTATCTACCTATCTACCTATCTATCTGTGTCTATCTGTCTATCTGTCTATCTTCCTATCTATCTATCTATCTATCTATCTATCTATCTATCTATCTATCTATCTATCTATCTATCTATCTATCTATCTATCTATCCATCTATCTATCTATCTATCTATCTATCTATCTATCTATCTATCTATCTATCTATCTATCTATATATATATCTATCTATCTATCCATCTATCTAACTAAATCCATAACCAAGCGGCATACGCAAGATATAGACTACAATGCCACTATACATCCATGATCAAACTCATGATTACATAAACCTCAAAAAGAGT
>CM035407.1:69745657-69748157 GCA_020310875.1 Ceratopteris richardii
TCGACTTAGGGACTTGAGTAGAAAGAGACTGTACCCCAATCCCTTACAAGTGCATATAGTGGGAGTCACGCTTTAATTATCAATCCAAGAAGTATCATAACCTAGGCGAGTGTATGAGGACATGCATTCAAATGATGGTCAATGAAAATAGGGAGTTCGTTTCAAAGCTCTCAAGAAGCTACATCCAATGCTGGCCTTGTCACTTGATTCTGACAGTTCTACTTCAAGCTATGAGCAAAATACTAAGCCATGAGAATGACCTACCTTCGCTTCAGCACTTCCTACACTTCTCACACTTCCTACACTTCTCACACACATTACCAACAGCAAACAAGCACTTCCTACACTTATCACACACATTACCAACAGCAAACAAGCACTTCCTACACTTCTCACACACATTACCAACAGCAAACAAGCACTAGACAACACTTCAAAGCACTCTTTTCAAGTCACATACATCCATGCAAACTCACAGGGAAGAAGATACAGAGAGGAGAAGGCACAAATTCGAAATTTTGTGCTCTTCATTCTCACAATGGCAAAAAGTCTTTACAAAGAGTCACAAAATGACTTATATACTTTTGCCCTAAAAATGGTTCTTTCACACAAGAGACCGGCACTTTATTGACTAAAAAACTAATTCCCTACTAATTTACAAAGGTAATGATACAAATATCTACGGTTATGCATCTAGAGGACTCCTCTAGTGCATCTACATTGGAAAATATATTACAAAGTGACTATGTTACAGAAATAAAGTGTCTGCATCAGAAAAAAATTAGGGCCCTTCTTTTTCTCTATATCTTTGTTCTTCTTTACTCTACAACACTCTCCCCCTCTTTGTCTTTGTCGTCCCTTGACAGGCTTTGCTTCTTGTCTGCAGCTTGTTTACTTCTTTCCATCGCATGCATCACTTGGTCAACCTTGCCTCTTTTTAAGGTGGCATTAGGTTTTAAAGGCCCTGTTCTTGAATCTTCTTTCACATCCTCTAGGACCTGATGCATTTTTTAGCTTTTCATTGCTCGCAACCCTTGGAAATAAACCACAATTAATTTGTAGTCTAATTTTCCAATCACCTCTTTGAATCTGGGTCGCTATGTTAAGTCAATCTGTCACGCATGCAACCAGTGGAAGGTATGAAGGTCTAGATTTTCATCCTTCGATCTAGACCTCCCGAAGATCAAGAGGTTGAAGCACCTTCCTAGGGCTTTGGATCTACCGGATATCTTCTTGCACTTCTTCATGGATAATTGCTGGCCTTGATCTGTCCTTGCCTGTTGCGTACTTCCCACTGTTGTATGCCCCTATGGGGCTCTGTGTAGAGATGGGTATTGTGTGCCCTTGCGGGGCTTCCTATAGAGATATTCTTCATATATATTTTGTTTTGTAAAGCTTCTTTCTTGGTTTTCTTCATTTTTTCCTTTTGCTTGACTCTCCTTCAATAGTACCCCCCTCTTGAACTTTTTCATCCCCGACAGGTTTTGGAATTCGGCGAGAGTACGTCTTATATACCTTTTGCTTTGTTTCATTAAGTAGATTGGCTTCACATATCATAAGTTGCTTCCATTGTTCTGCTTTTACACCATCATGTGGCACCTGTTGATGGTTTGCAAAGAAGCTTAATTCATATGTCACAAGTCTGGCATTCAGATTAGTTGACATCTTCAAGAAAATTTATGAGTCAATCTCAAAAAATCCTGTAAAAAACGCTTCCTCAAAAGTTTGCATGTATGGACTCGGCAAAAACATAAGTCGGGAATAATATGCATAATTGTAGGGCGACTAGGCATAATCGATAGATAAAAAATGAGGATATTTATGCCTTGGTTAATGCCGATGAAATTCAAAAATGTATATTTTGCATGCTTAAAATCTTTGAGTACTATGAGTATCATACTAAGGATTTTATTGGTCATGTTTATTGTGAGATTGTGTATTGTCGCATAACGGTTTAGCCAAAACTTGATGGATCTCACCATGTATTCTTCAGTCGATAAGTAGTTGTGCAGCAGACTTGGAAGCAAAGGATAATTCAACCATTGCTTATTGAGCTTACCAATGCTTTGTAAATCCAAAAACTCTTGTACATCATGTCGACATGGCATCGGGCAAAAAGAAGGATTCATCTGAAATAAATATGGTGCGGCTTGCAAATGCACTCATAATGTTGGATTCTTTTCCAAAAACTTTCTTTTCCATAATGGTTGTGTCGCTTCAAATCCTTCTTGAGTGTAAGTGAATGTATTTGTCTTGAAGTTCAGCTGGTCATCTGGATATTTTTGTGTAATATACCTTATATAACGATGTGTCTGCTCTTTCAATAGCCCATAAGGTATGTTGAACGGCTTGATGATTTGTTCCAAGTATTTGCCTTTGATTTTTGCTTCTTTCATTACTTTGACTACTTTGTTTTCAAAATTTTCCATCAACTGGGACACCAATAGTGCCCATTCTTTCTTACCTATTTTTGCAGTATACAGCATTGGATGATCATCAC
>CM035407.1:69758157-69773157 GCA_020310875.1 Ceratopteris richardii
GCCTTGTTCACTTATGGAGGACATAAGATGTGTGAGTTAGATCTTTGGCACAAAAGTCTAGGACATTTTAATGAAAGAAGTATTAAAGATATGGTTAACAATGGTTCAGTGCTTGGATTGCCTAATGTTGCAGGTCAACATATGACATATAGATATGAGGCATGTCAATTAGGTAAGGCTCATAAGCAATCTTATTCTAAGCATGGTTTTATGTTTTCAAAGAAGCTTGAGTTGGTACACACAGATGTTTGGGGACCATCAAAGGATTTCAGTATCAATGGTTCAAGAGATTATGTGATTTATGTTGATGATGCTACCAGATGGATCAAAATATATGTGATCAAAGATAAATCATAGGTATTCAATACATTCAAACATTATCATGTGTATGCAGAAAGAATCACAGGTCAAAAGTTGAAGAGACTAAGGTTAGATGGAGAGGGAGTATTTCTCTAATGAGTTCAATGATTACTTATGGAATGCAAGTATAAAAAGGGAAGTTACTTGCAGGTACTCTCCTCAACAAAATGGTGTAGCAGAAAGGAGCAATAGAACTCTTGTTGAGTTTGCAAGATCCATGATGAAGAAGAAAAATTATCCAAATTATTTGTGGGCTGAGGCTATAAATATAGCTACATATTTGCTCAATAGATTACCATGTAAAGCTTTGCAGGGTATGACACCATATGAGGCATGGTGGGGTAAGAGACCTACCCTAGATCATTGCAAAGTGTTTGGTTGTTTAGCCTATGCATATGTGCCATCTCAATTGAGGCATAAATTGGAACCTAAAGTTGAAAAGTATGTGTTTATTGGATATGATGATAAGCAGATGGGATATAGGTTGTGGAGTCCATCCACAAAACAATTCCTTGTGTCAAAGGATGTTACATTTGATGATCAAGGTACTTGGTATGTAGGTACAATCAATATCTATGCAAGTGATGAAGAAGTTGTGAATCAGAAGAAAGGTAAATTAAAGGTTCAAATATTTGATGAAGAAGAGAATAATGAAGTACAAGCTGAAGTTGAAGAAGTACCAAGGTTTGATCCAGAATGTGATGAACCAGAAACTTCAAGAAGTGGAGAACTCAGAAGATCATCAAGACATAAATGGCAACCTACAAGGTATAGCTATGACACTTCTTTTTTGGCTACTAAAGATTATGCTTATATGGTGAAAGCAGATGAAGACCCTTCTACATATGAAGAGGCAAAAGGTAAGGAAAATTGGGAGAAAGCTATGCAGGAAGAGTATGATGCATTGATGGAGAATGAGACATGGATTTGGTTCGTAAACCAAATAGCCAGAAGATCATTGGATGCAAATGGGTCTACAAAACCAAGAGGTATGCAGATGGAAGTGTGTCTAGGTATAAAGCTAGACTTGTTGTGAAAGGGTTTGCTTAGACATATGGTATAGATTATGATGAGATCTATAGTCCTGTGGCAAAAATGACAACCATCAGGACACTCATAGCCATTGCTGCATGTAAAGGTTGGAAACTATGTCAATTAGATGTGAAAAATGGTTTTCTTAATGGTTATATTTCAAATGATGTTTTCATGGAGCAACCACAAGGATTCAGAGATAAAAGGTATCCAGATCATGTATGTAAGTCAAGAGAGCTTTGTATGGTTTGAAGCAGGCCCCAAGGGCATGGAATTATAGACTCGTGAAGTTCTTGAAGGAACTTGGTTTTCAAGTATCTAAAGCAGATAATAGCTTGCTTGTCAAAGCAAGTGATGATGGGTTCATTTACATGTGCATACTGTTGATATATTTAGGTAGTGATGTGTGTGAACACTCTAGGACCGCCGGGGCACTTTTTTCCTCTTTAGGAGGTTTTTTTCCCCCGGCTTGTATATACGCCTATTGCCCTAATGGGCTACTTATCTTTGTACATTCTCTAGTAATACATTCAGTATTGTGTGTTTGTGCTCCAAGCTTCTTCTTCTTCCTTGTGTTGTTCGCGTACTTCCACAGACGTCTATCTCCAACAATTGGTATCAGAGCAGGTCGTCGCTTCTTCTAGGGTGCCGTCGACACTCCTCCGTTTGCAGTCTCAGATTTGCACGAAATTTGGTGAGCATACTCAGGGTGTTTCCTAGATCAAAACAGCTTCGCCTTGTCGTGCCGAAATCGCGATCTGGGCTCGTTTCGGCCTCCGAACGCACTATCGTAGCGCTTGTGCAGGTTATCTTGTCCTTTTGTGCCAAAGGTATATACCAGTTTCTGTTCGCCAGTTTAAGCGTCTCGAAGTCTGCTACAGGTCTAGCAGAACTCGTCTCGGCAGTTCTGTTCAACTTTTTGAGATACAGTCAATTTTTTGCATCAAGGTATTTTATTCACCAGCCATGGCTGAAAGCAGTGATGTATTCCGTATGTTGGCTGTTGAGGATAAGTTGGATGGTAACAACTACCCATTATGGGCTTATATGATGCGACATGTATTGGTTGCAAAAGGATTGTGGAACATTGTGTAGGGTGTTGAAAGATGTCCTGTTACACCTGTAACGACAGGTACTGCAAATACAGGTGTTGGAGCTGATGAAGATGGTGTCGAAGATGATATTCCGCAGATTCCTGTTCATGCTGTTGTTTCTGTTGCACCTACTGCAGAGCAGATTCGTTGGGATGGCAGAGATGCCCAGGCACATGCATTGATAGCTTTGTCTGTCAAACGTGCCATTATTCCTCACATTCGCTCTTGCAGAACAGCAAAGGATGCTTGGGATACACTTACCACTTTGTACCAGGCTAGGAATGAGGCTCGTATTGCTTACCTCCGAGAACAGTTGGAGAGTGAGCACATGAATGAAGGTGATTCTATGGACAGTTTTCTTACAAAGATCAAAGACCTGAAGGAACAATTGATTTCTGCTGATGAGGTTATACCAGATAGCTCACTTGTGCAGACCGTTCTGAATGGTCTTCCTGATTCATATCAGAGTTTTGCCTCTACTCTTCGGTTAACGATGAAAGGCAATCCGAATGCCTTGTCATTTGACGAATTAGTCTCTGTTCTGTTGCAGGAAGATCAGTCCAGGCAGAACAAGTCCATTATGCGTGTTGCAGATCAAGCTTTCCTGGCTAGTTAGAAGGGCAAAGGAAAATGGAGCTCTTCTACTAGTAAGCAAAAATCTGCAAATGCTGCACAATCGAAGAACCAGGATAAAGATGAGAAGAAATCAGAAAAGCAGAAATTGTTCTGCAAGTACTGTAAAGGAAATGATCATATTATAAAGAACTGTCCAAAACTGGCTGCTAAAGAGGCAAAGAACAAAGAGGCTGGAATGCTTGTTGCAGAGGCCTCTACACCAAAAACAGAGTCTGCAAATCTTATGCAGGAAGAAGAATGGGCGTTTACTACTGTCTGCAGTTTTGACCCATCTTCTCATGATCAGTGCATGTCTGCAGTAGACTCAGATGTTTGGTACTTTGACAGTGGGGCGACCAAACATATTACCTCGCAGCGCAGTTTCTTCTCTTCACTCGAGCCTTCCCCTATAGGGAATACTGTCACATGCGCCAATAACTCCTCTTATCCTGTTATGGGAGTTGGTAAGATCATTCTGACTACTACTGATGGTAGTTCTTTCACTTTGTCAGATGCTTTATTTGTGCCAGGGATCGAAAAGAACCTGTTATCAGTTTCTGCATTAGCCAAGATTGGCTTGGTTGTGAAATTCGTTCATGACAGGTGTACAGTCCATGATCTCTCAAATGGCAATGTGATTATTGCTTCTGGCATTTTATGTCGTGGGCTGTATAAGCTCATAGACTATGAAAGATCTGTGAATGATTCGACATGTGCAGTTCATGATTCTCAGGCTATGTCAGATGCAAAGCTTTGGCATGCACGCTTTGGTCATCTGAATTTTGCTAGTTTGTTACGCCTACAGAAATCTGAAATGGTGTCCTCTTTGCCCAAACTTGAGGCACCTGGAAAACATGTTTGTGAAGGTTGTATTTTGGGCAAAATGTAGCGTTCTTGCTTTCCAAAAGATGGCTCAGTTCGGGCTACGCAGAAATTGTAGGTTGTACATAGTGATGTCTGTGGTCCTATGCAGACACCCTCTTTTGGAAATTACCTTTATTTCGTGACTTTCATTGATGATTTTTCCAAGCATGCATGGGTATATCCACTCAAAGCAAAGTCCGAAGTGTTCATGTGCTTCAAACAATTTTTGGTTTTGGCTGAAAATCTGTCAGCATGTAAAATGGGCACCCTCCGTTCTGATCGAGGGGGGGAATATATGTCTTCAGATTTTAATGCATTTCTGGCTGAACGTGGGATAAAACACCAGTGTACAGTGCCGTATACACCTCAACAGAATGGATTTGCTGAACGAAAGAACAGGTCACTCATGGAGATGGCGAGGTGCATGGTCAAAAGTCAGGCTTTACCACATAGTTTCTGGCTTGAGGCTGTCATGTGTGCAGCATATGTACTGAACAGGTGTCCCACTAAAGCGTTGTAGTCTATCACTCCATATGAGGCTTGGCATGACCGCAAGCCATCTGTTGCTCATTTGCGTGTTTTTGGTTGTTTGGCATATGCATTAGTGCCTGAACAACACCGCAGAAAATTGGATGATAAGGCAGTAAAATGTATTTTTGTTGGGTACAGTTCTGAAAGTAAAGGCTATCGTCTGTATCATCCATAGACTAAACGCATTCTGGTTAGCCGTGATGTTGTCTTTGTGGAAGATGCTATTCAGCCATTGCTTTCATGTACTAAGGAGACATCTGTTAGCTCCAAAGACATGTATGATACTTTGATGCCTCTTTTTACAGGTGGACAAGTTAGTGCTGGTCCTAATGAGGCAACTTCTCAGCCTTTGCAGGTTTCATATGATGATGCAGATCATTCCATTTCTGATGCAGATTTACATGATGCACTTGTTGATGAGAGAGCTGATATTGAGCAGGCAGAAACTATGCCAAAATGGCTGGTGTAGACTTTGCGTGACAGCAAATTAGATGCACCTTTGTCATATCGTACTCGTTCAGGCTCTCATAGTGCCTCCTTTGCATCAGATTGCTATGCTATGGCTGCATCTAGTCTCTGTGATGAGAATGAGCCTGTTTCTTTTGATGAAGCACAAAATTCAGAAAATTGGATGGCTGCTATGCAATCTGAATATGATGCTATAATGAAGAATGGTACATGGTCTTTATGTGACTTGCCTCCTGGCAAGAAGGCCATTGGCACTAAGTGGGTATACAAGCTGAAGCGTAAACCTGATGGTACAGTTGACAGGTATAAGGCTAGGCATGTTGCAAGGGGTTATGCACAGGAAAGAGGCATTGATTTTGATGAGACCTTTGCACCTACATGCCGTATGACTACTGTTCGGAGCATTTGTGCACTTGCAGCCCATCATGGTTGGAATGTACATCAGTTGGACATTAAAACAGCATTTCTGAATGGTGACTTGCATGAAGAAGTGTATGTTTTTCAGCCCCGTGGCTTTGTGCAAAAAGGGCATGAAAACGAGGTTTGCAGGTTAAAGAAGGCATTATATGGTTTAAAGCAAGCACCACGTGCTTGGTATGAGAAGATACATGCCTATCTGATTGCACATGGTTTTGAGAACAATCCAACTGAAAGCACCTTATATGTTAAACGTGCTATTGATGTGCTTCTGATCATTGTTGTCTATGTTGATGACATGCTGCTCATTGGTCCTATTGAGACACATATTGCTGATTTTAAGGCTGATTTGCATGCCTCATTTGAGATGTCTGATTTGGGGCATTTGCATCACTATTTAGGCATTCAGTTTATGCACGTTGATGGTGGAATGGCTTTGTGTCAAACGAAATATATTGACACATTATTGCAGCGTTTTCGCCTTGAAGACTGTAAGCCTATTGCCACTCCTATGGAGACAGGTTTACGATTGAGTCTTCATGATGCTGGAGATGCATTTGATGTTGTTCTCTATCAGCAGGCTATTGGATGCTTGATTTACTTATGCATTACTCGGCCAGATATTCAGTTTGCTGTCTCACAGATGAGCAGGTTTATGCATTGCCCAAGAGTCACGCATTGGAAAGCGGTTAAGCGCATCTTTCGCTACTTGAGTGGTACTCGGCTACTTGGGTTGTTTTATCCCAAGGGGGGATCACTACCGCCAGATTTGCATGCTTTTTCTGACTCAGATTGGGCTGGTTGCTATGACACTCGTGTGTCCACCAGTGGTTTTTGCTTCATGCTTGGTAGCTCATGTATATCTTGGTTGAGCAAGAAGCAGCCTATTGTGGCCACTTCCAGTTGTGAGGCTGAGTATAGGGAAGCTTTCACAGCGACTGTTGAGTGTGTGTGGCTCAGACACCTTATGGTTGATTTGGGTGTTGGCCAGTCTTCTGCCACCACCATCAGAGCGCATTGGAAGTTGCGAGGAACCTTGTGTTCCATGCTCGCACTAAGCACATTGAGGTGCATTATCACTATGCCAGGGACAGGTTCTTTGCTGGGGAGATCAGCTTGGCATATGTGCCCACGCAGGAGAACATTGCAGACCTTTTCACGAAGGCTCTGCCTAGGGAGAAGTTTGAAGCTTTCCGCAAAGCTTTGGGCTTACTTCCTTTTCTAGAGTGATTTCCACATAGCTTGGCACTTCCTTATACATGAGTGCCAGCTCCTTGTTCACCGCATCACTCCCAGGGGGGATTTGTTGATATATTTAGGTAGTGATGTGTGTGAACACTCTAGGACCGTCGGGGCACTTTTTTCCTCTTTAGGAGGTTTTTTTCCCCCGGCTTGTATATACGCCTATTGCCCTAATGGGCTACTTATCTTTGTACATTCTCTAGTAATACATTCAGTATTGTGTGTTTGTGCTCCAAGCTTCTTCTTCTTCCTTGTGTTGTTCGCGTACTTCCGCAGACGTCTATCTCCAACACATACATGTTGATGATATAATCCTTATAGGTAGAGATGAGAAAGGCATTCAAAGCCTAAAGAAACATATGGAGAAAGAGTTCAAGATTAGTGACTTGGGAGACTTGTCATATTTCTTGGGCATGGAGATCTCATACACTCAACATGGAGTGTATGTAACTCAAGAAAGGTATTTGAAGAATTTGTTGATCAAGTTTAAAATGGAAGATTGCAGGGTAGCACCTACTCCAATGGAGGTGAATCACAAATTAAGCAGATATGGAGGAGAAGAATTCAAGGATATGAAGATGTATCAAAGTCTAGTTGGTAGTGTTATCTATGCTACATTAACTAGACCTTATTTGTCATATGCAGTTGGAGTGTTGTCTCAATTCATGCATTGCCCTAGGAAAGAACATTGGGTTGTAGGAAAAAGGGTGTTGAGGTACATTAAGGGTATACTCAAAGAAGGTTTGTATTATGGTTTTACATCAGATACAAACATCAAGATATATAGTGATACAGATTGGGCAGGTAATCTTGATGATAGGAGATCAACGTATAGATACTTGTGTTATGTGGGAGATAAGCTAATCTCTTGGTGTTCTAAAAAGCAACATACAGTTGCTTTATCATCTACAGAAGCAAAGTATAAAGGTATGGCTGAAGCTGCAAAGGAAGTCATATGGTGAAAGACTCTTATGAAGAGTTTTGACATCATTCAGAGTACACCCACTATTCATGGAGATAACATGAGTTCATTATATCTAGCTGCTAACCCTATTTTTCATGCCAAGACTAAGCACATTGAGATTTAGTATCACTTTCTAAGAGAGAAGGTGATGGATAAGGAGATTGAAGTCATACATACTTCAACAAAAGATCAGATAGCTAATATGTTAACAAAAAGCTTGGATGGACCAAAGCTAGAGAGATTCAAAGACATCGCAGGTATAAAAAAGATAGAGAAAACCTCAATTGATGATTGAAGGGGAGTTGTTGGTGCAAGACAATCAACAATTGAAGTTTTGATTAAGGATTGAAGTCAAGGATTGAAGAAAAGATCAATTTATGAAGCATGAAGAAAGTACGTGTTCAGAAGATGAAGACTTGTATACATATGTACATTAATTTAGAGATAGCTCACTTATACCTTTTGTATGGTAATGAGCTTGTACATATATGCCTATATATACAAATAAAATGTCGGGGCAAGTATGAGAGAGCATGAGAGAGTAAGAGATTAGAAGAATTAGAAGTCATTAGACACTTTAGAAGTAAGGAAGATATATCTCATCAACTGATGTAAAATTTTTTGGAATAGAAGAAAAGTTGCACCCGATATTTCTCTGAGTTCTCCTTGTATGCTTGATCATTTCAAGAATCCTTTCCAAGGTCTCTAATTCAATATTTAATGAGTCTATGGTTAAAGTTTGAGAGCCTAATTGTAAACAAGCTGAGAGAATTATGTGTACGAACATTTGTATGTGAGAAAGTGTTGAGTGTCTTTTGAAACAGGTGCAATCTTGATGGTCAAAGAATTGATCAGTTCTCAGTGCATAGTGTAAAGTTTTGCACAAGTGAGGAGTCAAAATTTAAGTTGGAAGGTAAGCCATCTACGGCCAAAAGCATTTGCTTAAATGGGTTCTACTTTGGGAGAACCATGTGTTAGAAGTTGCAGGTGTCAGAATCGACTTTACAGAAGAACAGTTTCATACATAGGTGAACTGTTTGATTCATTTCTCACAATATACTTAATCTTTTGGAATGATTTAACTTGGAAAAGGTGCGTGATCTATAGCCAACACCATGTGCAAATTTTATCAAAAACTTTACACATTTGATCAGTTAATGAGTAAGTTATGTGTAGCAGACTTTCTGAGTAGTTACTCTCTTCGCAATTTGTTCAAGATTTTGATAATTGAGCATTGATCCTCTAAATTGGTAAAGGTTTTAAGTTATTCTTGATATAGAGGTGCTCTAACTTCAAGGATATCTTGTAATTTTGGAGATTAAAACTCTCCATCATCTATCCATTTGTCTATGTATTTATCTATCTATATGTATGTCTATCTATCTTTCTATCTATCTATCTATCTATCTATCTATCTATCTATCTATCTATCTATCTATCTATCTATCTATCTATCTATCTATCTATCTATCTATCTATCTATCTATCTATCTATCTATCTATCTATCTATCTATCTATCTATCTATCTATCTATCTATCTATCTATCAATCTATCTATCTATCTATCAATCAATCTATCTATCTATCTATCTATCTATCTATCTATCTATCTATCTATCTATCTATCTATCTATCTATCTATCTATCTATCTATCTATCTATCTATCTATCTATCTATCTATCTATCTATCTTTCTATTTGTCTATCTGTTTATCTACCTCTATCTTTCTCTCTATCTGTCTATCTATCTATCTATCTGTATGTTTTCTATCTATCTATTGGTCTATCTATCGATCTGTCTATCTCTATCTATCTATCTATCTATCTATCTATCTATCTATCTATCTTGATGGAGAGTTTTAATCTCCAAAAGAACAACCTACTCTTGTGATTAGAGCACCTCTATACCAAGAGTAAGTCAAAAACTTCCACTAATTTAGAGGATCAATTACTAACTATCAAAGGATTAACAAATCTGTGAAGAAGATGAAACACAGAAAAGTCTGCTGCACTATTTCTCCACATTGACCTATCAAACATGTAAAGTTTTTTATGAAACTTTGTACGAAGTATCTTCTAGAGATTGCGCACCTCCTCCAAGTTGAATTACTTCAAAAGCTTTAGTATAACTTGAGAAATCAACTTCACAAGTTACCTATGTCAGAAACTGTCATTCAGAACAGTCGATTTTACACCTGCAACTTTTAAGACTTGGTTCTCCTTGAATAGAACCCGTTTAAGCAAATGCTTCTAGCCATGAGTAGCTTATCTTTCAACTTAAAGATTAAGTCCTCACTCATGCAAAACTTTAAACTGTGCTGGGAGAAATGATCAAAACATTAAGTTCAAAATCTGCGCCTGTTTTAGGAACCTGTGAATACACTTCACATATGAATGTTCCTACACTTAATTCTCTAAGCCTGATTACAATTGGAAGCTAAAACTTTGTACAGAGGTCAAGCAACTCTAGACTTAGACTTGTACAAAAGCATTTCACAATTGATCTACTATAGAAGGAGAAGATGCAGAAACATCGGGCGCAATATTTTTGATTACTCAGAAAAATTTACAGTTGAGTGATGAGAGAAAACTCAACTAACTTTTTCTCTATCTCATGACATCTAACTTCCTCATTCTTGACTTCTAACTATTGTCACATATGCTCTCATACTTGCCCCGACTTTTCTCAAAGTATTTATAGATAAATTTGTACATGATTCTTACTAAACAAAAGATCTAAGTCAGCTATGACTATACTAATGTACATATGTGTACACTTCTCTTATCCTCTGAATGTAATCTTCTTCCAAACTTTAAGAATTGATTCTTCCTTCATCCTTTAATCTTCCAAGCCTTCAATTGGTGATTGGTCTGCACCAACAGCTCCCCCTCAATCATCAATTGAGGTTTTCTCTATCTTCTTTATACTTGCCATGTCTTTGAACCTTTGTAACTTAGGTCCATCCAAGCTCTTTGTCATCATATCTACCACTTGTTCTTTTGTTGGAGTGTACATCACTTCAATCTCTTTATCTAGTACCTTTTCCCTCAAGAAATGATACTGAATCTCTATATGCTTAGTCCTGGCATGAAAAACAGGGTTAGCTGCCAAATACAAAGAACTCATATTGTCTCCAAAAATTATTGGAATACTATGATCAATCTCAAAACTTTTCATCAAGGTCTTCAACCATATCACTTCCTTTGCAGCTTCTTCCCTTATACTCAGCTTCTGTGGATGATAAAGCAACTGTATGTTGCTTCTTTGAACACCAAGAAACTAACTTATCTCCAACATAACAGAGATACCCATGAGTAGACCTTCTATCATCTGAGTCACCTGCCCAATCTGCATCACTAAACACTTTGATTCTTGTGTCAGAAGTGAAACCATAATACAAACCTTCACTTAGGGTTCCTTTGATATATCTGAGTACCCTTTGGGCTGCAATCCAATGAGTCTTCTTTGGACAATGCATAAATTGTGACAACACACCTACTGCATATGATAAATCTGGCCTTGTCAAGGTAGCATAGATTAAACTACCTACCAAACTCTGATATTTCTTCATATCATTGAACTCTTCACCTCCATACCTGCTTAATTTATGATTTACCTCCAATGGTGTAGTTGAGGTCTTGCAATCTTCCATGTTAAACTTGACTAGAAGATTCTTCAAGTATCTCTCTTGTGACACATATACTCCATGTTGAGTATACACAATCTGCATTCCTAGAAAATAAGACAAGTTTCCCAAATCACTTATCTTAAACTCCTTCTCTATTTGTCTTTTGAGTTCATTTATTCCTTGAGCATCTGTTCCTGTAACAATAATATCATCAACATAAATGCACATGTAAATGTATCCATTTTCACTTGCCTTCACTAGCAAGCTACTATCTGCCTTTGATGCTTGAAATCCACATTCATTCAAGAACTTGACCAATCTGTAATTCCAAGCTCTTGGGGCTTGCTTCAACCCATATAAAGCTCTCTTGAGCTTACACACATAATCTGATCCAATTGATTCCATGAAGCCTTCTGGTTGCTCCATATATACTTCATCTGCAATGTATCCATTTAGAAATGCATTTTTCACATCCAATTGTGATAATTTCCATCCCTTACAAGCAGCAATAGCAATCAATGTCCTAATTGTAGACATCTTAGCAACAGGACTAAAGGTTTCATCATAATCTACCCCATAAGTTTGGGCATAACCTTTGACCACAAGTCTAGCCTTATATCTAGACACTTTACCATCTGCAAACCTCTTTGTTTTATATACCCACTTACATCCAATGACCTTCTGATTCTTTGGTCTTGGTACTAGTTCCCAAGTTTCATTTTCAAGTAGAGCATCATACTCTTCCTGCATTGCCTTCTCCCAATTCTGTTTACCTTTGGCTTCTTCATAAGTGGTTGGATCTTCTTCTGTTTTCACAATGTAAGCATAATCTTTTGTTGTTAGGAAAGATGTATCATAACTATACCTTATAGGTTCTTTCCTTTCCCTTGTAGATCTTCTGATTTCTGCACTTCTTGAAGTTTCAGCCTCATTTGATTCTGGATCAAATCTTGGCCCTTCTTCTACATGATCCTGCACTCTACTTCTAGAGTCAACTTCATCAACAATTTCTTCACATACTTTTACCTTTGCCTTCCCTTTCCTTTGCATCTCTTCAACACCTGCAAACTCATTTGGTGATCCTGTATACCATATATTTTGCTCATCAAATGTCACATCTTTAGTAACAAGAAATTTCTTTGTGGATGGACTCCACAACCTGTAACCCATCTGTCTATCATCATATCCAATAAACACATACTTCTCTGCTTTTGGTTCTAGCTTATGTCTTAATTGTGAAGGAACATAAGCATATGCAATACATCCAAATACCTTACAATGATCAAGAGTAGGCTTCTTACCCCACCATGCTTCATAAGGGGTTCCTCCATCCAAAGCTTTGCAAGGCAACCTATTCACAAGGTATGTTGCAGTGTTAATGGCTTCTGCCCATAAGTAATTTGGACAATTCTTTTCCTTCATCATGGCTCTTGCAAACTCTACAAGAGTCCTATTCCTCCTTTCTGCTACTCCATTCTGTTGAGGGGAGTACCTGCAAGTTACTTCTCTTTTGATACCTGCATTCCACAAATAATCATCAAACTCTTTAGAGAAATACTCTCCCCCTCCATCTGATCTTAACCTCTTGAGCTTTTGCCCTGTGATCCTTTCTGCATAAGCATGAAAATGTTTGAATGTCTTGAAAACTTCTGATTTATCCTTGATTACATACAAAGTAATCCACCTGGTTGCATCATCAACAAACAACACATAATATCTGGATCCATTTATGCTATAGTCCCTTGAGGGACCCCATACATCTGTATGAACCAATTCAAGCATATTTGAATGCTTGTACCCTGATTTGTTATAAGAACTCTTATGTGCTTTACCTAATTGACAAGCTTCACACTTGTACACCATATGTTGTCCTTCAATGTTTGGCAATCCAAGCACCACCTGATTCTTTGACATCTCCTTTATAGCTCTCTCATTGAAATGACCTAGCCTTTTATGCCATAGGTCTAATTCAGATACCTTTTGACTTCCATAGGTAAATAATGCATGTCCCACATTACCTTGGATTTTGAGAGTGAACAATCTTCCTTCCTTTTTACCTGCAATTATGTTTCTATATCCCTGATTTGGATCTTGTACATAAACACCATCATTTGTGAATCTTACCTCATATCCTTTCTCCACAATTTGCCCTACACTTATCAAATTTTTAGGAATAGTAGGAACATAAAGTACCTTGCTCAGAAGTGTACTTCCACTCTTTGTCTTCACTGATCCAATGCTCTCCACTTTATGTTTGGTATTGTCACCTGTCTGAACTGTATGTCCATTTACCCTTGCTTCCATATCAGTCATCAAAGATAGATTCCCACTCAGATGGTTGCTGCACCCTGAGTCAATATAAAACACTCTTTGATCTTCTCCCATTGATTCATGAGTTGCATTCAAGATAAGAGTCATGTCATCCTTCTGATCTGATGCATAATTGTAATAATTATTGTTGTAGGACTGAGATTGGAAGTTTCTTCCATCTCCTCTACCATATGATGTCCTACCTCCTCTTCCTCTGAAATTGCCTCTTTGGTTTCTGCCTCCTCTACCTCTTTGATTATAATTCTGATTATTGCTTCCACCATTTTGATTGTTATACCAACAATCATTTGCCAAATGATTTGTTCTGCCACAAATCCAACAAGCTTTAACATTATCTTTATTCTTACCTCCTCTTCCTTTACCTCTGAAATTCATCTTCCCTTTTGTGAAGTTAGCTTGATTTGAATTCCCTTCATCATCATTTGATTGCTTTCCCTTGCCATTCTTTTTCTTGTCCTTGGAGTACATAACTTGACTTGTACTTCTATCATTGTCTCCTTTAAGATCCTGCTCAAAGGTTAGCATGTGTCCTAGCAATTGATTAAGATCAGGAGTAAAGTGATCAAGTGACAATTCTATGGACAATATAAAAGGCTTCCACTTCTCATCTCCTCTCAAACCTGTAAGTATTTGTCTTACCAACTTTTCCTCTTCAATGTCTTCATCCACTGCTCCCAAGCTATCTGCAATATCTTTCATCCTTGCCACATAATCTGAAATTGATTGTGAGCTCTTCTTCTTGAAGGTTGTGAACTCAGCCCATAGTGAGGACTTCCTTGACTTAGTTGTATTTTGGAAATGCTCTTCCAAGGCATTCCAAACATCTGTAGCACTTTCCAAACCTCTAATGTGAGGTAGAAGGTAATCATTTACAGCCATGTAGATGATACTCCTTGCTTGAGCATCCTTTCTCATCCAAGTCTTCAACATTGCAAGCTCTTCCCTAGTAGGAATACTAGGATCTGCAAACTCAGGTTTTTCTTCATCTCCTGTAATAAATGATATAAGATCTTTGCTCATGAGGTGTGCTTCCATCCTCATGGACCATGCTGGATAGTTCTCCCTATCTAGCTTATCAATCTGCAAGCTTTCTCCCATCTTGTGTCCACCTGTGTATTGAAATCTTCAAACTTTACAAACAATGTATGTACCTTTACTTCGAATTAGACTCCTTTTGCCTTTCTTGATGTCAAATAGTCTTCTCCTCAAGCTTTGACTCCAAGCTTTCACTTCTTAGTCCTTCAAGTGTTGAATTTCTTGAATCTGCAGCAGTCGGGATCCTCCTTTCCTTAATTTGATGTCTCCTGCTCTGATACCACTGATGGAGAGTGTTAATCTCCAAAAGAAAAACCTACTCTTGTGATTAGAGCACCTCTATACCAAGAGTAAGTCAAAAACTTCCACTAATTTAGAGGATCAATTACTAACTATCAAAGGATTAACAAATCTGTG
>CM035407.1:69778157-70033157 GCA_020310875.1 Ceratopteris richardii
CAACATACTTATTAGGGCTCACTATACTACCCTTGAGCAAATACAATACGTAATGCAATAGGCATCCACTAGACTACCCAAGCCAAGATTATCCTCTTGTGAGCACCTACTAGCAAGGATTTCCTACAAGGGATAGAGTGGACACCTTGAATATATAAGAAATCTTAGTGCTCAAGGGTATGATTAGCAGAGGATCTCCAAGGGAATTGGTTCCACCCTTTTTATAGACTAAGCCACTACATCGTTGAAAGGGGATGAAGACATTAGGATTGACTTGAGTTACCACATTCAATAGAGGATTGATGTCCAAAGGTTTAGATGGGCACTTTAGTGTCAAAGATAGTCTTGGACCAGACATTTACACTGCCAGTTCTACAACAACCAACAGAACCACCATGTGTCCATCAATGGTCATCCAAGTATTCTTTAAACATTCATCCATGCAAAGATAATTTCCCAATAGGTAGCCACCTAGTGAGGTGTTCGCCTAGTTCAGGTTGCCTAATAGTAGTCGCCCAATTGAGCTAGTCTCCTAGTGGAGGTGGTCTCCCAGTAGAGATGGTTGCCTAGTGGAAGGGGTCACCAAGTTAAGGTGTCCCAAAAATACTCATCCAATTGAGATGGCCAAGTAGTTGCACTAAAGTAATTCTCGTGTTGTCTAGAGTCACCAAAGCTCGCCGGCAACCTCTTTACATGCAAAAAAAAATTACGCCCACATGCATACATACATATGCACACACACATACATACATACATGCATCATTACATACATACATACATACATACATACATACATACATGCATACATGCATGCATGCATACATAAATAAATACATAGATACATACATACATGCATACATATGTATGTACATAGATATATACATACATACATACATACATACATACATACATACATACATACATACATGCATGCATGCATGCATGCATACATCCATACATACATACATGCATACACACATACATATGTATGTATGTATGTATGTATACATACATACATACATTCATACATGCATACATACATGCATACATATGTATGCACATACATATATGCCTATATGAATATGTACATTCATAGATACATAAGTACATAAATAGATGCATGAACACATACATACATGCATACATACATACATACATAAATACATGCATACATACATACATATGTATGTCCATACATATATACATGCACACATTCATCCATACATGTCTATACATACATACATACATACATGCATACACACACACACATACACATATGTACATACATACATGCATACACATACACATACACATACATACATACATACATACATACATACATACATACATACATACATACACACACACACACATACATACATACATACATACATACATACATACATACATAAGATACATAGATACATATTTACATAAATACATGCATGCACACATACATACATACATACATACATACATACATACATACATACATACATACATGCATGCATGCATGCATGCATGCATACATACATACATACATACATACATACATACATACATACATACATACATACATCACATATATATATACATATATACATGTGTCCATAACAAATAGATTCACAATTTTTGCAATCCCTTTTGGCATTGCATCAAACGATCTGAAGGCTACTTAAAGCAATAAGGACCTTAAAAGTGGTAACATGAGAAGCTAATAAATATCTTTACAAATAAGAACGTGAAAATAATCAAGATATCTCTCTTAGCTCTCATAATGTGGAAATACTGCCATACCACTCATTCTATCCTCCCAATGACTCCATACTTAGTGAGCGCAAGACTTTTTCCATGGTCTATCCATGAGACAAGATACAGAAAACTTGTTAATGATTACATTACAAGTTTTCACGAATCTCCGAGAGATTCGCTCCATTACAAATTGTTGAAACAGGTGGTTGTTGGCTTCAATGAGAACCTTTGTTGAAATTCTACAATAGCTTATAGATTTTTCATCTATAATGACTACACCTTTCGTTGTTGTCATGCTTAGATTTCACGTTTTGGAGGGTATCTTTTAGGGAATGCCATTCCGAAAGTGAAATGGAACACTCTTTCCTCTATGGACAAGAAAGCTTGACGTGATAAATCCTACCATCAAGTCGATGGCTGAAGAGATTTAGTGAATGTTTATTGACTCTTAGTCAAAGGTCACTTTGACTAAGATTTTAACTTTTGTTCTTAAGCATTACAAGTAGTAGGAAATATTTGACATTAAAGCCATGTTTTTATCCCTATCTATATTGTCCTTAAGACCATAAATATGATTACTTCTACGACTCTTTGAGTTGAACCGTAAGACAGGGACGAAGACATTGTTTAATAGGATGTCCATTTAAATTCGTTGTTGTCTGGATCTTCACCAATAAAATGTGCAGAATCTAATGATTAATATTGGTCCAAAATCTCATCCATCATAAGCTGGAAGTCAACATATTTGCAATGGCACGTGCAACCATGACACAAAGGGATCTCATTCAAACACCGCCTTCATTGAGCAACAGTACTATCATTTTACCAAGCCAAAATTTATGAGAAATCCATTATTTTGAGTTTGGCTGTTCAGAAAGCAATATGGACAGGTCCTCATGTAATAGGTGGTGTGAAGAATAGGCTTTGACTAAATAAGAGAATGTACATCTCTTTTTCTTATATTTGTACATTACGTCAAGTTTCAACCCTAATTCCCACATATAGAAGATGCCAATTTGAGTAACCAAATGGAAAATTTCCACATGTTCACCCAAAATTGGTAATGGACAAATTAGACATGTTCAAAGCTATGTTCTCTAGCTCAATTAGACCACAGTGTACACCTTTGAAAAGATCAATTTGACACGCCTATTTTTCAAACTAGAAATTGACCCATTTACACACATGAATAGGAACGAGCATATATTGGAAACCATACCAAATGTACAAGTGAAAACGTGGCATTAGCAAGAGGAAAAGCCAGCTTTTCAAATACCTTACAAGAATCTGCCTGACTATGTTTTTTTGTCTTCTTTCCAAGATTAATGTTATCAACATTTTAAGGTCCCAATTGGATGACACTGATCACAAATTCCTAATCCTATATTATATAGGCAGTTTTTGACATCATATATCCCACCTCTTGTCCTTCATTAATGGGGTTTCCCTAACCCTCCCTAGGGGATGTCTACTTTTTGTTTTTTTCTATTTCCTCCAAGTAGCATCGAAAACAAAAATCGAGCAATCCGAAAGGAATCAAAGAAACAATATGACAAAAAAAAAATTAACAAACATCTAATGAAAAAACAGATAAAAATACTCTATTCTAATCTCTCTTATATCTAAAGAGAATGTCATGATTGGGGAATGTCATGATTGGAGAATGTCATGATTGGCCCAAACTCGAATCAGATGAAACTGATTACGGCTCTCTAACTTTGTATGTACTTGCATTTTAAGTATCTCTACAACCTTTTCATCTTCCACTCATCTCCTTCATTAATAAATAGTCATTCATGCATTTTCTGATGTTAAGCTCTCTCTAGCATTTTAAACTCATATTAGATTTGCTTTGAATACATTCCCTTTTTACAACTCTAAAAAATTAACGCTATAGGGTCCCGTTCTCTGATACTTCTGTTGCTTTCATTGATCAGATATACCAACGAAAAAAGGTAAAGAAAGCAACAATCATGAAAATTTTACATGCATGCCCCTGACTGTAAACTACTTTGCTTTGTATGAATGGCTACGATTGACATACAAAGGTGGGGCAGAGATACAAGGAAAGAAACAGAAAATTACAGGCTATAAATATGTCCATAAGTTATAGCTGATACAGTCAATCACTTTTAGTGTTAATGGTACCTAAAGGGCTTATCTTCATTTGCATTGAAGAGAGCAGATTGAAGAGCTGTTTTGCTACCATTGCTCTCACTGCACCCAGATCATCCAGAGTATCCACATGCTCAGGACTAGCAGGAGGTTCTTCTAATTGGTTTAGCTCTGGATAAAGTTCCAGGACTCGTGATCTGGTGTCAGCCATTGTAATCTGAGCAGCCTTTCCCCGGAGGCAACGTTGAAGCAAAACCACAGCATTAGCCCTCTCCATCCGAACCACCAATAAAGGATCACATCTTGGGGTCAATATCTTTCGATGCTTTCCCTGAAAATTCCATCAAAACAATGTCAGAAACAAACAAGATTGTCATGGCTGAGGCTTGAAGAAAAAAATATAGTTCTAGTGTATACATTTGAATACAATGATCTAATGAACACAAAAATTGTGTATACACATGCAATGTAGAATCAAAAAATGAAATTACCAAAACGATAATTCCATAAACCGATACAAACTATTTCCTAGTGCAGGAACAGATGGGGAAAGTTATGTACCAGATATGCACCATAGCTCTGATGACTGGACTGTCCAAGCTGAGAAGACATGAATGAAGAAGCGCTGCTGTCTGCTGTTGTATGCCTAGTTGAACCTCGAGAAAGCCTTGAAAACCAGTTTGATCCAGTTGTCATAGCTGCTCCAAATACTCCTGCTACTGATGAAACTGAATTGCAAGCAGCTGCTTTGTGGGCAACCCATGGCTCAAGCTCTTCAATGCCTAAATTCCCGAAGGCAAACAAGCTTTGAAAACCGGCAAGGAATTATAAAAAATCTGAAAGATGAAAACTTTCAGGAGTGCATGAATGCTACGAAGAACATCGATTGCCCAAAGATGTGCACCAAATTGAACCATAACCATGGTGAACTTTGTGAAGTGGATGGATGCCAATGCCCCTCCAAATATCAAGAGGAACAAATTGAGATGTGGGATTTACTCCCTGCAGATGACATGGGACAATAAAAATGCTTCTTATGTAATCGTGTGAACACACCACAGCTCCTGTGGGTACCAACCTCGGCAAAGCTATGAAGAGAAGAACGCCACTAATCCTTATGGATCTCTATCATTTTAAATGCATATTGATCAAACATGTTTCCTTTAGCAACATGCCCCTTCAAAATATCACCAGTTTCACACGTCAAGAAGCACATTAGATATGACTACCATCTCTTGCATACATGTATACCTTCATAAGACAACGATGCAAAAGCTTGTAAGATAGGATAGTTGTCTTCCTGCACAAACCAAATTAAGAGTTCAATTCATCATTCTTGTACGGACTTTGCTTGGGCCCTGAATCTCTAATCTAAAGTCATCATAATATAGACATTTTACAGTCATGATTAGAATCCAGAGGCCTAACATAATACCATTTGAGCCGGTACATAAAAGTTTGGCTACATTTGCATCACTCATTTAGTTTAGAGCAGATTTTTCACGTTTCTGTTTTTATGTTATTGACTACGAAACTTTTACCGAGAATAAGTATTGATCATGTAATTTAATCTGCGATGGAAAGACAAAATGAATTCTGTCCTCCTTTTCTTTTGGCCTCGCAAACCAGTGCTCTTTGTCTTCTGTTCTTTGTTCTGTTACCTGAGTTTTTCTTGGAAAACCAATCGGACAACCTGCCAAACAAACTTCAACCATGTTTCAACAAAACCAATCGCTTAAAAGACTCTTCAACACCTCTAAGCCCCAAGAAAAAGTGATTTGCTAGTTATAATTTTCTGCAATATGTAAAAGGGCATAGTTTTTTATGAAAAAGTTCAGACTTTTCTGGCTGGTCATACTCAACCAGGGCATTGAGAACCTGCTCTTTAATACATTAGAAAATCAACAATGCATTGTAGTTAATAATGGTTGTCTATTGCTCCTTGAGATCTTCACAAAAGCTCAAGACTTCTTAAATTTCTGAGTTCAACAAAGCAGTCGTCCTCTTCAAGTATGGGCAACCCATTTTATGAAAGCAAGTATAGGTAAGATCCACATCCACACACAAGGAAAAATGCAGTCACTACATCCCCACTAACCCTCCCTCCCTCCCTCACCTCCCTCCCTCACCTCCCTCCCTCCCTCTCACACACACACACACACATGCCTATTCGCAGAGGAGCCCAAACGGCCTCTACCAGAACTAACTCCACTTTGATGGAGACCTTATTGGACACACCCAAAAGGCATACCTGCATACTCACTCTATAGGGAAGACACACCATTCTAGGACTATGCCCCAAACTAGTTGATATGATGATGAGTGCAAAAAGCTAAGAACCTGATTACAAAGGGAACTCTCTTTGGAAATTGGGAGTAACCACATTGAGACAGTCACACATTACCTTCTGCCACCTTGTGTGTAGGAGGAAGTGGTCTTTCCTCGCACACCTCAAGAAGTTAAACCAGCTATTTTTAAGTCGAGATCCCATTGGGCATGGTGGATCTTTTATGAGCCCTCGCCCACTACAGCTATCACTAATCTAGAGGTTTGGGCCAATATGCAGCATTTCTTCAACAAATTCCTGGATCCAAATCCCCTTTAACCATGCCCACATGTTTACACTTTCTTTACAGTAGAGATGGCAAAGCAAGCCATTGATAGGATGAGAACTACGAGTTCATGATCGTGAGGGTCTGAACATGCTTACAGCTAGTAGTTATGTTCAATCGTGCTATGTATGAGGGCTCCCTAGGATGTGGTGCTTGTCCACTATTGCACATACTCAAGAGGAGACCCTGCAAAGCTTGGGAGCTATGATACCATTATGGTTGGTCAAGCTTTAGCATGGTTATATGCTATCCATTCTTGAGCATCAGCTCGACAAATGGGCACAGAGAGAAGGTCTACATGCAAATAGTCAAGCAGGTTTCAAGAGGGACTCTAGCCTTCATCACATCAAAAGGGGAGATCAGATGGAAGACAGATATGTCATAACTTTGTTGACTTCCACAAATCTTTTGACATAGTACCCAACGCTAGACTCGTGCAGAGATTGCATGCCATTGGGGTACCCACAGAGCTCATATGGGGATTATGGCATTATACAGATCTATCGTCCGACAGAAATACACTTCACAGGGTATCTCTACCTTGGTTCGCTCCACTGTACGAGTGAAACAAGAGTGTCTGTTATCTTCTACATTGTTTGGTATGTGTGTGGATGAGATTGCAAATTATATTGGGAAACTAGGACATATAGATTCCACTTGTATTAAAACATGGATTCGATTTCTATTACACGTTATATTGATCTTTGATCCCCCAAAAGCTATACACTGACCTTTGCATGCATTACATGTGGTTGCACAAGATAATGGATTATTTGTGAGCATTGCAAAACCCAAGGGTATGGTGTTTAACACCAAAGTACAACGGGTCAGGATATCAGCTCCCTATTTTATTTATGCACAGAACATAGTGGAGTATGCAGATGCATATGCATGCTTGGAAGGAATCTTCAACTGGCCAGTGCTTTCAATGAGGAGAGCAGCATAGACTAGATTAACTACAGGTTATGCAGCTTTGACATCAGCTATGGTAGATGGAGTACAGATTTGGAGACCCTCAATTGGTGATCACAGTAGATTGGGTCACAAAACAGAGAGGTTTGGGCCACTATCCAGAGTTACAGGATACCATAAGCAGAGATGTTTGAGCCTATTTTGCCTTGAGCTCAGCAGAAACTGATTATTTCCACCCAGTCGCTACCACTAGACAGCAGATCTTGGATACCATCCATACTAGAGGTATTCTGATTGACTGTGTAGAGATCAGAGGGGCAGACTCAATAGCAAGTAACTGATTATTTCCAGCCAGTCACTACCATTAGACAGCAGATCTTGGATACCATCCATAATAGAGGTATTCTGATTGATCACATCACAATTGGGGAGATCTAAATGTCCATCGCTATTGAGAAGGGCATCCCTGCATAGACATCAATTATCATGATTGGCCCCACATTGACCAAGTTATATGGAACGGTACTAGAGATAGAGTTGAATACTCTCGCCAAGAGGAAGGGTATCAGAGCTCCAAGACAGGCGGGATTCAGACGAGATTACTATACCATTGACCACATCTTCACTTTGAGATGTCTGATCGACCACGCAAGAGTGAGGAAGAGGAGATTATACTGCTGCTTGGTGGACTTCTGAAAAGCCTTCGACACAATTCCCAGGGAGCGGCTCTTCAGACGTCTACTCGATATTGGGGCTCTAGAGGAGATGATATGGGGGATCTACGCCCTATATGAGAGAGCATCAGGTACAGTGAGATGTCCGGGCAGTCTATCAGATTCACTTGCTAGCACCATCGGGGTGAAGCAAGGGTGCCCTCTCTCGACCACACTTTTTGCGTTATACATTGATGAGATAGTGGACTTCATACAGCAACAGGAAGGAGATGGCATTGAGGTACCACGATCCACATTCTTTTATATGCGGACGATATTGTCTTGGTTTCAAAGTGTACGGAGGGTCTACAGCATCACTTTACATGGCCTAGATGATTTCTGCACACACATAGGGCTATCAGTGAACCTTGGTAAAACCAAGGTTCTGATCTTTCATACATCAGTGCAGGTGAGGAGACAGAGTTCTTTCACAGCAGCAGGCAGACCCATCAAGGTAGTCAGCTCATATGTATACCTGGGTGTGACATTCACAGCAGCCTCCGGGGCTTTCTCCATGTCTCAGCCTGAGATCGCATCACACGAGGATATGCAGCATTAGATTTGATGGAGAGACAGTGCTACCACGCCTACTTTCAGGAGCCCCGCAAAAGGGGTGGCTCTTTGACAGCGGTCACCGGTTACCCAGCACTCATGTATGGAGCAGCCATATGGGGACCAAGGTTCTCAGCATCAGCATGGACAGTGGTGGAGAGACCACAGGTTCTCATGATTGCCAGACTCATCTGCAGCAAACCCTCGGTACCCCACAATATCATACAGGTAGAGCTTGCTGCACCACCAATGCTAGTAGAGGCACTCTTCCAGACAATATGCTTATTACACAGGATCGAGGCCATGGATAGAGAGCGCATCACTTACAGAGCTTTCCAGGCATCACGCGACATGGCATTGGGGGGGGGCACCTCCTCATGGTATGCACAGACACGAGATTGGATGGCCCACCATGGACATGACATAGACAAACTACCACCAGTACGATATGACTCCCACGCCCCACCTACTCGCTCTCCCACCAACAGAGGAATAGGATCATCCATCAAGAGATATGGCATACATACATACAGAGGACATGGATCAGCCCGAGAGATCCATTGCCACCGAAAATGCTCAACTACCGTGAGCATTTCTTATGGATCTCAGATCGGGGCTTCATTGAGGCCCCATGTTACATGCAGACATACCTACCACACCACTTCTATGTCGTCATTGGGAAGCTTTGAGTTTCATCACATCAGCTCGAGATCGAGAGAGGTCGTGCCAGAGGAGTCCCCCGAGAGGAGAGGTGGTGCCCAATATGCCATACAGAGATAGAGAGTGAGGAGCACTTGATTACGAGATGCCCATTGCCCAGCATACTTAGACCTACGAGCACAATTCCAGATTAAGGAGTAACTCCAGTTGTGCATGACCACATGAGACCAGCGGAGGATGGGTTGCTCCATCACGGCATCATATGAGAGACGTGAACAGATGCTACAGCGCACATATCAAACACATATGGGCACCCAGCAAACTATTACTCACTTCATCTGGTGACTTGAGCCACAAGGCATCGGTAGAGAGAGGGCGACGAAGACCCCGTATGGTTGGGTACCGACGACCATGACTCCATCAGGACATCTCCCGCATCAGGGTAGCCCACGACCACATGATGTAGCAGAGATGCACCACCATGATTTGGGTCTCCCTCCTACACGAGGTACTGAGTCCACTGCCCATGTACCACATACTCCACCCTCTTCCACCCATTTGTACCAGGCTCCAGCTAGGGTATACACATTCACCCCCCACATAAGTCCCCATGTATTAGGTGACATTATCTGCAAAGTCAGAGCCATGCTCCCCCACGCACCACTGCTTTATCTCCACTACTCCACCATTGCTAGATACACCATCATCTTGTTGTTTTCAGCCTACATAGTTCTTTTTTGTAGAGAGTATTTTTCTTTGCATTGCTACACAGAGATGACCACAGTTTGTACATGGTTTTGTCTCATAGGCCAAGTTTTGCCTTTTGGTAGACGTTAATATGACTCTCTCTCTCTCTCTCTCTCTCTCTCTCTCTCTCTCTCTCTCTCTCTCTCTCTCTCTCTCTCTCTCTCTCTCTCTCTCTCTCTCTCTCTCTCTCTCTCTCTCTCTCTCTCTCTCTCTCTCTCTCTCTCTCTCTCTCTCTCTCTCTCTCTCTCTCTCTCTCTCTCTCTCTCTCTCTCTCTCTCTCTCTCTCTCTCTCTCTCTCTCTCTCTCTCTCTCTCCCCCCCCCCACGACCACAGAGCTCACGTCCTACTACCTCTGACTTCTTCACACCCACTATGGTGGGACGCGCTATTGCCCGTCTACAGCATGGCATGGCTGAGCACCTCATCTACGGAGGCACGACCCTTGCACCGCTCATTGCCCACCTCTTCAACCGTGCACTGGTTGAAGGGTTCCCTGACTCATGGACTGAGCACACCATAGTGCCTATTCATAAGTCAGGAGATACTATGGATCCAGCTACGTACCGGATGATCATGATTGGCCCTATATTGGCCAAGTTATATGGGGCGGTACTAGAGACAGAGTCGAGTACTCTCGCTGAGAGGAAGGGTATCAGAGATCCAGGACAGGCAGGCTTCAGACGAGATTACTCTACCATTGACCACATCTTCACTCTGAGATGCCTGATCGACCAGGGAAGGGTGAGAAAGAGGAGATTATATTGCTGCTTTGTGGACTTCCGCAAAGCATTTGACACTGTTCCGAGGGGACGACTCTTTAGACGACTACTTGATATCGGAGCTCCTGAGGAGATGATATGGGGGATCTACGCCTTATACGAGAGAGTATCTGGAAGAGTCAGATGTCCGGGGGGCTTATCTCATCCACTTGCTAGCACTATCGGGGTGAAGCAAGGCTGCCCTCTTTCACCCACCCTCTTTGGTCTCTACATTGATGAGATAGTGGACTACATACAGCAGCAAGGGGGTGATGGCATTGAGATACGTGGGTCCACTGTCCATATTCTTCTATACGTTGATGACATTGTACTGGTTTCAGAGTCTGCAGAAGGTCTACAGCAGCATCTACATGGCCTAGATGACTTTTGCACACACAGAGGGTTATCTGTGAACCTTGGTAAAACCAAGGTCATGATCTTTCATACATCAGCACAGGTACGCAGACATAGTTTGTTCACAGAAGCAGGTGGACCGATTGAGGTGGTCGGATCATATGTTTACTTGGGAGTGACATTTACAGCAGCATCAGGGGTCTTCTCTATGTCTCAGGCAGCACGTGACCGCATAACACGTAGGTATGCAGCACTTGCCTTGATGGAGAGACAGTGCCACCAGGCATATTTTCAGGAGCCCCACACAAAGGGGTGGCTCTTCGACACTTTGGTTACACCCGCCCTCATATATGGGGCAGCCATATGGGGACCAGGATTAGCCACATCAGTATGGACAGCATTAGAGAGGCCACAGGTCCTCATGATTTCCAGACTTATCCGCAGCAAGCCTTCAGTACCACATGATATCATTAGAGCAGAGCTAGCTGCACCTCCGATGCTAGTTGAGGCACTATTCCAGACAGTATGCCTATTACACAGACTCCGGAGCATGGATACAGAGCGCATTGCTTATCGGGCTTTCCAGGCATCACGAGACATGGCATTAGCAGGCGACACCTCCTCATGGTATGCACAGACACGAGATTGGCTGGCCCACCACGGCATTGACAGACAGGCTACCACCACTACAGTACGACTCTCATGCACCCACCTTCTCGCTCTCTCATCAAGAGAGGAATCGGGTCATTCGTCAGGAGATATGGCATACATACATACAGAGGACATGGATGAGCCCTAGGGATACATTGCCACCGAAAATGCTCTATTACCATGAGCATTTTCTACATATATCAGACGAGGGCTTCATCGAGATTCCGAGATACATGCAGACATATCTACCCCACCACCTTCGAGTAGTCATCGGGAAGCTCCGGGTTTCATCACATCAGCTGGAGATTGAGAGGGGTCGGTCCAGAGGAGTCCCCCGTGAGGAGAGGTGGTGCCCAGTATGCCAGACAGACAGAGGTAGAGAGTGAGGAGCATTTTGTTATCAAATGCCCAGCATACTTAGACCTACGAGCACAGTTCCAAATAGAGGAGTCACTCCCGTTATGCATGACTATGGGAGACCAGCGACGCTTGGGACGCTTCCTCGCAGCAGCATACGAGAGGCGAGATCGGTCACTCCAGCCCACACATCACCCACGGGTGAGTACGCAGCAGACCATTACCCAGTTTTTTCAGCGGGCTGAGCCACATCAGAGAGGTCCATCTATAGGGCTCACGCTCTACCAGGCAGCAGCACAGAGAGCACGGCGCCGACCACGCATGGGCGGATATCATCGACCACGACTATATCAGGAGGATATCTCACGCATAAGGACAACCTACGAACCACATGATGGAGCATCGGCGCACCACCACCCCATGGGTTGTCTTCCTTGAGGAGGCACTCAGACCACCCCCGATGTACCACATACTACGCCCACCTCCATCCATTCACCAATAGCTAGGGTGTTTTACTCACACTTTTACTCACATGTCCCCCATGTATTAGGTGGCCACTATCTGCAGAGTCAGAGCCTTTTCCAGCCTTTTCCAACCTTATATATCTTTGTGTCGCGATATACTTTTTATTTCATTTCATCCTCCACACAGGGTTACTACACTTGTACATGGTTTTTGTCTCATAGGCCAAGTTTGGCCTCCAGAAGACGTTAATATGACTTTCTTTCTTTCTTCTCTCTCTCTCTCTCTCTCTCTCTCTCTCTCTCTCTCTCTCTCTCTCTCTCTCTCTCTCTCTCTCTCTCTCTCTCTCTCTCTCTCTCTCTCTCTCTCTCTCTCTCTCTCTCTCTCTCTCTCTCTCTCTCTCTCTCTCTCTCTCTCTCTCTCTCTCTCTCTCTCTCTCACACGCATCAGGACAGCCTATGACCACATGATGGAGCAGAGGCGTACCACCACCACCTGGGTTGTCTTCCTTCGGGAGGCACTCAAACCAGCACCGATGTACCACATACTACACCCACCTCCACCCATCACCGGTAGCTAGGGTATTTTACTCACTCACATTATGGGCCTGCCATGTATTAGGTGGCCATTATCTGCAGAGTCAGAGCCACCTCTTCCCAGCCTTTTCCAGCCCGATATAGCCTTTTCCAGCCCGATATAGCCTTTTCCAGCCCGATATAGCTTTATGTAGTAAGTACTTTTTTCATTTCATTTTCTGCACAGGGTTACTACACTTGTACATGGTTTTGTCTCATAGGCCAAGTTTGGCCTCAAGTAGACGTTAATATGACTTTCTTTCTTTCTCTCTCTCTCTCCCTCTCTCTCTCTCTCTCTCTCTCTCTCTCTCTCTCTCTCTCTCTCTCTCTCTCTCTCTCTCTCTCTCTCTCTCTCTCTCTCTCTCTCTCTCTCTCTCTCTCTCTCTCTCTCTCTGCCCGGACTAATAGCTATTGCCTAGAGTTATTAGCCACTCCCACCCTTGCTCCATCGCGCATCGGGCACACTCCCATCTTCATCGCAAGTCTTTGGGCTCCGTACACTGACCATTTTCCCATCCTCTAACGTTATGTCTACCATGGCTAAGGAGGATTTGACTAAAATGGAGGACAAGCTCACCATCGCCGTCAAAGAAAACAAGAAGATGATGGACTCCACTATCACTAACATCAACCACCTCTCAAAGCTCGAGAAAAAAAGCAAAAATCTATCACCACGAGAATGAGAAAGAGGAGTGGGAGAGGGAGAGCAAGGAGAAAGAAGAATAGGCTAAGGAGAGAGCAAACATGAGAGAGAAATTGGAGCTCCTCAAAGCTTCGATGGCCTCCCTCACACCCGAAGAAGGGGTGATTAATACGAACAAGACGAAAGCTCTTAAAGAATAACTCACCAAAGCCTTGACCGCGAGCATGGAAAAAAAGCTAGATGCTACCAAAGAAGGGTGGATTGACATAGTGAAGAACATAAAAAAAGAAGCCAAAGAGAAGACACGAAAGGAAGAAGCCATCATTGTACACACCACCCTTGAGGAAGAAAAGATGAGAAAATCCCGCCGTCTCAATGTACGCATCACGGGCATTGTAGAAAAAGAGGGCTCTACCCCCAAGTTCGATGGGAAGACACTACACAAGATGCTCGGCTACAAAGAGGAGTCCCTCTCTTTCATCAAGTCTTGGAGAGTAGGGCAAGACCCACGAAGAAGAGAGCTCTCATTCTACACTTCCCCTCCGAAGACATAAGGTCCACATTCCTTCGCAAGAGGGTGATTTTGAGAGCACTTGATGGCCCTCCCATCTACCTTGATGATGATCTGACACCCATGCAAGAAGCACATCGCCATGCATGCATGCCGAAGATACACCAAGCTTGCAAAAAAGGAAAGAAGGCTTCATATAGAGATGGCCGTGTCATCATTAATGGCAAAGCCATCGAATATGCGACCAGTGAGACACTTGAGGAGATACACCTTGCAGTTTGAAACTCCAATGGTGATCTATGGACATAACCAGAGAGGTTGGAAGAGGTGGACAGGCAGAGACATCATTATTCTGACACAGAGACACGAGAGCCCTGACGGGAGTCTACCTTGAGTTCAAGTTTCCAGTGGGAGTCCACATACAGAGAGTGTACACGCAAGCACACCACCAGAGAATCAAGAGTAGCCATACCCTTCAGAGATGGACTTCAGTGGAGGATACAGATAGTCACACGTGATTCATAAGCCATATATCTTTGGATCCAACTCAAACTCTCACAGGTGAAGATCATCTACATAGCATTATGCTACTTTGCTCCTCCTAGCTCTCAGTTCGCTATGATAGATCGAGAGGACTCATCATACATATGCCTATCAAAGGAGATTACAGAGTACTCTCCACTAGGGGAAGTTTTTCTTATGGGAGACTTCAATGCCATCACTAGCAATGATTAGTATGAGATATTTGACCCAAAGGACCCGTAGATACTACCTACCATATAGGATGAGTCTACAGCTCGAGCTTCAGCTGACTCTACACACACTCACTATAGCGCTCATCTACTCAAACTAGGCTCTCGACATAACCTCGTTATTTATAATGGAATGGCTCAATGGCCTACTTCAAGAGGATTGACATGCATGCCACACTTGATCACAAATGGCAGGGGAAGTAAAGTGGATTACGTCATGGGATCCAGGAAGATGATCCACCTACTTACCTCATTCACCATCCCACCCTTACCCATTCGGGCCGATCACAAATACCTCACGCTCTCCCTCAACGAAGACATCTCCACACACACACCCGAAGCACGTATTCCACACATCACCATACACTTCACACACGAGCTAGCTCACATATATGCGGCTCAAGTCGAAAAAGATCTCTTGCTTCATCCTAACACTCCACTACCCCTACTCAGCTCACAGATAGCATCTGTCTTTCAGACATCAGCCATCGGCTCCTTCCCACACACCATCCACTTTGGTAAGATACCTCCTCCCGGGACTATGCCACCATCTCTGGTATGATGAGGAATGCAGAGATCTCTACCGTCAACTATGAGCTCAGCGAGCATTGGGAGAGATCGCATAGAGAGAGGCCAAGAGATAGATGAAGACCCTCACGGAATAGGCGAGCCGTTGAGGAGGCACAGGAGCTTGAGCTATACCACCTCTTTATGAGTATGGATAGTGCTCCAACATGGCGTACCCCATGAGAGCCACTCTCGACCACACCTATTGGAGACCCACATACACGGCATGATTATGCTGAGAGATTATATGAGGTACCTGGGCAACCTCCCATTACCCAACCACACGAGCCTTCCCTACTAGTTCTTCTCTTCATAGCAAAGATGGTTGAGCGGGCCATAGGATGACTATGACATGGAAGTTCGATAGACCACACAGGATTGCAGAGCTAGCACCTCATATAAGCAGCCTCCACTATAGCCCCGTTGATTGCACATGTCTTCAACCGGGCTATAGGGGAGGGCTTCCCAAAGGAGTGGACTAGGCACACCATTGTGCCTATCCACAAATCTGGTGACACCATGGATCCAGGGAACTACAGGACCATCATGATTGGCCACACCATGGCCAAACTATACAGGGCCATACTTGAGGTAGAGCTAAGCTCATATGCACAGACTAAGGGACTATGGGCACCAAGCCAAGCAGGTTTTCGACGGGCTTTCTCCACTATTGATCACATCTTCATTTTGCACTACCTCATTGATGGGGCAAAGGTGCTCAAGAAGAGATTATATTGTTGCACTGTGGACTTCCGCAAAGCTTTTGATACAGTGCCACGCGAGAGGTTCTTGCGACGCCTCCAAAGCTTAAGAGTACCATCAGAGATGATTTGGGCCATCTATGCACTCTATGAGCGGGTGACTCGGAGGGTACAGTGTCCAGAAGGGTTGTCTAAGGCCATTACTAACACCATCGGTGTTAAGCAAGGCTGCCCACTCTCCCCCACTCTATTTGGTCTCTACATTGACGAGATTGAGGACTACATTCTTTGAGCCGGAGGAGAGGGTGCAGACCTTGGAGGTACACCTGTCTACATTTTATTGTCTGCTGATGACATTGTATTGATTTCAAAGCATAGTGGAAAGCAACGTTTTCGCAACGGCAACGGCAACGGGTTAGCAACGGGTTAGCAACGAGGGCAACATCTGGACCTAGGAGTTGCGATAAAGTTATTTATTTTTCAAATTTTTTATATCTATTTTTCACATATTTTGGGTCCTATGATATGTAATAAGGTGGGATATGACTATATATACCATAAAATACTTATTACAATATAAGATATATCATAAATAATAGAGATTATCAATCTAACTTGAAAGTTGGTCGTGACTCGTGATTATATCATAACCCTCCACGCAGCCTTAAGATTATATCATCTAGATTCTAGATTCTAACAACATAATGATCATAACACTTAACTTTCAAGTTTCTAGACCTCCCTCACATCTCCTGTATGTCCGCCGCTCTCCAAGAGACGCAAGTTGCAGTGGCAATAAACTAGCCGCTCCAACTGCGCTGTAGATAATCTGTTCCTCTTCTTTGTATGGAAGAGGGCCCATGTGCTCCAATTCCTTTCACAAGGACTTACGCTGCAGTCCTGTGAAAGGATACGAATAGCTAACTCTCTCTGCATTACAACATAATTCAAAAAATAATTAGTACATAAATCATAATACATATTTATCACATGTCACACAGTACACTAAAGACTTTTGACTTAGTACTTACCAACTGAGGAGCACTAGCACCATACATCTCCCACCATGATACTGGCCGCAACTGAGCAGATCTCAAACAAGCCGTATCCTTTCCAAAATGGCCACCACCATTTTGGAATACCAAGAGCTGTCTCTCCAACTGAAGTCGCAACTCTACATCAGCTGGATAAAGCCTATATACATATGTGTTCCATGCACTCAAGAGCTCCTCATCCACGATGGCCTGCTGAGATCTCCATAAGGGATGCAATAAGTGTGTCATCCCATGGATCGGGCGATGAAACCAATCCCATCGATCCCTCCACACAGCCTTAAGCTGCTCAATCCTATAAACAAAAAAATTATAAATTTTAGAGACTAATTTTTAAGATAATAAGAATTTTAAGTGTCAAAAATTCAAAGTAATAAGTAATAACTTAATAAATACCTGTCCAATGTCAAATGTGGGCAACGTGAAAGGGACTCGCCAACTCGATCCATGAACTCATAGACGAGTCCCAATGTACTCCTCTCCATATCAACGATGCGAAGGACAGAATATAATGGATGTATGGCACGCACAAGTGCCTCTACATCCCTCCAAAATGAATCCGACAAGCATGTAATCCGTACAAAATCTGCTCTCGGGGTAGTGTGTCCATCCCAGGCAGTCCACTCTGTAGACACAACTGTCTGCATCAAAGCCTGCCGCACCCGAAGTAGTCTCTCCATCACTATGCACATGTAAGCAAATCTGGTCTTCGGAGGCTTTAGGATATCCAACTCACTGTATGATCTGAAAATAGCTAATAGTTTTGGTCTCTTTGTGAACAAAGAGACCACCTTATGGAAGGTGGAAAAAATAGAATGAATCCAAGGGATCTTTCCAAGATCCTCTATCAAAAGATCAATGCTATGTGCGGCACATGGGGTCCACACAATGGAGGGAAACTCTGCCTCTAACAATCTACCCATGGCCACACAATTACTTCCATTGTCGGTAATGACTTGCACAACATTCTTTTGACCGACATCCATAATAGCCTGGCGGATATGACCATATATAAACTGACCTGTGACACAAAAATTACACCAAATCAGCCATGTACATAGTACATAGTACATACTACATACATAATACATATATATAGCATATGCAAAATTCAAATGCGTATCTTAAAATTAAAACTTGAAATTTCACCTATACAAACCTGTCACTGTAAGTCCAGCCTCTGATGCATCGATGGCGCGAAGGAACATAGTGCCTTTGCAACAATGCACTAGTATGTTATATACATTCCTTTTCCTGATGTCTGTCCATCCATCGCACATAATAGTGCATCCATACTTCTCCCATGTGCCCATCATCGGCTCTAACTGCTTCTCCACTATATCTTTTGTTTTGCGTAGCTCACTAGTCCTCAACTCCTCATATGAAGGACCGCTCCATCGATATCCTAATGTGCTCACTAACTCCATGGCTTCCTTCCATGCGGGTGTGCGTGCAACATATTAAAAGAGAGGCCACACTGTATGAAAAGCTTCATTATACCTTGTTTGGCCTCAAGCTCCCGCTGCCTCTGAAAACCAGCACGTACGGATGCCGAAGAAAGTGATCCTCTAGGTGCCTTCACCGGTGGCTGAGTGTCACCCTCAAGATCGATGGCATCATGTCCATGCTCATCATTCCCTCCACTAGAGGATCCCCTATGAGTCTGATGTGCTGGAGCATCGTGTGGAGGAGGATCACTGGAGCTAATAGAGGTGGAGGTGGGCCGAGAGCTCTGTGGATACTTTCTAGCTTCCCTTTGAGCTACCCACTCAAGGAGCTCATCCTTGATATCAGCTGGCATAGGCTGCTTGCATGCTGAAATGCCCAAGCCACTAAATTTGGCAAGGTGGGCTTTGATACGATCTGCCCCACCACCCCCTTTGTAACCACATAGGTTACATGTCCATCTCTCACTCCCACCCGATCCAAACTTCCCTTGGCTAGTCACGTACTTCCAACAATTTTGCTTTGGTTTAGGCATGGTGAGTCTCTCTCTCTCTCTCAATCTCTCTCTCAGATCTCTCTCTCTCTCTCTCTCTCTCTCTCTCTCTCTCTCTCTCTCTCTCTCTCTCTCTCTCTCTCTCTCTCTCTCTCTCTCTCTCTCTCTCTCTCTCTCTCTCTCTCTCTCTCTCTCTCTCTCTCTCTCTCTCGTCGGCTGAGGGCTCTCGGCTGAGGGCTCAAGGCTCGGCTTCGGGTGTGCGTTCGCTGCTGCAGAAGACCGAAAGTGAAATGCCCTCTCCCGCGAGCCCATTTCGGGCTCAAAGGAGAGGGCAAAAAAATTTGCCTGCAACGCAACGCGTTGCGTACGTCGCAACGCAACGCCGTTGCGTTGCAAACGTTGCAGACGCTACGCAACGCGTTGCGTTGCACTATGTTTCAAAGTCACCCGAGGGATTACAGCACCACTTGATGCCCTGGATGAGTTTTGTACACCTTGGGAAGACCAAGGTCATGATCTTCCACACCTCCCCCATGGTGAATCATGGGGCAGGATTCAGAGCTGTCAACGGACAGATTGAGGTGGTCACTTCCTATGTCTATCTCGGAGTCACATTCACAAGCTTGCCTCACCCCTTCGGCATGAGGTAGACAGCCACCGATAGACTCACACGAAGATATGTAGCTTTAGCCATGTCAGAGCAGAGATGTCATCATGCACACTTCCAGAAGCCCCGCACGAAAGGGTGGCTATTTGACACACTAGTCAGACCAGCAATGATGTACGCTACGATAGTTTGGCCCCCGGGCCTCACAGTCACCCAGTGGAGTGCGATCGAGAGGCCGCATGTACGTATGATCTTGCGACTATTTCAAGGGAGACCGTCAGTGCCACATGACACCATGAGGGCAGAGCTAGCTGCACCACCCATGGTAGTAGATGCACTATTCTAGACTATCTGCTTTATTCAGAGTATGAGGGAGCTCCCTACAAACAGACTCACACACACAGCTTTTAAGGCATATACAGATATCAAAGTCAAGATATGAGAAAGCTTGGTACACTCAGGTTAGAGCATGGTTTGATAGTCATGGACTTGATATGGATATGTAGTGAGAGGAACATTTTGCTAAGACAGGATCTTTGGAAGCTCTACATTAGTCAAACATGGCACACACCACACATGGGATCGAGACTATCGCATTACCAAGACTTGTCCTTAGACATACTACCAGACAGTTTCATCCAGCGACCATGCTACATGGATACTTACATGCCTCTGAGCTCGAGGGCGGCGATTGGCAAGTTGAGGGTCTCATCGCACTGACTAGAAATTGAGATGGACAAAGCCTCAGACATTCCCAAAGAGGAGCAAGTATGCAAGATATGCAAAGTAAAGATGGAGGATGAGGAGCACTTTGTATGCAGATGTAACGCATATGATGACATCAGAGGCAGATACGAGACTCTGTTTATAGGGCAGCCCACCCTCTGAGAGATCATGGGCTCTAGAGATCAGCGAGAGCTCGGGCGATTCTTACTAGAGATACAGAATCACAAAGATTCCCTGTTCCAGCCCACTGCAAGAGTCTAGACAGGAGGGAGGCAGAGACAGCTCACTGACTTCTTTGTTCCATGACGTGCAACAACCCTCCCCCCCAAGCTCACACATCGAGAGGGGTGACTCTTCAACAGGCTGAGTGTGAAAAAGACTTGAATGATGTGTGTATAACTCTCCTCCCATCCATATATACCCTCTTGTATTCCAAAAATAGCAATGATCTAGAACGGTCTAGTGCCTCCATGTGTACATCATGCAACACTCATTACCTTTACTATTGAATACCTAAGGATATCCCGCGAGCTTGGGACCTTGGCTATGACTAGCACTTGTCCCACACACACATGGAATGATCCCTATGGACCAATATGATCCCTGTGGATCAATGTCTGACACTCTCTGATACCAATTGTGGGAATTGAACTCGTGACCTACCAGCTAGGAGTATGATAGGCTAACCACTTGCCCCAAAAGCCATGGTTGAGGATTACTTCCTAATCCTCCCTCTTAGGGTGTGGTTCAACCATCTCTTGCCTATCATTTCTTGAGTCTAACACTCAGACCTCTCGAACTAGGAGACGACCCCGTGCTATAGGATATCGGGCCCCGAGACTTCACCAACACCAGATTGCAAAGATCCAAGCTCTTAACCATCATGCCATGGAGGCAAGACGATCCGAGATGATGGTTGATCCTGCTGCAGTCATGAGGGAGGCCCTGACTCCACATCCGCCTATGTATCGCATCTTACACCCACCCACTAGTACAGGATGGAGCTAGTTAGTCACTCGGATGCATTCTCATGCTTGTACTACCCTTTTGGCATTTGCATATACACTATCATAGATATAGCACTCCATACAGCCTCCACTTTCATGGGTAGTTACATACAAAAAGAAGTAACCATTGACATCAAGAAACCTATAAAAAGATTATGCCAGTAGGATGCAGCTTGAATGAGTCTAATAGTTGTTGCCAGATACTGCACCATGCATACTGTAAAGTCAATTCGCATGAGTAAGTACACAATCATATAATAATCACAAATTGAATGAATGCAGAAAAACATTTTGCTATAATCACAAACATCATATGTTCCTTAGTGCTTTCATTCAATGTCTACACTTTTTCAATTTTATACAGGTTTCAAGTTCCAAGTAACCATTATATTTCACCTTATGTAGAAATATTTCATGATTTTTTATGCTAGCATATTAATCACTATAATTTGCTGGATGTAGAGCCCTTTTTTTTTCACAATGTTTAAACCATTGAACAGTTTGAAAAAAAACAAATACCACTTGCCCTTTGTTTGTTCTATGTTTCGTACAACAATTATAAAATACCAACATCCCTTGATCACAAGAAGTTAAGGACGAGCTCTTGTGCATCAAAACAAGTAGCACCAACGACTGACACTTCTTCAACTGCAATTGCACCCAGCAAACCATTATCAAATTAAGATAAACTGCTTGCTTCTCACCTAAGCATCTAAGTAATGCTTATTTCAGTCATCGTACCAACTTTTATAAAACACTAACGTCAATTCTCACATGAACATTGATTCCCACTCAAATGGTGCAAATGCGCTCTACAGGCCCAATAATGATAAGCATGCTTCAAAACATTCTACCAAAATGGCACAAGCATAATTAGAGAGGCCCAATCGATCATATTTGATTGCTCGAAGTGGATCAAAATGAGATGAGTTTATATTCCCTTTGAGCTTATTCGGGCAAAGCGATCGAGATACATTGGCAGCACAACTGAGAGGGCCCACCAAATATATTTCTTTGCGTGTGTTCTTAATAAAAGTCCAAGTAAAATGTCTTCCAATTCGAGCCATCGTGCCAAGAGTTGCATGGGTAAACTGATCCATTGGTCAGCCATGGAAAAGAAGACCTTCGGAAAGGCCACTTCTCTCTCCAAAGAAAAAGGAATATGGAGTTTTATGCTGTATGGTTTTTCGTTTTTATGTACATTTGTCGACGTCTTATATGCGTGAATGCAGAGACGACAGGGAAGAGGACAGCACCTTCCAGAACCCAAGGATCTGGGGCGGCAACTTGCCATGGCTGAGGAAGGCACAGATCAAAAGCCGAGGTTTGAGCCTCGCTATCACGATAGAGAGTCTGCGTTTGGCCGTCGCTTCCCCTCATAATTGATACCTACATACGATGTGTTGGAGTTTAACAAATACATTCAACATCATGCGTGTGCCAATTCAACATTGCAGAGACGAGGCGAGGCGCGAAGACGGCCCTTCTTCCTCGGTAGATTTTCGTAGGACGTGCATATGCACGCAATCTCATAGACCCTGCAGACATGGCGCCCTGCAGTGTTGAATTTCGATGCGTTGCCGTGTCCATGTTTTTTCAAAGATTTCTCATATTCATACGAGTTTTATACATTTCTAGTTCAATTTGTGAAGATTTATTCTTTTCGGAGAACAGCATAAAGTATAATCAAGTGAAAAGAAAAACATATACAAGGCTCACATGAGAAAAAATGGGGGGCGATGGACCCCACATTTGTAAACATTTATGCAAAAGTGTCATTATATTTTTGTCTAAATCATTAGAAACGATCAATGTGATCATCAAAATTGGACCTTGTTGCCTTATCTATCTATCTATATCTATATATATATATATATATATCTATCTATCTATCTATCAATATATATATATATATATATATATATATATATATATATATATATATATATATATATATATATAGAGAGAGAGAGAGAGAGATAGATAGATAGATAAATAGATGACAACTTATAAGACACACTTCAAAATAAACACAAGTTGTGAAAACACATACTAAAATCACAGATTACATTAAATATATTAGGAGATATTGCACATAGAAATAGAGAGATCCATTCACATACATGTGTGGAGAGAATCTCACACTTGTACGGAAAGTAAATTGATAAAACATACAGAAAGAGATAGCTAGTTTACACAATACTAGGTACAAAGAGATAGCTAGTTTACACAATACTAGGTACAAGTTCCTCTGACACACTTCACAAATGTCCCAAATTTGAAACTATCAAATGAATTTTTTTAATGGCTTTTATTGTGCAAAAATATGTATGCAAGAACACGAAAGAACTTGAAATGACAAATATTTGGATTTGTCTTGAAATTATATAACCTGATTCGCCAAATTTGCATGGAATGTTTCACATCGGGTTCAAGTGTCATGAAGGCACTCAATCGGATGGATTAATTCCAACTACCGGTGTTTCAAGAGCTTTGGAAAAAAACAATTCATTATGCTTGGTCAAACATCATGATCAAATTGTGTCAACTTCTCTTTTATAATTTTTAATTAACCACATCAAGTGAGCTTTGGATTCAATCATCTTCAAATACTTCAATGAATTGAAGATAATTAAGAAGAATATGGTAACCAATTCATAAAGTAAAGGTTTTTTCTTCTTAGTGTGCATCAATACTTTAGAATTGAATGTGCAAAACTTGAAACAATTGATGCTTTCAAGGAAAGGCTTTCTAGTCTTTATTATCTCACTTTTGTCATAAGAAGAATTGAAATATCTTTAGCAAAATGTCATACATAGGGTTTACTTGCTATAATGCATAAAATTCCCAAGTTATACTCACCAGGAAATGAGATTTTATTTTACCATTGATGGGGTGTGTCCTTGACTTTTCAAGATTGTGCAGAAGATGACCCAAGACCTTCAACTGGAGATTTCTCTAAATCTACTAAACCACATGACTTGAAATTTTATCACATAAACTAGAAAGTAATAGCTCTCTAATGAGTGATCATTCACTCGATTTGGAGCTCTTTAGAGAGAGAACCAAGCTCTGAAAGATGACTGAGTATGAGGAAGAAGGAGCAGAGAATTGATGTGGCACTAAGCAATGATCAAAAGTGTAATTGAATTACATCAAATCATCACTCTCTCTATGGATGAAGAATGTGTGGTCTTATATAGACCCGTTGATGATTTTCCATGACTCAAATCTCATAGTTTTGAATTCAAATACTTTCGGGCTTATTTGTTGAAGATGATTAGAATCTCTTCCTTCATTATAGGAAAAGTGAAAGTTTAAGTTATATCTACTTTGGTTGATTGATTGAGAATCAATCTCAACTACTTTCAACTCATGAGTTTTGGGCTTTTTACTTTTCTCTTTTACTCCACTCCTTTGATACCTTCCACTAGAGTCCACTAGTGGTTGGAGTGATCCTGTCCATTGCTTTAGTACCTTCCACGAGACTCCACTAGTGGTGGTTGTACTTGCCACTCGAGTTAAGTCTCTCTAGACTCAAGTTAACTCACATTAACTTGAGTTAGAAGGCTCTAGAGCTTCTTGGGGAAAATTCTCTCCCCATGCTCCCCATGGGGTTTGAACCCAAGACCTCCCCCTTCACAACCTTGAGACTTAACCACTAGGCTAAGTGGATTACTTGTTTATGAAACCACATGAACTCATGCTTGAGTCTATTCTTGAGATCTTTGGTCCTACACATGAGTGACTAAACAATGTCTGATTTTAGATCAGTCTGAATTGATTGGACCCCTATCATAGACTTACTTTATTACATTCTTCCCCCCTTGGAAAAGATTTTTGTCCTCGAACATAAGGCTATATATAGTATTCGTAGGCAACCCCCAAGCCTCATGTTCTAATACCAAAAGAACATGAGCATTCATTTTATCCACTTAGAAAGTTGAAAGTAGAAAACCTTATCTACATTTGACCAACTCAAAGCTAAAAAGTTGGAAAATGTCGCTGAATTGTGGAAACTTTTTCCCAAGTTGAGTTTTCTTCAGTTCCATCCTTCCATTTTACTAAACACTCTTCATACAAATGACTTCTTGTATGTTTATCTCGGGTGTGAAGTATCCTTTTAGGTTCATAAGGAATTGTTTCACTTACTTGAAGTGGAAGTATAACCTAATGTCCAACTAGATTATCTAAATCTGTTATACTCTTCCTAAATCGGCTAACATGGAACACTGGATGAATCTAACTATCTTCTAGAAGTTGTAATTCATAGGCCCACATGTCAACTTTTTGGTATTTGGAAAAGGACCACAATATCTAGGCGACAACTTGTTGCATTGATCAATCTTGAACTTTTCCGACCTTTCAGGAACATGAAGATAAACTTGATTGCCAACCTGAAAAGCTATATCTCTTTGCTTAGGATCGGCATAAGCTTTTGCTTTATCTTGAGATTTCTATAAGTTTTCTTTAGGTGTCTTTAACTTAAAGTTCATGTCTTGATGGAATTCTTGAGCTATTTGAACTCGTTTATTTTGAAGTCCCACTGCATATGGAGACCTACGCTAAAACTCATACATCAACATGAATGGACTAAATTCAGTTGATGAATTCTTGGCACTGTTATATGCAAAGTCAGCCAAAGGAAGATAGTCTTCCCAATCAGTCTATTTGGAAGTAACATAAGCTCTAAGTATGTCTTCCAAAATTTGATTGACTTTCTCGGTCTGTCCATCCGTCTGGGGATGTTCAGCCGTACTTAAACTTAGTTTAGTTCAATTCTACTAAAGACTGCTCACCAAAAATGACTTGTAAATCAAGCATCGGGATAAAAAACTATGTCAACTGGAAGATCATAGAGTCTATAAAGCTGATTTACAAATATCTTTGCAAGTTTTGGAGTCTAATATGTAGTCTTGACTGGAATAAACTGAGCAAGTTTAGTCAATCTTGTAGTGAGTACATGCACGGAAGCAAAATGAAAAGAAGAGTGTACTCACAAAAAAAAAGAGTGTGTGAGACTCAAAATGAGTAGACCATGAAATGGGTAAACTCATGTGGATTAGAAATGAGCTTGCCAAAAGCATGGACTAGGCTCCTCAAGCTTCTAACCAAGTACAAATGGGGGGAGAGGCCCTCCTTATATAGATTTGGGAGGGGCTCTCCAAAGTATATCTCATGTGGGATAATTCCTCTAAAAGGAGAATGAATACAATAGTAGAAGCAAATGGCAAGGTATCCAAATACAAAGGAAATACAATATACAATGAAAATAAACTATACATGGAGTGCATCCTAGATAGAAAATGGAGATGCACTCATGTGGATACAAATGTAGATGATGTAGGAGCAATCATGTCATCAACACCCCCTTTGCAGCTCCATTTTGGAGCAGATGAATGCTAGAGAGGTCCATCAAGCACTGGGGTAGAACTTGAGGTAGAGCCTTCGTGAACATGTATGCCAGGTTCTCCTGAGAGGTACACTGCTCCAGAGTAATCTCTACGAGCTTCTCACAGTTGAAGTAGTACTAGATCTCGATGTGCTTCGTCCGAGCATGGAACACTGGATTCTTGGCGATGGCCAAGGTTGACTGGTTGTTCGCACGAATGCATGTCGGAGTAACCTACAAAACACCAATGTTAGATAATAAATATTGATGTCAGATGGCTTCACATGCTGCGAAGCTAGATGCTTGGTACTCGACCTCGGTGGATGATAGAGCAACTATAGGTTGCTTCTAACTTGCCCAAGAGATAGGTCCTGAGCCAATAAGAATATGTACCCAAAAGTAGACCATCGAGAATCAAAATCACCAACCCAATCTGAATCTAAATATCCGACGATTTTGATGCCCCTTCGTACCAAAGACCATGATGTTGGGTGAGGACAAAGTATCAAAGTATTCTCTGAGAAGCATCCCAATATGTCCGTCGAAGCTGATGTGCAAACTGACTGAGTATACCAATTGCATAGGCAATATCTGGTCTAGTGTTGGCAAGGTAGAGTAATGAGCCAACAAGCTGTCAATAAGTATGCACATCCACAAGTGATTATGAATCCTCTAGTGTGAGGTTGAGGTTTGGATCAAGTGGTGTAGATACTTAGTGACATTGGTCCATGTTATATCTGGAAAGAAGATCAGAGAAGTACTTCTTCTATGATAGGAATATACCTTCTTTGGTTTGCCAAACTTCCATACCTAAGAATTAGTGGAGTAGGCCAAGATCTATCATAGAATACTCAAGGTGAAGCTATGTGATGATGAATTGGATGCATTCATCATCTAAACCTATCAATATCAAGTCATCTACATAGAGGATGATGATGGCAACTAAGGACTCCTTTTGATAGATGTAGAGGTTAGCATCAACATTGCTTCTGTGAAATTCTTTGGCTTCAAAGAACTTATGAATCTTTTCATACCAGGCCCTCGGAGCTTGCTTGAGTCCATAAAGTGCTTTGTTAAGTTTGTATACTTGGTCTTCCACCTCTGCCTAAAGCTATAGAAGTCAAGTTCTGCTCCGTCGCATGGGATACAATCGCATCATCTCTCTTGGTTCCAGTCGGAGGGACTTGACGTCAACTTGCACAGTTGGTTTGTGATTTCGCCGCCAGTGAGTCAGTGGAGCCATTGTTAGTCCTCTGATGGCTAAAGGTCTAGGAATATTTTCAGATATTGAAAAGAAAGCTAAAGATCTTCTGTACTAAGGACTACAACTATGATCATAAGTGTACCCTAAAGACAAACACCACAATTGGCTTACCCTTCATGTCCTATGGTCTTAAAGCCATTCTGAATTTGAGCTATTCGGATCAGAATCTAAGAAAGTTTGAGTTGCAATACAAGTTTTGTTGCATCGCATGGGATACAGGGCACATCATCTTCTCTCTCTCTCTCTCTCTCTCTCTCTCTCTCTCTCTCTCTCTCTCTCTCCACTATATTTCTATGTACCCTCTCTCTTTGTTGTGACAAATAGAAAACCTAGCTTTGATGACTTGCTATGGTACGAAGAAGATCTGGCATGGAATTGAGGCACCAAAGGTCATGGCATAGGGATTATGGCATGCCCTCTGCCTTCCTCATTTCTTTCTCACTCTCTGTTAAGCTCCTTCCCCGGAGCAATGGTGCTTAATGTCTACTAACAGCTAGATGTTTCACAAAATGGGAGACCGAGAGCAGAGAAGGTGTACACAACTTTTTTTTTCGTTGTTTCTCTCTATCTAAGAGAAGGTACAATGCATGTAGCTGTCACACAACTGTCGTCTGGCTCTCTTCTGTAGCGAGTGTGCAATAGTGTTTGTATGCTAGTCGAGAGAGTGTGCACTCTATCTATTGTTTGAAGTTTGGCATAAAGGGTTTCAATGGAAATGCACCACAGTGCACTCTCCTTATCGAGAGCTCCACAATGATATCCTCGGAGTAGAAAACCGACCTCCTAAGGCCACACATGGTACTCTACACACAGACTGCAAATATACACAGAAAACACAATTCATAGGGAGCACGAAGAGAGACTTCTTAGGTCTTACAAAATGCGGTCGAACTTATAGATAGTGACTGACCAGGCCACTATATGTTTTATTAGAGAACATATACAAAGAAGTGTCCCGTGGCCATTTGGCCTTTCACATGGACACTAACGGTAACAATCTCCCACTAAAGGCCAATATGGCCAAAGTAACTATGGGAGAAAAATAAAGAATGATAAAGAACACCTGAGTGTAAGTATACAAACTATACCTCCCACCTAATGGGCATGTTACACAGTATTACACGTGACTGTGTAAGATCATGAATCAAGTAATACCCATGAAGTGACAACAATGTCGAAAGATATCATGTGGTAGAGCTTTCGTCAAAACATCTATAACATTATCTCGAGTGTGTACCTTCTCAAGATTAATGCGCTTAGTGGCTAAGCAATCTCTAATGAAGTGATACCTCACCTCAATGTGCTTGGTCTTTGCATGATAGATCGGATTCTTAGCCAAATCAATGGCACTCTGACTATCACTGAGCAAACGAGGTACATGTTGAGGTAAGCCCATATCACAAGCAAGAGGAGAAATCCACAATGCTTCCTTACATGCCTCACTTGTTGCAACATACTCTACTTTTGTGGTGGAAACAGTTGTACATTCTTGAAGACGAGATCTCCAAGAGATAGAACCTCCAACAAAATGAAAAATGTACCCTGATGTAGACTTACGATTGTCTACACAACCAACATAGTCAAAATCTGTGTAACCAATAATGGATGCTTTTCCTCTACCTAAGCATAAACACTTGTCCTTAGTGCCACTCAAATATCTTAAAATCATCTTGACCACTTCCCCATATTTCTTGCTAGGATTAGACATATATCTGCTCACAACTCCCACTACAAATGCAATGTTTGGTCTCATAGCTACCATAGCATACATGAGACTACGAACAATAGACTGGTAGGGAATTTTGGTCATGAATTCCTTTTCTTCATCTGATTTGGGGAAATCATCCTTTCTCAGTTTCACATATGTGGGTAAAGGTGTACTCAATGCCTTTCCACCCTGCATATTGAACCTGTGCAGTACTTTGGATATGCACTCACTTTGAGACAAGTATATGCATCTTGTACTCCTATCACAAGTAATGTGCATGCCAAGAATATGTTTGGCATCCCCCAAATCTTTCATATCAAATGTCTGATTCAACTTCTTTTTGAGAATTGACAAGTCATAAGGACTTCCCAGCAATTAACATATCATCGACATAAAGTATCAAGCATATGAAGCTGCCATCTGAGCATCTCTTTGTGTAGAGACAATGATCCTCATTACTTCGAGAATAGCCTTGAGACTTCATAAAAGCATCAAACTTTTGGTACCATTGTCTAGGGGACTGTTTAAGTCCATACAAGCTCTTCTTGAGCTTACAAACTAGACTTTCCTTGCCAAGAACTACATAATCCTCAGGTTGTTCCATATAGATCTAGTCTGTAAGATCTCCATGCAAGAAAGGAGTTTTCGCATCCATTTGGACTAGTTCTAAGTCCTTCATTGCAATGAATCCAAGAAACATGCGCAGGGTAGTCATCTTGACCACTCGAGAGAAGATTTCCTCGAAATCAACACCATGTTGTTGCTTAAAACCCTTTGCAACAAGTCGCTCTTTATACTTTGGAGAAGCATTATCTGATGTGAACTTCAACTTTACATGGTAAAGCTTTCCTACCCTTTGGCAAAGGTACTAAAGTCTCAACAGAAGCAAGCCATTTTTTGAAAGTAGGGAATACCTCATCGTTCGATTTGATAGGATATACCCAGACTTTTCTAGTAGCATCATCTATGAAAGTGACAAAGTAAAGAGAACCACCTAAGGACCTAGTGGGCATAGGACCACACACATATGTATGAATGAGATCAAAAGGCTGGATTCGTGGAGGTCTCAATAAGGAGAGCGCACCATGGTGCATCGCCATTGAAACCCTTCACTGGTATCAAAGCAGTTCGACGCAGAAGCTTTGTTACTTTTATGCGAGCGAAGTGAGAATCCCCCCCCCCCCCAAAGCTTTTGACTAAGGCGACGACCAAGGCATAGACCTTGGCATACCTTATTATCCGAGTCACCAAAGTCACTGTTGGCGCCGTTGGTTGTGCATGAGGGAGGACCTCAACGATCAAGGAATATAGAGGTTCTCGGTACTTCCCGGGAGCTCACCCATTCTAGTATTGTTCCCCCCACGGCTCGCTTAACCGTGGCAATCTCTTGCCACTAAGCTATACTCTTGTGGTGTCTGAAGAGGAAAGACTAAGGTTGATATTACCTTGAACAAGTTTTGGTCCTTCAAAGCTTCATTATTTGCTTTCAAAGCCTATTTCTAAAGCATTTTTGGGGTGTCTTTTGGAGTCATTTTGAAGTACTTTCGCACATAGTTCTCTTCACATAGATCCAAGAACATCAAGAAGAGTGTTCTTTGTACTTCTCCAACAATAAATATCAACCTTTGGGGCTGCGTTTTTCGGCCACACTCATAAAACTACAGGTTTCTTGACAGGTTTTCAGTTTTGGTGGGAGCAACCACTGCAAATTTATGTAAGTTCTTTGGCTAGTTTTTGGGTTGTGTGTTCATCCTTTTTAGTGTCATTTTACTGCATTTATTGAGCATATACACACCATGTAGGCTTCTGTGGATACCGCTTATGTACGCACATGTGGTCATTTATATAGTGGTTATGTTTTTGCAAAAAGCCTTTTACGTTTGATAAAGAGGGTCGTGGTGAGGTTTTCTTAATTGGGAGACACCTAGATGTCGGGGTCTCTTCGATGATGCAATTGGAAGAATTACCCAGCCTTGCCATAGGAGATGTATGATAGTTGTTCATAGGTGCTCGAGAATCCTAGTTGGCTTCTGTTGGGTAACTGATTATATGCAGTGGAGACAGTGATTCACTATGCAGGAAAACATGTCAGTACTTGCAGATTTATGATATTTTGACACTAATCATATGCTCATTTTGCAAAGGATACTTTGGCAAAATTTTTCCAGTTTTTTGGTTTAGCCAGCTATACAGTGGTCGATTTACTCCTTGATACACTTCTTCGTTGGTGTTTGGACTCTTCTAGCTCCATTATCATTCTATCTAGTTCTCTACCATCATGGCATCAGAGGTCTCAGGCACATCTGGAGGATCAAGGTCTAGTGCCAGTGTTCTGAGAAGGAGCTATAACTTGTAGGGCAAAGACCATTTTGAAATCCGAAAATTTGATGGCACAAACTTTGCTCTATGGAAGAATCAGATTAAGATGTGCTGATTCAAAGGAGGCAATGCAAGCTAGTAAATGGGATTTCAAAGAAGCCTGCTGACATGGATGAACATGATTGGGATGAGTTAGATGAACTGGCCAGGTCTACCGTTCGCTTGCACCTATCAGATAATGTTTACTTTACAATATTAGACTGTGAAAGTGTATAGGAGCTTTGGAAGAAGTTATGCAATACATATGAAAAAGAGATGGCATCAAATAAAGTGTATCTGATGAGAAAAATATATGACCTTCACATGAAGGACACAGATAGTGTTGCTGCTCATCTAAATGAGTTTGATGCTATATTCTCCCAATTACAGGCTCAGAAAATGGATATGGATAATGAGATGAAAGCAATTTTGTTGTTATGCACCCTACCATCATCATGGGATACGTTCTGCACAACTATTAGCAATAGTGCACCTGGTGGTAAACTCGTCTATGATAACATATGTGGAGCACTTTTGAGTGAGGAGATTCGTAGAAAATCTATGGTTGGCACTCAGAGTGGAGATGCATATAATGTTCGTGATTCTTACCAAGGAAAGAATTAGCATCATGGTAGGAGAAAGAACAAGGAAAAGAATGATCAACAGAATAAGAGTAGAAGTAAATCAAGGAAGAGGGATATAGAATGTCATTATTGTCATAAGAAAGGACATATGAAGAAAGACTGTTATGCATTAAAGAATGCTAAAGATAAAGGACAGAATGTTGATGGGCATGTGTAAACAATTACCTGCACCATCTACTTCAACTGTGAAGATTGAAGAAATTAATGCTATTTTTGATGATGCTGATGTGTTGACACTTGATAGTACTATGCCAATTGAGGCACTTATGGTTGATTCTCATTCCCAAACGTGGCTGCTAGATTATGGTGCTTATTTCCATGTGACACCATATCGAGAATGGTTCTCTAATTATGCAGCAAAGTCTCTTGGTACCATGAGACTTGGTGACTCTTACCAGTGTGACGTTGTGGGGATTGGAGATGTGGTTGTCTAGTTCATTGATAGTTCCAAATTTACTATGCATAATGTACACAGATGATATCCTCATAGTAGAAAATTGACCTCCTAAGGCCGCAGATGGTACTCCGCACACAGACTGCAGATATACAGAGAAAGCACAGTTCACAGGGAGCATGAAGAGAGACTTCCTAGGTCTTACAAAATGCGGTTGAACTTATAGATAGTGACTGACCAGGCCACTATATGTTTTATTAAAGAACATATACAAGGAAGTGTCTGGTGGCCATTTGGCCTTTCACATGGACACTAACGATAACATGAAACTCTTTAGATTTTCCCAATTCCTGAGTGAACTGTAGTTCTTGCTAAAGCACTCTTTGAGTTTGGAACAAAGTCCATCTCTCTTTTCTTGTTGAACAAAATTGGCTAATGCACATCAACCCATGGTCCTCAACAATGGATGATGAGGTACACGGGAACACTTGACTCACCAAAAATGGCCATTTGCACCTGACATTAGGAAAAATTCAAATCGTTACTAAGTGCTCACAAAAGATGCCACATAAGTTAACATGGATTCACAAAATCACACTTCCAAGAGGGTTCAAGAAATGCACTACCAAAGTGTTTATGAACACTTTACAAAGATTGAGAACTACTTCAAATGGGAGGAAAGAGGTTCACAATAGTGTTTCTAAACACTCCACAAACTTGAGAGGCATTAGCTTTATGAGAACAAGCACAAAAATGAAACCAACCAGCAATAGGTGCCACAAAAAGAGGGTGGGTGGGAGGGAAAAATGGGCATAAAGGGGTACAAAATGATAAAGGAGAAGGGGTGGGAGGGTGGGCAAATGGGAAAAATGAGGCCCTAAATAGAAAAATTGATGGCAAAGGCTTCTCTCAATGAGGAGAAAGCACACCACCAAAGTAAAGCACCACCACCACCAAAATCACCGCCAAATGCACCACCAAGACCTCCACCTACTACTCTGATACCATGTAGAGATTTGTTGGTAGATGAAGCAAGTACGAGCATACATGCAGATCTAGCACTAAGGAAACCCATTAAATTTTTCCAAACTTTACACCATGCTAAAAGTGATTCTCATCACTAAAAACCCTTGTAAATATCATTTCACCTTTTTGTAGCTCCATTTTGTACAAGCCGAGGAGTCCTCGAGCTTGGAGAGCCTTAGAAGTAGTTGCCTGCCAATTTTAATAATTTTTAGATCTCATTTGAGTCCTCAAATAAGCCCTGGAACCTAATTTTTGACTAGGCCAGACACTAGGTCTGGACAAGGCCAAAGCTAGTAAAAAACTATAAATAGAGCTAGAGAGCTCATTTTTGAGCTAGCTTCTTGTAGTTTTTGAGCTTGTATGAGAACTTGGTTATAATAGAAGTGATTCCATTGTCTTACTCTCTTTGTTTTTACCGTGTGTGCGCGTGTGTGTGTATGTGTGTGCATGTTAGTGTGCTTCTCACTCACGCACTTGTGCCTTCACTTGCTCGAGGTCTTCATACCATCCTCATGTCTTCCCGGATTGACATTAAAGGAGGTGCTACTCATCACTGAGCTACACCAAATTTTGGCGCCGTTGCCGGGGATTCGAGCTTTGAGGACGAGCGTGTGATGGTAAGACGTAGAGAGGACGCGTTGGAATGGTAAGTAGTAGGTAAATTTTTTATTTTTCTCCATCTCCATCTCCATCTTCATCTCCACCTTCATCTCCTTCTCCACCTTATATTGTCACTTCCAAATCATTTCCTCATTTTCTTTGTGTGAGTTTGAGAGAGAGCGAGTGTGTGTTCTTGCTTGTGTGTGTTTTTTTGCATGTTTCTTACAGGTTGTAGCTCCATCATCATCTCGAGCAAGCTCAGTAGGTACGGATTTTGTCTGCGCAAACTCCGAGGCGTCGAGCTCGAGCTATCGTGACACTCCGGAAACTTCACCCTATCACAATTTTGAGTGCACCAGGACACTACGCAGGCCTAGAGCTCCCAGGATAGCTAGATAGAACAACAAAATTCGCCATAACCTGACCTATCGCGACACCTCGAAGTATCGCGATACCCACGACCTATCGCGACACCTCGAAGTATCGCGACACACCGAAGTATCACGACACACCGACCCCGACCTATCGCGACACTTCCCACCTATCGCGACACACCGACCCCCACCTATCGCGACACTCCCAAGTATTACGACACCTCGACTTATCGCGACACCTCGACCTATCACGACACCCCGACCCCACCTATCGCGACACTCCCAAGTATCGCGACACCTCGACCTATCGCGACACTCCCAAGTATCGCGACACCTCGACCTATCGCGACACACCGACCTATCGAGACACACCGACCCCACCTATCGCGACACTCCCAAGTATCGCGACACCTCGACTTATCGCGACACCTCGACCTATCGTGACACCTCCACCTATCACAACACCTCGACCCGACCTATCGCGATACACGGCCTTAACGCATGAGAATTTTAGAGTGAATTTTTGAGTGAATTGAGGTATGTTTGGGCTTAATTTTACACACATTGGGATACCATTAGAGCCTTAGGAGTGGGCAAAAGACCTAGAAACCAGGGAGGAATCTCCTGAACCCTGAGAGCCTGTTTTGACCCCTAAGTGCCTGATTGGTCATAACTTCACCATACGAACTCCGATTGATGAGATTTTGGTCTCATTGGAAAGCTTGTTGAGAATCCTACATGGACCTCGACTGGTTTTTGTAAGAATCATACGCGGAGTTTTAGAACATGTATTTTGAAGTTGACCATTAGGTGGAACTAGGTGGTCATAAGATTTTGGGGGTACTGTGAGTTACTCCAAGGGGGGCCCATAATTGTTGATGTGTGTCTTTCAATTCATTGTGGTAAATGAGCTATATTAACTGGTGAAATTTTGCAGGAACACTGTGTGCACTCAAGGTATTCCAAGGCAAGCTAGCCAGGGTGAGTACCAAGCTTGGGAGAAGGCTTCCTAGGCTGGTGTAGCAATCTGAGCAACCAGAGGATTGAGGTTGGAAGTTCCCTCCTTTGTCAATTCCTAGCCTAGGCTAAGTATGACTTAGGTGTGGTAATTAATTAGGGCAACGTCAGGCACGAATCAAGTCCAAGAGAACTAATCAACCAAGTGCAAGCATTAAGTAGGTCTTAAGTGCGAAAACCCTAAGGGAAAAAAGTAAACTTGAATCGATCAATTACCAAGTGCGAACTTCACTTAAGTATTCCTGACGATGTGATCTTGAACAAGGACATAACATAATAATCAACTAAAAAGAACAAAGTGATTGGTGCTAATTAACCTGCAACGAGAGTGTACTTGGGACCTAGGGGGTGGAGAAACCAGGCATATGAACCTTAGGTCAGGCAGACACTTAGGCCGAGACAGACAAAGCCTCAGATCTTCTGAAGCTAGTGTCAATCACACTACTAGGTCTTGGGCCCAGCAGTTGAGTGATTACCCATACACTCCCCGATCAGAAACAAGTGATTCTGAAATGTCCTATAACATGGAGAGACCAGTAGGTAGTTCAGGGATGGCGTACCTAGAAAAGCCAGAAGGACCTTACAAGACTCAATTGGAATACATCAGGACTAATCGTCTAGGTGCTCGCATCTACAAAGATGGCCTGAGAAGATCAGTGGTCAGGATTAAGAACCCTCATCAACCCCATGGACTAGAACACCCGGTAGTCAAATTTGAGAATGGAGCATACCTAGATAAAGAAGGGACTATTTATGTAGTCACCACTCTTCCAGATAGAACCGACGAGTTTGGAAATGTGATTGCAGAAATCGATATGGGTGATATAGAGCAAGGAAATTTAGAGAAAGAACCGAGAACTCCCCGCGGTAAATCAGTCTTGACCAGAATCATGACTCCAAAATTGATTCCCCAAGATAATAAAAGCATAGACTTGCTTCTAAATCGAGAAACCAATGAGGCCTTTTGGAGGTTAAGCCTACCCTGCCTGATGAAGTAGGTGCTCTCACAATCTATGAGTTTAAAGACCCTGATAGTCCAGGAAAAGTAACCTACCTAGACAATACATCAGAAAGGATCTTCGTGGTCACCGAGCATGGCAGACATGCCTACACATGGAAGGGTGAATTTGTTTTTCCCCAACATCGGTCCAATGTGTCATACAGTCACCAATGAGCTGGGACCTCCCAAGCTCATGGAGCTCAAAGAGATAGAAGTAGAGACAAACCTGAGGTAAGTTTTGCCAACTCCCTGGGAAGAGAAAGAACGGGAACGGAAAGAAATAGAGTGGAACTTGAGGGACATAGAGCCCCATGGAATCAAAGGAATGCTGACGATTTCCCTTTGCCAAGGCCGAGAGAACACACTAGGACCCTAAGACCAACACAACTGGTGAAGTCCATGAAGAATTATTTCGATGGCACAGGAGACCCCTACGACCATGTGGCAGAATTTAGGCAAGTCTTGAAAGCTGAACAGGTAGAGGACCTATTCACACAATATAATGCTTTTGGTCTAACCCTTAGGAGCACTGCCCTTACATGGTTTCAACCACTGAACAAGAGGCATTTCAGAAACATAGACCAGCTCCTAGAGGCATTCATCATTGAGTTTTCTAAGAGTGGCATAAGGCACAACACTTCCTCACTAATTCATAGCTTCAAGCAAACACCTCAAGAGACGGTCAGACTAGCAGGAAGACGGTTTAGGCAATACCTAGAGAGGTGCCCGATGCCTGAGTTACCCACACCAGCCAAGCAAGTGGCTTTGCTCTTAGATGGATTGTTGAGCACCAAGCTCAGGTCATATGTGTATCTGAAGGACCCCAGAACTATAGAAGAGTGCGTGCACATGTGCATAGACATTGAGGATAATCTAGGTGAGGAGTTAGAACTATCAAAAATCTATAAGGATTTGGATAGCTCTAGTAGCCTCACATCTGGTCAATCCATATCCATTGAGGAACTTGCAGAGAAGGTAGCTCAAAAACTAGGTGTCTCTAGCAAACAAATTTCAAGATTTGCCCCAGTTAAGCGGTGCTACACTTGTGGAGGTGACCATATGGCAAATGTATGTCCCATTATGGCCCAACCCCAGGTGAATCCTAGTAGCCAGTACTGCACCATAGAGCGAAGGTACACCAACCACACTGCACAGGACTGCCCATATAACAAACAAACTGTTAGGCAAAATTACCCTCAACCATATCCACAACAGGGTAGATACCAGAATCAGTACCCACCACAACAATACAACAGACCACAGCAACCTTATCAACCACCTTATCAAGGGCAGCAGAGACCTCAACCAGTCCTAGTGCAGCAACCCCCTACTCCAACCAATGTGATCCCAGTGAAATATGCATGTGCTGAAGAAAATCCAAACAGAGCCATAGTCCCAGTCACCCCATTGCTATCAGGCAGTGATCCAAGTGACCATAGCTTTGACTCCACACATATTGATAGCCCACATGCTTACTACATGCAGTCACCCGAGCATAGCGAGTCATACTATTATGAGGACCCAAGTGAAAATAGTGGGGAGCCCGAGTATGCTAATGTCATGTACACAAATCCCAACTCTAGAGCTCAACCTAGGCAGGTACGACCCCCATTTCCTAGAGGACCATGCTTCAGATGTCAGGGAGATCACCTTATACGTGATTGTCCATTGCCTGCCCCTACACAACCCCAACCAGTGACAATTCAGGGTTTTTGTCAAGACTGCGGAAAAGAGCATCTCCTACGAGATTGCCCAAAAAACCCTAATAACATGCCTAAAATCACTCCTATCAACGTCATTGAGTTAGTGGTGGACTCTACGAGAAGTATAGCTTCCATAGCCCTAGTGCATGTGGTCACTAGAGCCCAAGCCTTGCAGCAAACTCAAGGAGTAGGGCAGGAAAAGAGTGTTGAGGTTAGTGAGACAGAGAGTATAACCAAGAAAAGGACAAGAGCATGGAGAGATAGCCAGGAGAGAATGAAAAGACAATGGTCACAGAAAATGAGTGAACTTGAAGCAAGCTTGAGAGAAACCAAAGCAAAGATAAGTGAACTCGCATCTCAAAACCACTCTCACACCACCCATCCACCACCTTTCCCTTTACCCGCCAATCCATCTTCTTCCATTCCCCAACCTTTCAATACACCACCCTTGACCCACCCACCACCGAGAGTAGGATCAGTCCTAGCCGATCCCACTCCTGAAGATCTAGATATGATGCTTAAAGCATATCAGGCCAGAATTCAAGAAGGGCCAAATGTGGCGGATCATGACAAGTGCTACCCTAGAGATGACCTAGAGATAGAGAGAACCAAGCTGTGTGCGAAAATGGTCGCATTGGCTCAGACCATGTTTGAAGCCAGTCGCCTTTTCAACCACTCAGGCTCAGCTAAGACACAATTGCACTTGGATGGACTCCTAGAGAAGTTAGAGAGCATAATTGCAAGATCTGCCAAGGAAGAAAAAAATCGAGAAAGAGATGAGGCAAGCAAAAACATAAGCCATCCCCCACAGGAAGCTTATGTGCCTAATTCCACTGAACCAGACACCTCCTCTTCTATGAATAGGTTCACTCCAGAATTCCTACGAGAGATTCAAGAAGACAAATGGGCTAATGAAAGTGAAGCTCCTCCTCCCATTGAACTCGTGGATGACGCACATGATCAGTTCCCACAGGATATCCCTTCTATTTATGAAGAACAGGAAAGTGTCCACTCTCATGAGAGGTTAGACTTTGAGTCTAATTCCTTGCAAGAGTTCACAGGCCCATGGGAAACCAAGTCTACTTGCCTGAGAGCACCCACAGTCATGATAAGAAACGAAGATTCAATCATACCTAGGAATACAGAGGTAGTAAAGAACACTAAGGTGCAGTGCAATCTCACTTTAGAAGAGCTACTCAAAGTTAAGCCAGAAGTGTGGAAACATGTAGCCAAGCAAGTGCCAGACATAGCGAAATCGCGTTCCCAGGTAGGATCTCATAGAACAGTGCCTGAAATACCATTGGATAAGATAGGAGACATGAGTGAATGAGAAGAAGGAAATACCTATCTCCCAGTTACCCATCAGGGATACACAACCAAGGCAATTTTGGACTCAGGTGCAGGAGTTGCAATTGCTACAACTTCCCTCTAGAAGCGTTGGGGCAAGCCAGCACTCCGACCGACGAGAATGAAATTGCAGATGGCCGATGGCCATATTGAGAGGCCCTTGGGATTGCTAGAAGGCGTAACTCTCACTACATGTGGTGTCGAGTTCGAGCATACATTTGCTATATGTGATTTTAGCAAAAATCATGCATATGAAATGATCTTGGGAAGACCATTTATGCGACAGTTGCAAGTGGTACAAGACTGGGGAACCAACTCATTGTACTTGCAACACTTAGGTGTTACGACCAAAGTGAATCTCAAAGATTACTCTCATAGAGATGTCCCTCCTATCCAATAATCCCATCCATAGAGCCAAAGATGATACGGAATCTGTGCATTCCATAGGATCAGGATCCTCATGGATGCATGAAGACACCCACTTATGGATGTGCAAAGTGGCAGTTGAAGAAGAGAAAAGAGAAAAAGCCAGAGAGGTAGGTGCAAAAGAAACACATAGATCAATTCAAGACCCAGCCTATGCACCTGTAGTCTTTCCTGACGAGGAATTTGAACCCCACTGCTGGGCAGAAATCCTAGCAACAATAGATGTAGCCATCAATGAAGAACAATGGACACCTCACTGTGATGAAGATGGCTATGACATTTCAGTCTTCTTCATAGAGCCAATCATGGGAGAGGCAATGTTAGAAGAGTGTGAACCTAGCTCTGATGCATTTGAGGATGCAAGTGACTCCGATCTAGAGTCAATCATTATGGACCCACCCTTTGCATCAGATGAAGAATACTTCTATGAAGTAGAATTTCAACCCCAGAGGCATGGAGAGCTTACAAATGATGTAAGGCTAGCCACACATGTGACCCTGAAGGAGGAAGGAAAGAAAAGAAAGAAGAGAGAAGTCACACCAGAAGAGGAAGAATCTTTGTTTGAGGTTCCGGAAAATTTTAAGAAGTATGAGATAGATGACAGGAGAGTCATGATCAGAATGCCTAAACGAGAGGCGCAATCAGGGGAGGCCTATGATAACAAAGAAACCACCAAGAAAATTGTGGTAGCTGTGGAAGAAGGAGAGGAGAGATGCACGTACATAGGCCATGACCTGACGGAAGACGAAGAGCATGAATTGATAGCCTTGCTAAGAGAATACAAAGATGTATTCGCTTGGAGCTACAAGGATCTGAAGGGTGTTGACCCAGACATATGCTCACACACAATCCCCATGACCTCAGATGCCAGACCCTCTAAGCAGAATCCCTACACATACAATGACAACTACGCCGCCAAGATTAAAGAGGAGATAGATCGCTTGGTGGAAGTCGGGTTTATCTATGAAATTGAGCACACTGAATGGGTATCCCCCATTGTAGTGGTGCCCAAGAAGAATGGCAAATTATGAGTGTGCATTAACTTGAAGAAGGTTAACACAGCCACTATCAGAGATAATTATCCGCTTCCTATCACTGAGCATCTATTAGAAAGGGTAGCAGGCAAGGAAGTGTACAGCTTCCTAGATGGGTTTTCGGGCTACAATCAAGTAGCCATTGCTCCAGAGGATCAACATAAGACGGCTTTTACCATGGAGTGGGACATATTTGCCTTTCGGGTAATGCCATTCGGGCTTACTAATGCACCTGCTACCTTTCAAAGATTGATGTGTCACGTGTTTGAAGAGTTCTTGAGGAAGAATTTGGAAGTCTATGTTGATGATCTGTGCACTCATTCCAACATTAGACAGACCCATATACCTGAACTCAGACAAATCTTTGATAAATGCAGAGAATATCAAGTCTACCTGAACCCAGAAAAGTGTGTTTTCATGGTCAGGCAAGGCAAAATTCTAGGACACATAGTGTCTAAGAATGGCATATCCACTGACGAAGAGAAAGTGAGAGCCATCGCAGAACAACCTAGGCCAAAGAACTGTTGGAGTTAGACGTCTGCGGAAGCACGCGAACAGCACAAGGAAGAGGAAGAAGCTTGGAGCACAACACACAAGACTGAATGTATTACTAGAGAATGTACAAAGATAAGTAGCCCATTAGGGCAATAGGCGTATATACAAGCCGGGGGAAAAAAACCTCCTAAAGAGGGAAAAAAGTGCCCCGGCGGTCCTAGAGTGTTCACACACATCACTACCTAAATATATCAACAAATCCCCCCTGGGAGTGATGCGGTGAACAAGGAGCTGGCACTCATGTATAAGGAAGTGCCGAGCTATGTTGAAATCACTCCACAAAAGGAAGTAAGCCCAAAGCTTTGCGGAAAGCTTCAAACTTCTCCCTAGGCAGAGCCTTCGTGAAAAGGTCTGCAATGTTCTCCTGCGTGGGCACATATGCCAAGCTGATCTCCCCAGCAGAGAACCTCTCCCTGACATAGTGATAATGCACCTCAATGTGCTTAGTGCGAGCATGGAACACAGGGTTCCTCGCAACTGCCAATGCGCTCTGACTGTCAGTGAAGATGGTGGTGGCATAAGACTGGCCAACACCCAAATCAGCCATAAGGCGTCTGAGCCACACACACTCAACAGTCGCTGTGAAAGCTGCCCTATACTCAGCCTCACAACTGGAAGTGGCCACAGTAGGCTGCTTCTTGCTCAACCAAGATATACATGAGCTACCAAGCATGAAGCAAAAACCACTGGTGGACACACGAGTGTCATAGCAACCAGCCCAATCTGAGTCAGAAAAAGCATGCAAATCTGGCGGTAGTGATCCCCCCTTGGGATAAAACAACCCAAGTAGCCGAGTACCACTCAAGTAGCGAAAGATGCGCTTAACCGCTTTCCAATGCGTGACTCCTGGGCAATGCATAAACCTGCTCATCTGTGAGACAGCAAACTGAATATCTGGCCGAGTAATGCATAAGTAAATCAAGCATCCAACAGCCTGCTGATAGAGAACAACATCAAATGCATCTCCAGCATCATGAAGACTCAATCGTAAACCTGTCTCCATAGGAGTGGCAATAGGCTTACAGTCTTCAAGGCCAAAACGCTGCAATAATGTGTCAATATATTTCGTTTGACACTAAGCCATTCCACCATCAACTTGCATAAACTGAATGCCCAAATAGTGATGCAAATGCCCCAAATCAGACATCTCAAATGAGGCATGCAAATCAGCCTTGAAATCAGCAATATGCTTCTCAAGAGGACCAGTGAGCAGCATGTCGTCTACATAGACAACAATGATCAAAAGCACATCATTAGCACGCTTAACATATAAGGTGCTTTCAGTTGGACTGTTCTCAAAACCATGTGCAATCAGATAGGCATGTATTTTCTCATACCAAGCATGTGGTGCTTGCTTTAAACCATATAACGCCTTCTTTAACCTGCACACCTGGTTTTCATGCCCTTTCTGCACAAAGCCACGGGGCTGAAAAACATACACTTCTTCATGCAAGTCACCATTCAGAAATGCTGTTTTAATGTCTAACTGATGTACATTCCAACCATGATGGGCTGCAAGTGCACAAATGCTCCGAACAGTAGTCATACGGCATGTAGGTGCAAAGGTCTCATCAAAATCAATGCCTCTTTCCTGCGCATAACCCTTTGCAACAAGCCTAGCCTTATACGTGTCAACTGTACCATCAGGTTTATGCTTCAGCTTGTATACCCACTTAGTGCCAATGGCCTTCTTGCCAGGAGGCAAGTCACATAAAGACCATGTACCATTCTTCATTATAGCATCATATTCAGATTGCATAGCAGCCATCCAATTTTCTGAATTTTGTGCTTCATCAAAAGAAACAGGCTCATTCTCATCACAGAGACTAGATGCAGCCATAGCATAGAAATCTGATGCAAAGGAGGTACTATGAGAGCCTGAACGAGTACGATATGACAAAGGTGCATCTAATTTGCTGTCACGCAAAGTCTGCACCAGCCATTTTGGCATAGTTTTTGCCTGTTCAATATCAGCTCTCTCATCAACAAGTGCATCATGTAAATCTGCATCAGAAATGGCATGATCTGCATCATCATATGAAACCTGCAAAGGCTGAGAAGTTGCCTCATTAGGACCAGCGCTAGCCTGTCCACCTGTAAAAAGAGGCATCAAAGTATCATACATGTCTTTGGAGCTAACAGATGTCTCCTTAGTACATGAAAGCAATGGCTGAATAGCATCTTCCACAAAGACAACATCACGGCTAACCAGAATGCGTTTAGTCTGTGGATGATACAGACGATAGCCTTTACTTTCAGAACTGTACCCAACAAAAATACATTTTACTGCCTTATCATCCAATTTTCTGCGATGTTGTTCAGGCACTAATGCATATGCCAAACAACCAAAAACACGCAGATGAGCAACAGATGGCTTGCGGTCATGCCAAGCCTCATATGGAGTGATAGACTGCAACGCTTTCGTGGGACACCTGTTCAGTACATATGCTGCACACATGACAGCCTCAAGCCAGAAACTATGTGGTAAAGCCTGACTTTTGACCATGCACCTCGCCATCTCCATAAGTGACTTGTTCTTTCGTTCAGCAACTCCATTCTGTTGAGGTGTATACGGCACTGTACACTGGTATTTTATCCCACGTTCAGCCAGAAATGCATTAAAATCTGAAGACATATATTCCCCCCCTCGATCAGAACGGAGGGTACCTGTGTTTACCTAAGTATCAACTTAGGGACTTGCGGAGAAAGAGACTATACCTCAATCCCCTCACAAGTGCATATAGTGGGGATACACACCTTTAATTATCAATCCAAAGAGTATACAAACCTAGCCGAGTGTATGAGGACATGCAATCATGTAATGGTCAATGCAAATGAACTACTCAAAGAATGTAAATGAGACAAAGACTTATCCAAACAAGCTCCAACTGTTGGTCAAGGCGAAACGATACTTGGTGCAGCAGCCGTCAGTATTTTGAACTTTTCTCCCAGCTCCGAACTCCAAATATAGCGAATAGCATATGCGTTTCGAAACTCTCGAGAAGACGCATCCAATGGCAGTGGTTTCACTCAATTCCGACACTCCTACTTCAAGTTATGAGCGAAATACTGAGTCGCGGGAATACTTTCCTACACTTCAGCACTTCCTACACTTTGCACACACCTTTCCTACAGCAAAGAAACACTTTCATGGATAGACAACACTCACAAGCACTCTTTCCAAGCAATACACATGCATACAAGCTCACGAAGAAGAAGATAAGGAGGGAAGAAGACACAAATTCGAATTTCTGTGCTCTCTATTCTCACAATGGCAAAAAGTCCTTTACAAAGAGTCACATTTGACTTATATACTAGTGCCCTAAAAATGGTCCTTTCACACAAGAGACCGGCACTTTATTCACTAAAAGACTAAATTTCTACTATTTTACATGGGTAAGCTTCTAATCTTCTGTGGGGATGCATCTAGAGGACTCCTCTAGTGCCTTTACAACGGAAAATATATTACAAGAATGATTATGATACAAAAAATGTGATGTCCAAATCGGAAAAAATTTGGGGCCTGTCTTTTTCTCTGCTTTGTGCGCTCTTTAGCTCTGCAACACTCTCCCCCTCTTCGTCTCTGTCGTCCCTTGACAGACTTTGCTTCCCGACGCGTCCAGTGGTCAGTGTTGCCTGATTCTTGATCTTGCATTACGTTTTAGAGGCGCTCTGCTTTTCTTCGCACGCTCCCCTTGGTCAGTATTGTCTGCAGTTAAACAGACATGCAGATTCGATGGCCTTCTTGATTCAAGCTCTACTACTCGAGAGCCTGTTGCACTTGTCTTGCCTGTTGACTTGGGTTGCCACGCACGCCACCAGTGACTAGGAATGTGCTGTTCTTAGTCACCCTCTTAAACTTTTCAGCCTCTACCCCTTTATAACTTTTGGTCCTCTAATTTGTCCTGGTTGCACACATCTGACCCTGTTGTATTGCTTTGAGGCTGTTTACTTCTTTCCACCATGCATGACTTGGCTGTTTTCTCTTTTCGCCTGATGCGTGCCCCTGCGGGGCTTCCTGCAGAGATGTATCTTCAGATCTTGCTTTTTAGTGAAGCTTCTTCTTTCGTTGTCTTCTTCTTTTCTTCTTCTTACTCGATTCTCCCTCAACACTGCCCCCCTCCTGGTCTCTATCGTCCCCGACAGGCTTTGATAAGCGACGGGCATATGTTTGATAAACTCTTTGCTCTGTATCATTTAGCTGATTGGCCTCACGTATCATGAGTTGTTTCCATTGTTCTGCCTTCACACCGTCATTGGGTGGCTGTCTGTGATCTGCGAAGAAGCTGAGTTCATATGCCACTAATCTGGCATTTAAATTAGATGACATCTTCAAAAAGATTTCGGAATCTATTTCAAAAAATCCTGTAAAGAAAGCTTCTTCGAAAGTCTGCATATATACACTTGGCAAGAACATAATTCGAGAATAATAAGCCATTATTGTTGGGCGGCTAGGCATAACTGACAGATCAAAAATGAGGATCTCCGTGCCCTGATTAATGCCTATGAAGTTCAAAAATGTGTAAGCCGCGTGTTTGAAAACCTTCAAAACGGTGAGGATCATGCTAAGTATTTTGTTGGTCATTTTTATAGCTAAATCAGGTACTGTCGCGTAATTTTGTAACCAAAATTCTATGGTTTTTATCATATAATCCTCCGTTGGCAAGTAATTATGTGGCGGGCTCGGAAGCATAGGATAATTGAGCCACTGCTTATTGATAGTGCCGCTTCTTTGCAAATCCAAAAATTCCCTGGTATCCCTTCTGCGTGGTAGTGGACAAAATGAAGGGTTTACCTGGAATGCATATGGCGCTGCTTGCCAATGCACTCGTAGTGTGGGATGTTTCTCCAAAAATTTTCTCCGCCACACTGGTTGCGCAGCTTCAAACTCTTCTTGAGTGTATGCGAATGTATCATGTTTGAAGTTAAGCTGCTCATCTGGACTCTTGTGTGTAATCTTCATTATATAACGTCTGGTCTTTTCTTTCAAGAGTCCATAGGGAATATTGAAGGGCTTCATGATTTTGTCCAGGTCTTTACCTTTTATCTTGGCCTCCTTCATGACTTTTACTACTTCATTTTCAAAATTTTCTGTTAATCGGGACACCACTAGTGCCCGTTCCTTCTGACTTATTTCTGCAGTATATGGCATAGGATGGTCATCATGTATATGCGCCACCTGCTCACGTATTGGAGAATCATAGATCGGGTGAGATAGAGGGCTTACCTCTACCTCGTCAGTAGGATTTTCCTTTTCTGGCACTACTGATGTCCCGATCGGTTCTTTGTCTTTCTTCTGATTCTTCAGCTGTTCTATGCATTCATCTTTTTCTTTTATCGTTTGCATGGCTTCTCCGAGTGCTTCTTTAGTTGCCAATAGTTCTTTACCTATGTCAGCTACATGATCCATGTTTTCACTGTAGCTTTGAACCAATTTGGCATTCACCTTTTGTAATTGACGCTTCAGTTCACTGGTTTCATTGGCATATCTGTTCTTCCATTCTTTTATCTGGGCTTGTTCTTGCTTTAGCAGCTCTTCATTTTTCGCGATCTGATCCCGTAATTCTTGATCTTTGGTTTCTGTGGATTCCTGTTGTATGAGTGGTTGATCATATAATAAAGACTTCATCAAATCTTTATTTCTGTTGCGTAGGCTGTCGTTCTCTTCCAGATATAGCTTGAGTTGTTGCTCTAATAGCATGCTTCGCATCTTCATTTTCTCTTTCTCAGCCTCGCTTGCTTCGTGTAATCTTTGCAACTCGGTTAGTTGTGTATGCAACTGTTGATTCTGAGCAATGGATTCTTCATGTGGTGTCTTGATTGCCAACACCTCAGTACTTTTGTTTGCTAATTCTTTTTGTGCTGCAATCAATTGTGCCGATAGCTGTTCACTCATGAGTTGAAACTGATTCTTTTCTCTTCTTGCTTGATCATACTCGGCATCTATATCCATCATCTGTTGTTGAGTGTCCATCGCTGTTTGAATCATCTTCTTTACTACAGGTTTCAACTGCGTAACATCCACGTTAAGCCATGTTTTTGGTATTGCCGGCTCTTCTCCGGTAGTGACGTCTTTTCCCTGTGCAATGTGTAATGTAGTGTCATGGGGCTGCCTAATCTGAAGCTGGATCCTTGGCTCAGCCCCCATGTTTGCTTTATCTTCTTGAGGTGTATCATCGGGCACCTCGATCACAGTCTGCTCTTGGGTTCGGAGCTCCTTCGTTTCCTTTCTCATTGGAGTTTGTTCTTCCTCTTTAATAGGTGGTTTTACCTGTGCAACATGGGTTGTGTCTTCTTTGATGCTTATTTTTGTAGTGTCATTCAATTGAATGACGTGCTCCGGTTCTATAGGTTCTTCGGCTTTCTTTTCCTTTTCTTCCTGATTTTGTGGCGTCACTTCCACTTGATCCACTTTATTCCATTCATCTTCTTGAGTTTCTGTCCGAATGTCAGTGTCTAATGTATCTTTTTCCGGGCTGGATTCTGTGTTGGTACTAGAATCATCAATGCACAACTCTTTGTATCTTCCAGCTTGTTTCGGTGTCTTCTCTGGACTCTGTTTTTGTTTCTCTTGACTCGCCTGTCTATAATGATGACCTTGAATATTTAAGTTCACCTGCCCTTGCATATACTGATGTGTCTCTTCGAGGGCAGCGGACAGATCTCTCTTTGTAATAGGCACTTGTGCCATCGTGATCTTCGGTAAGAGATGAGTTCTCTTAGACTGTGGTGTAACTTGGGCTTCCTCTTCCCGTAAACACTTCGTACCCCTCATGGGTTTCTGTGTGCTAGTTCCAGCCTCCTCAACCATAGCTACTGCTTTCTTCTTCTTAGGGACCGTCGCTGATTTTACGTATCTTGCTAGTCCTTCCTAGGTTGGCATCTCTCTCAAACAGTTCTTCATTTCTAAAGCTTCATAAATCAACAATGTAAGAGCTGAACTGCCATTCAAAAACTTCTTTTGCCCCCACTTCTTTTGTGCTTCAAACAATCTTTCTTGGACATACCCTGTTAGATTGATTTTGTTTCCAATTTGCCTCATGGCATGTGATAATAGTTGGACTACTATCTTCTGTGGAGCTGTATACCTGTGCATGCTGGGAAAGCAAAAATGTTGATGTACCAATCGCACAGCATCTTCTATGTCAATTCTATTTATCTCCAAGAATGATCTCTTCTTGGGATCATGACATTCTTCTTTCACACTAGTAATGCCTGCTTGATTCCATCCAAAAGCTCTGTTAATCAACTCATGTGTGAATTGGATGGTCTTCCATGTCCCTACTTTATCCAATACTCGCGCTTCTGGAACTGATATTTTTGTTGCGGCAGGCTGCATGGTATTCATCACCTGTGCACACCTCTGAAAGTCTGGTACATATATAGGCAGTTTAAGAAATGCCTCTATTCCTGCTTGTGTCCATACATCCTCAATATGAGGTAGTCCTTGTATGATCGTTTTGAAGTCCTGAGACATGATAGGAAAGTAATGATCTGTGTCCATAATTTTGATTGTAGCCATGAAGATTAGCTCTGCCACTGGTTGATCATCTCTGAACCAGTGACCTCTTGCTTTTGTTACTGATTCTAATGGAAGAAGTTGCACCTCTTCTTGCTGTGTAGATTCGGAATCAGTGGAAGCCATCTGCACTCAATATAGAGTATGAATTAGTATCCATATGTTCTCAGAAATCCTCCTCTATATGTTGGTTACAAGTTCGATGTTGCTCCGAGTGAATGGTGTCGTCCCTTTCCCGTGTGTGTGAGAAAGGTAATACCTGGATTTTTCTCACTTTTATGTATTTTTATATTTTCTGCTGAAAAGAAAAACAGAAAAGTTAGTTCGTAGCCGAAGCGGTTATTAAATTTTTTGGAGTATTTTCTTAATATATGTACAAGTGCTCTCCTATTTCCCCATTAGGAAAATGTGCTTGACTATCCTGAAATAGAAGAAGGATGTGCTGAATGCTTGGCCTTGTAATGTGGCTCTATCATGCATACTTGGGATCTCGACAACTCCATATGTGTGCAATTGGAAGTAGTTGGCGTATGCATGCCGTTCAATTTGTCTTTCGGAATCCAGATTTGCTTCATTGTGCTGGGCTTCGTTGTATGTTGCCCACTTCCACTGAATGTGGCTCTTTTCCTCTTGTTGTAGATCTGCTTAGTCTGCTTCGTGAATTTCGGGGAGGGTCGGGTTGCCCTTGCAGACTCCTTTTTTCTCCAGTAACTCTTTATTTGTGGTTGTTTTGCCTGTGGATTGCATTGGTTCTTCTTGTTTCGGGGATCATCCTTTCGGTTTATTTTCCTTGGAATGCAAGACTTCGGAACCCATATTTGCGATCGATCTCGTTGAGCGGCTACGACTTTCTTGGGAATCCATATTGTAGTAATTTGTCGATGATTTCGCTGTTCAGACGGAGTTGGTTTTTGCTGTGCTCGTTTGTTCTGATGTCGGTTGTGCTTTTGTCGTCGAAGATACTCCTCCACTTGATCTTTCTTTATCCACGCTTGATTAGAAGATGGAATAGAGTATATTTTAATGGTTACAGATTTTGAATCACTCAGAGAACTAGTTTCTCTAATGCATGGTGTTTCAGTGAGGTGTGTTTTAGATGGAATAAAACTCTCATGATTTGCTAGATTAGAACATGTTGTGCAAGCAGAATTCAACGTGTCCGCACATATAGTACTCGATGAAGGTGTATCTATAGTACGAGAGATTGTACATTCAGGACTTGGTTCATTAGAGGGGACTGGTTGCTCCATGCTCACAGATGTTAATGGTCGCTCGTCTAGCAGGCTGAATACTTCACGATGTCCTATCCTGGCTGAGATATATCCTAACGCCAATTGAATGGTCACCTCGTATTCGTAAATCCAGTCTTGACCTAACACTACCTCTTCAAGTAAATCTTGGTCATGACACACTAACAGCTTTTGTTCCATGGTGTTGTTGCCAAGATGCAACGGTAAGGTGATCTCACCTATGCATTGAGTGATTGTTCCTCCTATTCCTATCAACTGGGCCATCGATGGGCGTATTGTCTCTTTGAGTTTTTGGGTCAAAGAGAGCTTAATGCAGCTTACGGCTGCTCCTGTGTCAATAAGAGCATTTACCAAGTGATACTCCGTTTTTCGGGCTCCCAAATTTAAATATGGTTGTGTTCTTTGCGATCCTAGGTTTTGAGTGGCTCTAAAGTTAGCCATCGGGATGAGTTCTTCTCTTTGACGATATCTTTCATCTCGCTCTCTCATCCACTCTTTTCGTTTCTTTATCCTTTCCAATGCTTCTTGTCTCGCTTCTTCCCGTATTCTTTCCTCTTCTAAGCGTCTGTTTTTACCTTTGATTAATCGTGACATAGTTTCGTCAGTTAATGGTTCTAGGTATTTCTTTACTCTACACCCACTGATGTAGTTTGGCAACACATCTCCATCTAAGGTTGCTAAGCTAATGGCTCCACTTGTAGATATGCGATTAATGATTAATGGACCATATCCTCTCTTTTGCAATTTCTTAGCATGTTGTTTCAAAGTGTATACCAAAACTAAATCTCCTTCCTTCAATTTTTTGTCCTTGATATGCGTATCAAAATAGGCTTTTTGTCGTCTTTTAGCAGCATAAATACCTGCTACTGCTTGTAACCTAGTTTCATGAATCTTTTCTATTTGGTCCAATTGGGCTGATAATTCATGTCCTGTCCACTCGTAAGTAGTTGCTACTCTAAGAGTGGGAATCAAGAAATCAATTGGCAAAATAGCATTTTGTCCGTACACTAAGTTAAAAGGAGTGGTGCCTATTGCGGTTTTATAGGCTACTCGAAATGCCCATAAAGCATGGTGTAACTGTTTATCCCAATCTGATCTACCGTTGTTAACGATTTTGGTGAGAACCGTACACAAGATTTTATTTGAACTTTCTGCTTGTCCATTTGCTTGTGGGTGATAAGGGGCAGATTTCTTATGAATTACCAAGAATTCATTCAATAAGGCTTCTATCACTTCATTAACAAAGTGCGTACCTCTATCACTCACAATCTCTATAGGTAGTCCAAATCTAGTGAAGACGTTCTTGAAGAGAAACTTGGCTGTAGTTCTTGCGTCATTTTTCGTTGTTGCCTTTGCTTCAACCCATTTGGTCAGGTAATCTGTGGCTACAATTATGTATTTGGCATGTGACCCTTTTGCTGGTGGGCTAATAGGTCCTATAAAGTCTATCCCCCATTTCGTGAAAGCTCTAGCACTCATCATGGGTCTAAGTGGCATCTCATCTCTTCTAATAGGATATTTCGTTCGTTGACAAGTATCACACCGTTGCACATATGTTATGGCGTCTTGATGTAGAGTTGGCCACCACATTCCAGCAAAGAGGATCATTTTTGCTGTTTTGTCTGCAGAGAAGTGTCCTCCTGCAGCTCCTGTATGGGCCATTTCTAAGACAGAGAGATATTCATTTTCATGAATGCACATTCTTAATTGGTTATCTTTCCCGCGTTTAAAGAGTTGTTTTCCTATGATGGCATAATCTTTACTCTGTTCTTCAAGAGCACGCTTCCTTGCTAAGGTAGCTCCATCAGGGTATTCTTGAGTCTTCAAGAACTTTACTAGAGGCATGCTCCACCTTGGTGCTATTGTAGAATAGCATAATGTAGAGTTCTCGTCTGGGATTTGTTCTTGACAGGTTTGACAGGTTGACACATAGTTATGTGCATCTCGTTGCATGGTTGGCCAATATATGCCAAATCTCTTGAGTGTTTGCCACGTTCCATTTGCGTTCAAATGAGTGTTCCATTGGTTTATGTGTGCTTTCTGAAGCCACATTTCTTGTTCCTCTTCTTCCACGCATCTCATTAGTAATCCGCTTGAATCCTGGTGGTACAAACTTCCCGCAAGGATGTGAAGGTTTTTAGTCTTCCAAAGGTCTTGCGTTTGGTTTGGTGTGATCCCATCTTTAGGTCCATGTGTAAGTATAGGGATCAATTTTTCTGCCCATTGAGGACATACTTCCAGGTTAGAAAGATAAGTATCTGGCAGATCATCTGGTACTCCTATGGGTGGTTCTCCATGGGTCATCCGAGATAAGTGGTCTGCTCTTATGTGGGTGTTTCCTTTCTTGACTATTACCTCAAAATCAAATTCCATTAGCAATAAAAACCATCGTACTAGTCGTCCTGTATTGCAAGGCTTGTTGACTAAGTACAATAGGGCTTGATGATCAATGAAGAATTTGAATTTGTTTGCCAGTAAGTAATGTCTGAATTTCTTGACTGCGTATACCATCCCTAGGCCTTCTCTCTCCGTAGTAGTATAATTGCGTTCCGCTTGATTTAACTGTCTACTAGCATAGGCTATAGGGTGGTCTAATTTTCCTGTGTCAGCTGGTTGAGCTAAGATGCAACCAATGGCAAACTTGGAAGCATCCACATGAATGTGAAACGGTTTATTCCAGTTGGGGACTCGAAGGATGGGTGCTGAACTCAATCGATTCTTTAACTCATTAAAAGCTGTTTCACATTCTTCGGTCCAATTAAATAGATTCAATAATGCATAAAGAGGTCTAGCAATGATGGCGTACATATGTATGAATCTTCGATAGTATCCACAATGTCCCATAAATGCTTGAACTTCTTTAGCAGTTTTAGGTCTTGGTAAATCCAAAATTACTTTAATTTTGTCTTCATCTGTTGAAATTCCATTCTTAGAGACAATATGTCCTAAGATTTTCCCTTGTCGCACCATGAAGACACATTTTTCAGGATTGAGGCATACTCGATATTGCCGACATTTGGCAAAAATCCTTTCAAGTTCAGGGATGTGCTCTGAACGTATGGCTGAATATGTACACAGATCGTCCACGTAAACCTCCATACTTTTTCTCAGAAATTCTTTGAACACATGACACATCAATCTTTGGAATGTAGCTGGGGCATTCGTTAAACCAAAAGGCATGACTCTAAAGGCGTATACTCCCCATTCAGTTGCAAATGCTGTCTTATGTTGGTCCTCAGGAGCAATGGCTACCTGATTATACCCTGAAAAGCCATCCAGAAAACTATAAACTTCCTTCCCTGCTACCCTTTCCAAGAGATGATCAGTGATTGGTAAGGGATAGCTATCCCTTATGGTTGCGGCGTTTACTTTCTTCAAATTGATGCACACTCTTAACTTTCCATTCTTTTTTGGTACAACCACCAAGGGTGACTGAACCGCTCTTACGGCCACGGAAAAAGTGATTGTGAAAGCCTTTATTTTGTTCAAACCCCTTGCAATTGGTCTAATTGGATTACTTAGAGCCCGCAATTATCTCACAATGCTTCCCGGCAAACGCACCAAATGGACAGGCTCTAAATGCCATGGGAAAAAGTGATTATACGAGGCTTAATTTGGTCTAAATTCCCCGGAATCGGTCCACTTGGATTACCTAGAGCCCACAATTATCTCGCAATGGGTTCTTCTTATGGCTATGCACTAGCTCATATGTTCCCGGCAGACGCACCAAATGAACACGGTTCTTGAGCCCAAGGAAAAGATGGTTTTACGAAACTTTATTTGATTTAAATTCTTCGGAATCGGGTTAATGCACAGCCCTTAGCTCGATAGGCGCTACAACATCAGATTCATGATATTTTGGAAATAAATAGATCACCATCATTCCACACCAACTTGGCAACAAACATGAGAGCTTTTCTTCATGCTCCCTGACATAAGTAAGTTCTACCCCAAATGATGAGAATCAAGATGTAATTACACGCATCACTCATACTAGCATAGCAGGATATTCTCTGACAAGTGCATATTATTCTGCCATGGTACTATATAATTGCCAAGGTATCCTTGCTATTTCCACTGTTTTTCACTTTAATAAAGTGTGGCTAACAGTGTCATTGAAAACTAGCAGAACTGTAAAAGAGCTTCATGGATTGATAACCTGCAGAACACCTCCCAAACTGTCACTCATCAGACATCCATATGGAATTCACCTTGCTTAGAATGAGAAACAGCATGCATGAAGAATGAAACCACCCAAACAGACGAAGTTACATAAATTCACTGAGTAGAACATGTCTAATAAAGGAAACCAGATATTACATTGCTGATATCAAAGTGCACTTACACTAGTGGCTGTACAAATCACAAGTGACTACATCACAGTATAACATAAATCCAACACACATATATACTAGTGGCTCTCACGGGCATATCAAATATAAGTGTCCAACATGATTATACAAAGGATGGTAACTCATAGTGCCATGGGAATTCTCCATCCGGGAAGTGACTGCAACATGCCATACTTTCACAAAAGATAGAATTCTTCTTGCGCATAGTCTGGACACTAGTATCTGCGATGCAATTTTTGGCCAAAATAGTATTTCAAGTACCTTAAGCTGTAAATCAAACATATAGGAAACCTCAATGTACACATAAACTGAACAAACTCACACACACACAGTTGTGGCTCTATGAATCACATAAATGATGGGAAATGTAGTATTTCAACACATCACATTATGACAATTTTAAGAACTTCACAAGACCATATCTGTGCGTTTCAAAACGGAATTCTGTTCATGTACAATCTTGCTTGGTTAATCACTTGTCTAGCCATCTCATTCGCAAAGCTAAAAAGTATACATAAGCATCTGCTTCAGCAAAACCTCACGTTGAACTCAATATGCACTGCTATACCACAGTGGGCTTTATATTTAAAGTGCAAAAGGTAAACATTGAAAGTGGAAGGCTAATCTTGCAGATAATGTTAGAGTAATTCTGCTACAACCACAATGAAACCTTCGTATGCAATGAGTCCACCTTGGCAAGCATTTCCAGGCTCAAGATCTGATAGCTCATTCGCCATGTATTTGGACAAGGGTATGATAAGTTAGGAGAAGTATTTAGTACCTTCTGCCGAGTCACTCCTTTAAGATAGGAAAACCTCAACGCTTGCACTTTTTTAATGACGTACACATGGGGCACCTCTCACAGTCGTCCTTGCATCGAACACACAGACAAAGGTGTAAACAAGGCAGCAAAACCACTGACGCTTCTTTGATTTGGCATCTCCGGCAAAGCCGCATAACTGGGGCTTCATTGTTCAATATGCTCGACTGATTAGTCCTGATTCCACCTGAGGAGGGGCTCACATATTGTGCCTTCTGTATGCTAATCATGGCCCTCATTTGCTGAGCGTGCGGATTATCATCCACGTACACTGAAGCAGCATCATCTACTTCACTGTCACCACACCCTTCCAACCTGCTTTGCTGCTCCCTGTTCTGATGTTGGATAAGCACTGCCTGCTTCCCCCTTATGGTGTGTGCCCCCGAAAATAACAGCCCACGCGCCCCCTCATTTTCTCTCGATATTGAATGTCAAGCACCTGGGTACCTCAGTCCTGATGGATTACAAACGCTGCAGCAAGGGAGAAGGGAATACTGTACCTGCAATTCGTTGTCTCTCAGTAGCTTTCCAGTGTTTTCAGTTTCAAGCAAGATTCTCTGATGATCCAGTCGATTGTGGCGGGTGCTGCTGTACGGGCAAGATGTCGTCTGCCTCGGCCCTTGCCCCACGCTTTTTCGCTCAGTTCTGATCTTGAACTCCGCAAGATACCTCACTCCACTTGCTCTCCCTGATGAGAACTCCTTCTCGAGGATAGGTTTCTCCAGAGCAGTCGGCGGCCCCCTTCTTGCGTGCCTCCCTTATAAATAAGGATGCCCTCTCTGCAATTCGCATATATTCATTCAGATTTGATCCTAAAACTGGAAAATCGGTATTCCATGTCCTTCGGCTCTACTGTTAACAATCTTGAGGCACGTGAGAATGCAGATATAGCAAGGCCATTCCAGGCAACAATCACCTTATCATCAAGGTGAGGACGTGGTCTTTTCAATCTGTTCATAAAGAGCTCTTTACGGCAAGACCCTAAAATGCGAGCACAGTCTTGTACAGATAGCTTGAAGATTGCAGACCCTTGCTCAAGCTCCATACGCTCAATAAGGACATTTTTTTCCAACAAATTCCCCATGTGGATCACTCATAGAAGAAAGATCACAATTTCCATCATGCTTGACATAGTAAAACTTCATAAAGATCTCTGCATTCTCCCTTCCTATGATCTCCTCAATTTCTTGACTAGTCCAAACATAGAAGGCACCTTCCTTTTTTCTTGAATGGCCCTCTTTCTCTAAGCTGTCAGCATCCTCTGCCGAGTAAATACCCCCATCTGGATCCAGCATGTCGCGCTTCAAATAGTCCAAGACATCACGTGCAATTTGTGCATAGAATTTAGACTTGGTGATACACAGGGCATCAAGATAAGCATTTACCAATTGTCCTTGATCATACAACATTTTTTCAAAATGGGGCACATGCCAGTACTCATCCACACTGTATCTGTGAAAACCACCACCAATTTGATCATGCATCCCCCCCTTGGCCATGGCCTGAAGAGTATGCAATGCCATCTCCAAGGTTTTGGATGCATCCGTTGCTTTACCAGCTTGATGTAGCCGTTTGTACTGACGCATAATGGCATATAATTCCACAGGTCTAGGGAACTTAGGTGGTCCTCCAAATCCTCCAAGTTTGGCATCATAACCTTTTGCTAACTGAGTTTCTTGAAGTTCTAGTGCCCAGGAAAGCCATTTTGTTTCTCCTCCCACTTCAAATAGATCCAAAAGACCTCCTTTGCTTTATCAACTAAGCCACATTTGGCATACATGTCAATCACTGCATTTCCAACAACAGTACCAAGTTCCCGATCCATTCTGATCATGATGGCGTCATGTAGTTGCAAATACTTCCCTTCAAACATTTGATCACTCTTCAAATACCTGTAATCAAACATCTTCTTCTGCCAAATACAAACATATTAGTGCACCAAAACTGACCATTTATTGAGCTAACATACTCCCCTCTTCTTAATTGCGAAGTCGTCCTCGACGAGCGATATGCTACCTGCACTCCAGTTCCAACATGTGATCATCACTCAATCAAATACAAATCTTTACCTTGCATACCTATTCTCTTCTTCCTCGATGTAGCACCTGCAATCATACTCATACAATCATTTGTCAGTACCAAAATCCAATCATTTCACTTACCATCTTCGTCCATCTTCTCGCATCTTCATTGACATGTCCACCTGTCTGCAAACTTCATTAAAACATTAGAACCTTTCTTCATCAACTCACAATATGTACAACCAGAATGAAAAGACAATCATATCCTTGATCCACGTCACACATATATATTCAGCACACACATCATGATCCCGCATCACTCATGCATTCTCGTCACGCACAACATACATACATGCAAACAGAAGACATGTCCACATTCGCTCTCGTCACTCTTCTCGACTACTCATTCAACACGTCACAATCTTTGTTCCACATGCATACTCAACACACTTTCCACACACACCATATATAATCAAAACCATTCCCCACTTTTATTTTTTGATACTCTTCTTGGCCATACGATCGCTTTCCTGATTTCTTTTTCTCATTTCTAGCTGAGTTCTCTCGCCAATTTCCCATTTCCTTCCCACCTAGGGTTTTCTATTCCCACTTACCTTTTCATCTACTCTGTGCTCTTGTGTTCATCAATCAGATCCTATGCTTGGTCGCCACCACCTCTCCTAAATTGATGGACACACGGCAAAGACCACTCAAGCCTAACACGAGCTCACTCTAACAAGATCACTCATCGTCGACGCGATTCCGAACTTCACAAGTCATTGCACCACCTAAGAGCCAAACTGAACACTTCTGGAAAGTTTGCAGACAACAATGCAACTAGCACGATTGGATTCCTCAAGTCCAAGCTTTCCATAGACACATCGCAACCAAAACCCTAGCCTAGCTTAAGCTTCAATTTGACATGTTTCATCGGGAGTCCACACATAACCCAAATCCCCACAACACAAACACAGATATTCCCATCCGAGCATCATGCTCTCTCACCTCTCTTATGTCCCCCCTCGGGCGAGGAATTCTTCTCATTCATTTTTTTCACAATTTTTTCTCTCTTTTTTCATCATTTTTTTTCACATCTTTACTCACACTTGCCGGCCTACGCTGAAGCTGGATGCGACTCGTGGACTCGACCACCCGATCGAGTTTGTTCCACCCATCTACCAACCCAACGCAGCGCGCGACACACAGACAGCTAGCCCTATGCGAAACCGACGTCGGTTCGTGGCTTTGACCACCCGGCCAAAGTGGGTCCACCCACCTATCGGCCCACATAGGCGCGTAGCCACACTCACACATACACATAAACATATATTTTTTCTCATCTTTTTTCATTCCCGTATCTCGAGAATTAGGAGACAAAAGAAAGGACTTTTTCCCAACCCAACCAATCACGACACACACACATATCCCCCCGTGGACATCCCGATGAGACCTATCTCCTCTCTGCTGCCACTCAAGCCAAAATCCAGCCACTAATGCCATGGTCAACCCATCCTCGCAAAACCCGCACATACTAACCACTTTGTCGACCTGAAATCTCAAAAAGTGTCACTTTAGTTCCTAAGTGTACAACACACTTGGTCCATCCGTCCTCACATCTCAGACTCGTAATCCGCAAAGCAAACCCTAATCAGACTACAGCCGTCCTCACCAATATCCATCGCCTCGTCTATTCTTTTCATCTCCAACCTCTGCCTCGCAGAGATTCCACATGATTCGACAGTTTGCTGATATTGTCCTCTAGCCAGGCGATACGGTCTGGAAGGCCACCATTCATTACTACACCTCTTAATGCCTCGAGCTTCAAAGCTAAATCCCTTATCCCTTCTTCTTTTCGCTCATCAATACCTTGGAGTCGAAAAATCTCATCATCCACTTGATGGAACCGAACCCACATTTTCTTCTTCTCCTCTTCTAAATGGCTCATCTTTCTTTCTATTTCCAAAGGAACCTCCTCGCTCCTCCCGACTTGGCTAGACAACTTTTCAACCTCTTCTCGAATCGACCTCTCCTCCCAGATTCTACTCATATTTTCTACTTCCAGATCATCCACTTTTTTCGACAACTCCTTCGCCTTTTCTAACTCCATGCCTATCGCCTCTAACTTGTCCAACATCACTTTTAGCTCTTCCTCTATTCTACCTACTTTCGGATCTTCTGCTCGTTCTCGGGTCTCATCGTCTTTCTGATTCATCCACCTACCGAGCTTGCTACTCAGCCTTGCATTCTCTTTCTCTACACGTCTCATTTTCTCATCACTCTCCGCTTGGGCACTTTTCATTCTTTCTAACTGCAGGTGGAACTCGTCACATGCCTTACCCGCTTGATCACTGTATCGACAGATTATGCTTTGTACCTTCTCGATTTCCTGCTCCATTACCTCGACTCTCCTCATTAGGTCATCCTCGTCTCTTGAGAGCTCTTCTTCGATCGCAACTCCAAAACAGTCGGCTACCATCAAGCCGGATCTCAAGTCCCAGACCACGTTTTCACTCTCGGGATTTACAAGATCTTGCCTCCAGCTTTTATTTACTCTTTTCCACTCCTTGTTTTCATTTTTCAACATTCGTACTTGCTTTTCCCAAGTTCCTAGGACCTCGGCCATTTTCTCTTGATTTTCCTCTAATTTCGCTATTTTGATCCTCTCGTTATCTCGCTCCACATGCAACCAATTGACTTGACATTCCAAGCTCTTCACAAGTTCTACCAAGTCTCGATCATGAGATCGAGTGTCCTTGCTTCCACTTGCTCTCGCAGTCTCCGTCGACGAAGTAACTCCACCCTTGTCAACTTCCACATACAAAGAGGATAAGCACCTATCTGGTTCATTCGTTGCGACCTTTAGGTCAATCACCTCTTTTGAGCCACACACGTGCTCGCATAGTCTCTTTTTCCCACAGTCCTCACATGCGGGGACAAAATCCAACGGGGTGCATACACGAGGGCAATATTTGGCTATATGCCCAATCTGCTCGCAACACCAGCATCTCACATAATTTGATATCGGGCCAAATCGCCACCCTCGGTTCACATGACGTCTCATGGTCGGATGAGAATCTATCCATCTCCTATTTTGTCCAAAATTCGGTTGCCTCATATTGGCATTCTCCAAACCACATGCTGGCTTTTGTTGGGCCATTTCTTTAATGAAGGTCAAAGAAGATTTGGGATCGTCTTGGCTGTGCCACACAATTGGGGCACCAAGCGAACTCGTAACACTCTCGATGAGATGTGCTAAGCCAATTCCCGGCAGACGCACCAAATGAACCGCTCTTACGGCCACGGAAAAAGTGATTGTGAAAGCCTTTATTTTGTTCAAACCCCTCGCAATTGGTCTAATTGGATTACTTAGAGCCCGCAATTATCTCACAATGCTTCCCGGCAAACGCACCAAATGGACAGGCTCTAAATGCCATGGGAAAAAGTGATTATACGAGGCTTAATTTGGTCTAAATTCCCCGGAATCGGTCCACTTGGATTACCTAGAGCCCACAATTATCTCGCAATGGGTTCTTCTTATGGCTATGCACTAGCTCATATGTTCCCGGCAGACGCACCAAATGAACACGGTTCTTGAGCCCAAGGAAAAGATGGTTTTACGAAACTTTATTTGATTTAAATTCTTCGGAATCGGGTTAATGCACAGCCCTTAGCTCGATAGGCGCTACAACATCAGATTCATGATATTTTGGAAATAAATAGATCACCATCATTCCACACCAACTTGGCAACAAACATGAGAGCTTTTCTTCATGCTCCCTGACATAAGTGTTGGAGCAAGTCTATGACAAGCCTAAGTATTGGCTTGAGTCTCACAAAGTCATTAAAGAAGCTTCAAAATAAAGACTATGTAAAGTTCACTTGTGAACTACCTCTTGTAACTTTTGAAGAGTTTACTTAATGTAAAAGTAAGAGAATCTTAAGTGGTTGAGCCCACATGATCAAGAATGGAAAGAGGAGCCACGAATTCGTGATTTGTGCTAGGTAGAGAATCAAATCAATCATTGATTGATTGGATAGTGATTGAGGGAAGTTAGCCTCCCAAACTCAACTATAAATAGATGGCAGTTTTAGTCGTGGTTAGAGAGACCTATGTGAAGACCTCCAAGAGCTGAGCTTTATGCCATATCAAGGTGTGATTACAAGGCACACATATGTATCAGTAAGTCATTGTATTGTACAAGCAATATACTTTCATTTTCATGATTATTTGAGTTCATCTTTCCATGTTCTTGTGATGTGTACTACTCACTGCCATTACTTTAGTTTTTCTCAGTCAGCTTGCAGAGATTGTTTCTCTGCACTTGGTTCATCATTTTCAGTGATTTAACTTGGTAAAGTTAGCTCTATAAGGCTACTATATGCTCACAAATTTTCATTTCATTTGGATGTTGGAATCTTCAGTTATGTTCATTTGAAGTCAACAGGGTATGTTCATCTTCACTTCTCTGTCAGGTACCCGACTTTTTCAGTCATCTTGTCAGAGTCATTTCTGAGTGTTTACTCATCCAAATTCAGTGATTTTAAGCTTGTTGGATGAAGCTTACTGTCTAGTATAAGCATACAAATTTTCATGATCATTGGATTCTTACATCTTGAGTTATGTTAATTTTTCTACTCACTGGTCTATTTCTGTAGCAGCCCGTGAAAATCGGGATGATGTCATCACTTGTTAAAAGTCATTCTCAGTGTGTGGTTTGTTATTTTTGATGAGATTACTCTCTAAAGTTAGCTCTTTAAGCTACCTAGCCTTCCCCAAGAGGAATTAATCTAATTGTTGCTGTGCTCAGAGAATTATGTAAAACACTGGACAGGTGTATCAACCAAGAATAGCAAGTTTTCACCTCTGAGCTAACTCCAACTTATCTGTTTTGATCTATCTTTTTGAGAGTGATCTTCCAAGGTACATAGGGTGTCTAATACATCCATTGGCAAGCTAAAAGGGCCCACCATCTACTCCTGGAGTTCATTTGGCTGGTGTAGAGCAAAGATTTTGCAACACCTCTTCATCTTCAACACATACCTATCCATCTCTTCACAGTGGTATCAGAGCAAGGTTGGACAACATGGCAGATGGATTTCCTTCAATTGACAAATTGGACAGAGGTAACTACTCAGCTTGGTCATTAAGAATGGAAGCTTATCTCCAAGGTAGAAGTTTATATGGTTATGTGGCTGGAGATGAAGTTATGCCAAGTTTCAGGAACAAAAGTCAACCAACACAAGAAGAGCAAGAAAGATTGAGCACATGGTGCTCCAAGGATGCACTTGCAAGGTCTTATCTCCTCAACTCTATCTCAGATTTTTTGTTGCCTCACATTAGAAGTTGTAAGACATCTCAGGAAGTGTGGGATGCACTTGAAGCTTTCTTTTCTTCAAGTACTAAAGCTAGGAAGCATCAACTATGGCTGGAGTTCACAACTCTCAAGAAGGCTCCCAAACAAAATGTGACTGATTTTGTCACAAAGCTCAAGGACATAGCGGATCAGTTGGGAAGCATTGGAGAGGTAATAGATGAAGAGCAAATTGTAAGGCAGGTCATCAATGGATTGAAGGCAGATGATAAGTGGGAAGCATTCACCACAGCTATGGATTTGTACATGGACATGCATGTACCTGATTTCAACACACTCATTGGACAACTACTTACTCAAGAGGCAAAGCTTATCAAAAATGGAGAAAGCTCTAAAGGTAATCAATCCTCAGCTTTATACACAGATAAAAGCAAGTCTAAAGATAACAAAGGAAAGGCAAAGAAAGTGGATGATGAAGCAGGTACATATCAAGCTAACTATGCAGGTAGAGGAAGACATGGCAGAGGTAGAGGAAGAGGAGGTAGACAAGGCAGGGGGAGATCCCAAGACTCCAACTCATGTTCTATTTGTGGATTAACTAATCATACAACTGAAAATTGCTTTAGGAATTCCAGGAATCAAAGAGGTAGAGGATACAATAGAGGAAGTTATGGCTACTCAAGAGGAAGGTTCAACAATTATCATGGCAACTACAACAACTACAATCATTCAAACTATCAAGGAGGCTACAAAGGAAGGAGAGACTACAATAACTACACAGAAGACTCAAACAAAGAGGATTCATTATTGATCATGAACATGGCTATGCCACAAGGTAAATCTGATGAGCATGTTTTCTACATAGATTCAGGTTGTTCAAATCATGTGGCAGGAAATGTGGCACTCCTATCAGATTTAGAAGATCCAAGGAATAAGCATGAGGTACAAACATGAGATGATACAAAACATCCTGTGGAGAAAATAGGCAATGTCAAAGCACCTGATGGAAACATCAACCTACTCAGTAAGGTACTCTATGTCCCTACCATTACAAAGAATTTGATAAGTGTTGGGCAGATAGTAGAGAAAGGGTTGCAAGTCAGGTTCACAAAGGCAGGAGCATTTGTTGAAGATCCAAGTCAAGGATTCAAAAGAATTGCAAAAGGTGAAAAGACAGGTAGATTGTTCACATTTGAATTACAGGACACTAGAAACATTGCTCTCTTTAATTATGGTAGTCAGACACTCACAGAATTGGAAGTATGGCACAAAAGGTTAGCACATATTGGTGAAAGTTCATTAAAGCAAATTTGCAGGGACCAAAGTGTACTTGGACTCCCTAACTTGTCAAAACAACATATGATTTATAAGTGTAGTGCATGTCAATTTGGAAAGTCTCACAGGTTACCATTCATGAAGAAAGGTTATATGCATGGAGATCTCTTGGAGTTGGTTCATACAGATGTATGGGGACCTAGCAAGGAAGCTTCAATATCTGGATCAAGGTATTATGTTTCCTTTATTGATGATTGCAGTAGATGGACTATCCTATTCTTTATGAAACACAAAGATGAAGTTTTTTCATGTTTCAAAAGATATTTGGCTCTTGTGGAGAATCAAACAGGTAAATCACTAAAAAGGCTAAGGTCAGATGGAGGGGGAGAATACTTCTCCCATGATTTTGATTCTTTTCTTCAAGAAAGAGGAATCAAAAGAGAGGTAACTACAAGGTACACTCCTGAGCAAAATGGAGTGGCAGAAAGGAGGAATAGGACAATTGTTGAAGCTGCAAGGTCTATGTTAAATGAAAAGCATTTACCTAATTACTTATGGGCTGAGGCTGTATCTACAGCCACTTACTTGATTAACAGGTTGCCTTCAAAATCCCTTGATGGAATGACTCCATATGAGGCTTGGAATGGAAGAAGGCCAAGCTTAGATCATTGTAAAATTTTTGGATGTATTGCTTTTGCTCATGTTCCTTCACAGGTTAGAGGCAAGATGGATCCAAAGGCAGAAAGGTGTGTATTTATTGGATATGACAACAATCAAAAGGGCTACAGGTTATACAACCCTACCAACAAAGGATTCTTGGTAAGCAGAGATGTAGTTTTTGATGAGAAAAATTCATGGTATGAAGATTCATGCAGGAAGATCAATTTACCATATGATCTTGAAGAAGATTTTCCAAAGCTTGGTAGAGAACAATCAAAGATTGAAGAACAAGACACCTCAGAGGATGATGAAGAATCTCACATGGAAAAGATCAAAGCATGGAAGTCTAAAGGTAAAGCAAAATTGCATGAACTTGGACATGAAGCAGAATCATCACATCATGGCCTAAGAAGATCTATGAGGGAAAAGAAAAAACCAGAAAGGTATGGGTTTGACACCTCATTAGTAACTAAACATTCTATCTACATAGCACAGGACATAAACCAAGAGGAGCCATCATCATTTGAAGAGGCCAAAGCAAAAACAGAATGGAAGCATGCAATGAAGGAAGAGATTGAAGCACTTGAGGAAAACAACACTTGGGATTTGGTGCCCAAGACTTCATCCATGAAGGTAATAGGCTCAAGATGGGTCTATAAACTCAAGAAGAATTCTGATGGTTCCATTAACAGGTATAAGGCAAGGCTTGTAGCAAAAGGCTTTGCACAAACTCAGAGAATTGATTATGAGGAGACATTCTCTCCTGTGGCAAAGATGCCTACTATTAGGGTTTTGCTTAGTATTGCCTCTTCCAAGAATTGGAAGATACTTCAACTAGATGTGAAGAATGCATTCTTGAATGGTTGGATAACAGAAGAGGTATATATGGCACAACCACCTGGTTTTGAGAATCAAGTTTATCCTAATTATGTGTGTAAACTTAACAAAGCATTGTATGGTCTCAAGCAAGCTCCAAGAGCTTGGAATTTCAGGCTTGTTTCATTCTTGCAGGACAAAGGCTTTCAACCAAGCAAAGCAGATCCTTCACTCTTTATTAAAAAGAGTAATTCCGAGGTCATCTACCTATGTGTATATGTAGATGATATTATATTGACAGGAAATGATGCAGATGGTATGAAGAAGATCAAAGATCAGATGAGAGAAGAGTTCAAGATAAGTGATTTGGGTTCACTTACCTACTTCCTAGGTTTGGAAGTTGTCTACAAAGATCATGGTTTGTTTCTCACTCAAAGAAAGTACATTAAGGACATGTTGGCAAAATTCAAGATGCAAGATTGTAAGATTGCAGGTACTCCAATGGAGGTTAATCACAAATTGAGCTCACATGAAGGTGAACTCATAGAGGACATCACATCATATCAAAGTCTAGTGGGTAGTCTCAACTATGCCACATTGACAAGAGTAGATATATGTTACAGTGTGAGTGTGCTAAGCCAATTTATGCACACACCAAGGAAACCACATATGGATGCTGCCAAAAGGATTCTCAAGTATCTCAAAGGAACCATAAATGAAGGACTTTACTATCCTTATGTATCTGATTTAGGTTTGAAGCTATTTTCTGATGCAGATTGGGCTGGCTCCAAGGAAGATAGAAGGAGCACTTGAGGTTATCTTACCTTTGCAGGTTCAAAGCTTATTTCATGGTCATCCAAGAAGCAACCCACAGTTGCTCTCTCTTCTACTGAAGCTGAATATAGAGGTCTTGCCATAGCTACACAGGAAGCTATGTGGATGAAGACATTGTTCAAAGATCTTGGATTGGAGTTTGGAACTCCAACTATTTTTGGTGACAATATGAGTTCTATTCACTTGGCTGCTAATCCTATTTTTCATGCAAGGACTAAACATATTGAAGTTCATTATCATTATGTACGAGAGAAGATCCTAAGCAAGGAGATTCAAATATCATATGTGTCCACTCATCAACAATGTGCAGATATTCTAACTAAAGCATTGGATGGTACAAAGCTTTGCAAATTCAAGGCTATGATTGGTTTGCAGGTAATCTTGGAAGATTGAAGACCTCAAGCATACTTGGCTTGAGGGGGAGCTGTTGGAGCAAGTCTATGACAAGCCTAAGTATTGGCTTGAGTCTCACAAAGTCATTAAAGAAGCTTCAAAATAAAGACTATGTAAAGTTCACTTGTGAACTACCTCTTGTAACTTTTGAAGAGTTTACTTAATGTAAAAGTAAGAGAATCTTAAGTGGTTGAGCCCACATGATCAAGAATGGAAAGAGGAGCCACGAATTCGTGATTTGTGGTAGGTAGAGAATCAAATCAATCATTGATTGATTGGAGAGTGATTGAGGGAAGTTAGCCTCCCAAACTCAACTATAAATAGATGGCAGTTTTAGTCGTGGTTATAGAGACCTATGTGAAGACCTCCAAGAGCTGAGCTTTATGCCATATCAAGGTGTGATTACAAGGCACACATATGTATCAGTAAGTCATTGTATTGTACAAGCAATATACTTTCATTTTCATGATTATTTGAGTTCATCTTTCCATGTTCTTGTGATGTGTACTACTCACTGCCATTACTTTAGTTTTTCTCAGTCAGCTTGCAGAGATTGTTTCTCTGCACTTGGTTCATCATTTTCAGTGATTTAACTTGGTAAAGTTAGCTCTATATGCTCACAAATTTTCATGTCATTTGGATGTTGGAATCTTCAGTTATGTTCATTTGAAGTCAACAGGGTATGTTCATCTTCACTTCTCTGTCAGGTACCCGACTTTTTCAGTCATCTTGTCAGAGTCATTTCTCAGTGTTTACTCATCCAAATTCAGTGATTTTAAGCTTGTTGGATGCAGCTTACTGTCTAGTATAAGCATACAAATTTTCATGATCATTGGATTCTTATATCTTGAGTTATGTTAATTTTTCTACTCACTGGTCTATTTCTGTAGCAGCCCGTGAAAATCGGGATGATGTCATCACTTGTTAAAAGTCATTCTCAGTGTGTGGTTTGTTATTTTTGATGAGATTACTCTCTAAAGTTAGCTCTTTAAGCTACCTAGCCTTCCCCAAGAGGAATTAATCTAATTGCTGCTGTGCTCAAAGAATTATGTAAAACACTGGACAGGTGTATCAACCAAGAATAGCAAGTTTTCACCTCTGAGCTAACTCCAACTTATCTGTTTTGATCTATCTTTTTGAGAGTGATCTTCCAAGGTACATAGGGTGTCTAATACATCCATTGGCAAGCTAAAAGGGCCCACCATCTACTCCTGGAGTTCATTTGGCTGGTGTAGAGCAAAGATTTTGCAACACCTCTTCATCTTCAACACATACCTATCCATCTCTTCACAATAAGTAAGTTCTACCCCAAATGATGAGAATCCAGATGTAATTACATGCATCACTCATACTAGCATAGCAGGATATTCTCTCACAAGTGCATATTATTCTGCCATGGTACTATATAATTGCCAAGGTATCCTTGCTATTTCCACTGTTTTTCACTTTAATAAAGTGTGGCTAACAGTGTCATTGAAAACTAGCAGAACTGTAAAAGAGCTTCATGGATTGATAACCTGCAGAACACCTCCCAAACTGTCACTCATCAGACATCCATATGGAATTCACCTTGCTTAGAATGAGAAACAGCATGCATGAAGAATGAAACCACCCAAACAGACGAAGTTACATAAATTCACTGAGTAGAACATGTCTAATAAAGGAAACCAGATATTACATTGCTGATATCAAAGTGCACTTACACTAGTGGCTGTACAAATCACAAGTGACTACATCACAGTATAACATAAATCCAACACACATATATACTAGTGGCTCTCACGGGCATATCAAATATAAGTGTCCAACATGATTATACAAAGGATGGTAACTCATAGTGCCATGGGAATTCTCCATCCGGGAAGTGACTGCAACATGCCATACTTTCACAAAAGATAGAATTCTTCTTGCGCATAGTCTGGACACTAGTATCTGCGATGCAATTTTTGGCCAAAATAGTATTTCAAGTACCTTAAGCTGTAAATCAAACATATAGGAAACCTCAATGTACACATAAACTGAACAAACTCACACACACACAGTTGTGGCTCTACGAATCACATAAATGATGGGAAATGTAGTATTTCAACACATCACATTATGACAATTTTAAGAACTTCACAAGACCATATCTGTGCGTTTCAAAACGGAATTCTGTTCATGTACAATCTTGCTTGGTTAATCACTTGTCTAGCCATCTCATTCGCAAAGCTAGAAAGTATACATAAGCATCTGCTTCAGCAAAACCTCACGTTGAACTCAATATGCACTGCTATACCACAGTGGGCTTTATATTTAAAGTGCAAAAGGTAAACATTGAAAGTGGAAGGCTAATCTTGCAGATAATGTTAGATTAATTCTGCTACAACCACAATGAAACCTTCGTATGCAATGAGTCCACCTTGGCAAGCATTTCCAGGCTCAAGATCTGATAGCTCATTCGCCATGTATTTGGACAAGGGTATGATAAGTTAGGAGAAGTATTTAGTACCTTCTGCCGAGTCACTCCTTTAAGATAGGAAAACCTCAACGCTTGCACTTTTTTAATGACGTACACATGGGGCACCTCTCACAGTCGTCCTTGCATCGAACACACAGACAAAGGTGTAAACAAGGCAGCAAAACCACTGACGCTTCTTTGATTTGGCATCTCCGGCAAAGCCGCATAACTGGGGCTTCATTGTTCAATATGCTCGACTGATTAGTCCTGATTCCACCTGAGGAGGGGCTCACATATTGTGCCTTCCGTATGCTAATCATGGCCCTCATTTGCTGAGCGTGCGGATTATCATCCACGTACACTGAAGCAGCATCATCTACTTCACTGTCACCACACCCTTCCAACCTGCTTTGCTGCTCCCTGTTCTGATGTTGGATAAGCACTGCCTGCTTCCCCCTTATGGTGTGTGCCCCCCAAAATAACAGCCCACGCGCCCCCTCATTTTCTCTCGATATTGAATGTCAAGCACCTGGGTACCTCAGTCCTGATGGATTACAAACGCTGCAGCAAGGGAGAAGGGAATACTGTACCTGCAATTCGTTGTCTCTCAGTAGCTTTCCAGTGTTTTCAGTTTCAAGCAAGATTCTCTGATGATCCAGTCGATTGTGGCGGGTGCTGCTGTACGGGCAAGATGTCGTCTGCCTCGGCCCTTGCCCCACGCTTTTTCGCTCAGTTCTGATCTTGAACTCCGCAAGATACCTCACTCCACTTGCTCTCCCTGTTGAGAACTCCTTCTCGAGGATAGGTTTCTCCAGAGCAGTCGGTGGCCCCCTTCTTGCGTGCCTCCCTTATAAATAAGGATGCCCTCTCTGCAATTCGCATATATTCATTCAGATTTGATCCTAAAACTGGAAAATCGGTATTCCATGTCCTTCGGCTCTACTGTTAACAATCTTGAGGCACGTGAGAATGCAGATATAGCAAGGCCATTCCAGGCAACAATCACCTTATCATCAAGGTGAGGACGTGGTCTTTTCAATCTGTTCATAAAGAGCTCTTTACGGCAAGACCCTAAAATGCGAGCACAGTCTTGTACAGATAGCTTGAAGATTGCAGACCCTTGCTCAAGCTCCATACGCTCAATAAGGACATTTTTTTCCAACAAATTCCCCATGTGGATCACTCATAGAAGAAAGATCACAATTTCCATCATGCTTGACATAGTAAAACTTCATAAAGATCTCTGCATTCTCCCTTCCTATGATCTCCTCAATTTCTTGACTAGTCCAAACATAGAAGGCACCTTCCTTTTTTCTTGAATGGCCCTCTTTCTCTAAGCTGTCAGCATCCTCTGCCGAGTAAATACCCCCATCTGGATCCAGCATATCGCGCTTCAAATAGTCCAAGACATCACGTGCAATTGTGCATAGAATTGAGACTTGGTGATACACAGGGCATCAAGATAAGCATTTACCAATTGTCCTTGATCATACAACATTTTTTCAAAATGGGGCACATGCCAGTACTCATCCACACTGTATCTGTGAAAACCACCACCAATTTGATCATGCATCCCCCCCTTGGCCATGGCCTGAAGAGTATGCAATGCCATCTCTAAGGTTTTGGATGCATCCGTTGCTTTACCAGCTTGATGTAGCCGTTTGTACTGACGCATAATGGCATATAATTCCACAGGTCTAGGGAACTTAGGTGGTCCTCCAAATCCTCCAAGTTTGGCATCATAACCTTTTGCTAACTGAGTTTCTTGAAGTTCTAGTGCCCAGGAAAGCCATTTTGTTTCTCCTCCCACTTCAAATAGATCCAAAAGACCTCCTTTGCTTTATCAACTAAGCCACATTTGGCATACATGTCAATCACTGCATTTCCAACAGCAGTACCAAGTTCCCGATCCATTCTGATCACGATGGCGTCATGTAGTTGCAAATACTTCCCTTCAAACATTTGATCACTCTTCAAATACCTGTAATCAAACATCTTCTTCTGCCAAATACAAACATATTAGTGCACCAAAACTGACCATTTATTGAGCTAACAGTGACACCCATTCCGTGTGCTCAATTTCATAGATGAATCCAGCATCTAATAACTTATCTATTTCTTCTTTTATCTTGGATGAATACACATCATTATAAGTATATGGTCTCTGTTTTGAAGGTTTGGCTTCAGATGTCATGGGGATTCTATGCGCACATATAGATGGATCTACTCCCTTTAAGTCCTTATAAGTCCAAGCAAAGACATCCCTGTATTCTCTTATGAGACGAATTAACTCCTGTTCTTCTTCTAATGAGACATCCTGTCCTATGAAGGTACATCGTTCCTCTCCTCCTTCCATAGTTACAACTATTTTCTTGGTTTGTTCCTTATTATCATATGCTATTCCAGGTTGTGCTTCCCTTTTAGGCATTTGAATAGCAATTTTCCTCTCCTCTACTTCATATTTTTTAAAATGAGCTGGTACCTCAAATTGGTCTTGGGGTTTGTTTTCTTCGTCTTCTGATTCTCTTTCGACTTCAAATTCCCCTTTCTGTGTAAGTTCCTGGTGTCTCTCATTGGCAGTGATATTTATGTTGGTAGTACTATTTCCTAGATCCCTGGGTTCAGGTTCCATTTCAATGCTCTCGTAGTCCTCCTTCCAGTCTTTCTCAATCACTTCTCCTTCTTCTGCCTCCTGGAGGACTACCATATACAGGCTAACATCATAACCCTCCTCATCAATACATTCGTTCATGGTCACTACTTCTTCGTTTACACAGACGTCAAGGGTAGCTAAGATTTCCATCCAGCCGTGAGGTTCGAATTCTTCATCCGGAAATACTTGTGGCATATAGGCTGGATCTTGTACAGATCTCACTATTCCTTGTTTCTGTTGCCATCCTTTTCTTCTCTCTTCTTCCTTCTTTGCAGCTTGACATATCCACAGATGAGTGTCTTCGTTCATCCAGGATTGATCACCAGAACCTGCACTATGAACTGATTGATCGTCTTCCTCTTTGTGGATTTGATTCCATTGTAGAGGTGGCACATCTTGATAAGTGTACGTATGTAGGTTTATTCTAGTGGTGGTTCCTGAGTGTTGTAGGTATACCGTGTCTTTTCCCCAATCTTGTACGACCTTTAGCTGTCTCATGAAAGGCCTTCCCAAGATCATTTCATAATTGCTTGGCCTTTCAAAGTGACATATTGCTAAAGTATGTTCAAATTCCACTCCACACGTAGTGAAGACTACTCGTTCCAACAATCCTAAGGGTCTTTCCGTATGTCCATCTGCCATTTGTATTTTCATGCGTGTTGGTCTTAATGCTGGTTGTCCCCATTTCTCCCAAATTTCTTTGGTAGCAATGTCAACACCAGCTCCTGAGTCTAGTATGGCTTTGGTAGTGTAACCCCTATAGGTGATTGGAAGACAGGTATTTCCTTCATCTCCTTCGCTAAAGTCTCCTACCTTATCCACTGGAATTCTCACTGTTTTTACTTCGTCAGCTATCTCTTTCTTTTCCTCCTTGACTTCCCATTGATTGATCAATTTCTCTTTTAAGTGTGGTTTTACCTTGAACAGTTCTTCAAATGTTAGGGTACATGGGATTTTTACCTCTCTAAGACGTATGATCTCGGATGTTTGAACTGATGGGTTCGTTTCCCGTCTCCTTATTGATGGAATGCGATACAATTCTGAATTGTGCTCGTACTCCCCTGTGCAGTTGGGCAGTTCCTTTACATCTTCCTCTTCTTTGTCACTTGCATCCATTGGAAAAATTTCTTCGGAATTTAGTTCAGGTATTGAACCCTCTATTTCATTTTCTGCTTCTAATTCTTCAAAGGGCGGTTCCATTCCTTCTACCTTTTTCCATTTGTCCTCTTGAACTCGTGCCCATAGATCCTTAGTCCAGTCTCCTTCTACTTCGGGGACTATGGATCCTTCCTTTCTCTCAACACCATGTTCTTCATTTTGTGGTCTATATACTTCAGGCTTTTCATGAGTGTTTACACACTCTTGGAATTCTCCTTCGGAAATTCGGGTATTTGGTAAAGGTGATGCGGGTTTTTCTAAGGTTTGTTGTGCAACTTCTATCAATTTCTTGCAGATTTCTAACCTTTCTTTCTCTCATGTTGCTCTATGGTAGGTCCTGCTTTTATTCGTGCCTTATATGCCTGAATCCACATGGCTAATTCTTCAGGCATAGGATCTGCTAAGACTGATCCTACCTCCTCTTTCTGACGCTTCTCATTTTTGTTTCCTTCTTCCTTCTTTGGTTCTTCTTTCGGTTGTTGTTTGTTTCCCTCTTTTTCCTTCCTCTGTAACAGCTTCTTTTCTTTTAGTCTCTCTCTTCGGTGCTTCCATTTTTGTGACCTTTTACTGGCAATACTTTTCTCTAGTTCTTCGGAGTCTTCTACTCTGTGAGGGATGGGTGCGTCCCTCTCTTTGTCACTTTGATTGTTCTCATCTGTTTTATCAGGGGTCTCCCTGGCTTTAGCTCTCGTTATTGCTTTTAAAGGTACTGTGTACTCTTTATCGCTCCCTGATGATTCAATCACTTCTATCACATTAATCTGCACGTTAGATGTGACTTTGTTGGGGTTCTTAGGACAATCTCTGAAAAGGTGTTCCTTACCACAATCGCTACAGTAGCCTTCCCAGACTCGTTGTGGTGGTGGTGGGTTTGGCAATGTGCATTCTCTGATATAGTGGTCACCTCCACATCTGTAACACGGTCCTCTGGGTACAGGCGGTCTGTTCATTGGTCGAGGTGGTATGGTTGCTCTAGGAGCTGTGTACATTAAGGATACATAATCCTGCTCATAACTGTATGAACTAGCTGGTAATTCCATGCCATAAGCATATGGTTCATGCAGTTGTCCATATTCCATTATTGAGCTTTCATAAGTAGGGTATGTTCCTTGACTAGGGTCATAAAATGAGTCATATGGTTCACTACTAGTCAAAGGTGTGGCTGGCACTATAGCCCTCTCTAGGTTTTCTTCTGGTTGTGCAATCTTGACTGGGACAACGTTCTGAGGGTGGGGCGGTTGTTGTCCTAGTACTGGTTGTGGTTGCATGTATCCCTGATATGCGTATGGTCGTGGTACTGGTGCCTGCGGCTGATAAGAGGGATATCTAAAAGCTTCACCTCCTTGATCTCTTTGGGGATATCCATACGGTCTCACATAAGGCTGGGTGGGTCTGGTTTGCCTATTGTAAGGGCAATTCTCCGTGCTATGGTTTGTATATCTCTGCTCTATACTGCAATATTGTAGAGGTCCGGGGGCGGAGGGTCTATGATGAGCATAGGCAGGTGGTGGGACTACTCCCCTAGTACACAAATGAGAAGGATGATCTCCTCCACACTGCATACATCTTCTAAGCATAGGCAGTCTCATAGGATTAGTGGGATAATTCCTCTGTCCTTGAACGTTCAGTTTTTTTGCTACCAAATCTGCTATTTCCTCCACATTGTTTTTAGGGTTTGATGTGCTACTGGCTGACTCTTCGCTTTTCAAACTACCTTGAGGTATTTTCAAGTCTTCTGCAAGGTTGTCTTCTAGGTCTATACATTCCTTCATACACTCTTGCAAAGTTTGAACCCTCTTTACATACACTAATGACCTCAAAGTTCCGTTCAACAATCCTTCCAAGAATAATGATACCATTTTATTCTGCGTCGGTCTCTCTTCCACCGGGCATCTGTCTACATATTGCTTGAATCTTCTTGCAGCCAATCTCACTGACTCAGTAGGGACTTGCTTGAAGCTGTGGATTAATGATGAAGAATTGTTTTTAATTCCTGATTTGGTAAATTCTTCAATCATTTCTTGATATACCTGCTCCATGTTCTGAAAGGTATTAGGGTCCAGTGGCTGAAACCATGCCAAAGCTGTGTCTGACAAGGTAAGGCCAAAAGACTCATATTGAATAAAAAAGTCTTCTACCTGCTCGGCTCTAACTACTTGTTTAAATTCTGCTATATGATTGTAAGGTTCACTAGAGCCATCATAGTGATTCCTCATGCATTTAGCAACTTGGATCGGCCTTAGTCGTCTTCCTGCTTCAGGTTGTCTAGGCATCACTGGGAAAATTGGTCTTCCTATTGGTATGCCTGGTCCTCTTACTACCAGCAGTCTGACTGGAGCATGAACTCCATGTCTTGGGTCAATAGCTGGTTGAGGCCGGTAATTAGGGTTATTTGCAGGCATTGAAAACTGCACATGTGGTCTGACTGGGATCTGGGTTTGTTGTGTTTGTTGTGTTTGTCCCGACTGTTGATATGAATCATTCTGGGATGTTCCAAGTGGGTTTCGTGAAGTAGTGGCTTGGTCCCTAGGGGGAAACACTGGGATATTCTGATATTTCAAGTCAGCTCTCTCTAATTCTGTCAATGGCCAATATCTTCTCTGATTTTTATCCAAATATGTGATGATGGTGGGGAACTCAGGATCTTGTAACTCATAGATGGTAACTAGATTAGGAGCAGCTTCCCATATAGAGGAATGGGCCCTAAGCAGATGCTCCATCCCATTGATCAGATACACATCTATTAGAGTGTCATCCTGGGGAATCAGGTCTCCTCTCCAAATTTTAGTAATCGTAGATCTCCCTCTAGGAGTAGTTACTTGCTCTTCGATTCCACCTCCATTTAAGCTTGAAGCATTATTTTCTTCACCATGCTCATTAATGTTTTCCGGGTGTTCTGTGACCACGTATTGAATATCTCGTTTGTCCATGTACAGTCCTCCTACGTACTTGACTGCTGGTCTAGGCACTATGTAAGCTTCTGATGCTTTCTGTAACCTGGCCACAGATCTGTTTAAGCCATCCAAATAAATGGGGATCTCATAGTGGTTGGTGTTCACATACTCCAAGGAGGTTCTGTATTCTCCCTCGATGATTGACATCATGCCAATCATGGGTACTGTGTTTTGCATATCCTCTGAAGCCATGGGAATTTCTCCTTCTGACTCACTGGAGGTCTCCGAGTAATGTGAACGGTTACTTGGCTCTGCCACACTACCTACGGAAGAAATTACACTTCTTCGGCTTCCTAGGGTTCTTCCGGATCTCAGGTTCATCCACTTAAGAGCTCTGATTAGACTTTGATGCCCTTGGGCCTTTGGCACTCTTCTCTATAGGTCAAAAATGTCTAGAAGACTTGGGTTGGAAAGAAATAACTGAAGAAGAATTTTCTACAATCACGATACTTGTTTCCAAAAATCCACGATACACGATCGGTGTTCAGACGATACACGATCTCTGACAAATATCGCGATACCTGCCAAACGATACCGATCGCTAAGTGAAACGATACAGATACCTGAAGGCAAACGATACACGATATTTGGTCATAGGCGATACACGATACTTGGCATGGACGATACTCAATATGTGGATAGTATCGCGATCTTTGATCTAAGCGATCTCTGGGCCAAACGATACTTGGCTGGACACGATATACGATACTTGAGATCCACGATACACGATCTCTGAACTGAAACGATCGACGATACACGATATTTGGTAAATATCGCGATCTCTGAAGATCAGACAATACACGATATTTGAACCAAACGATACTTCAGACAAACGACACACGATCGGCAGCAAGTATCGCGATCTCTGAGAATCGATACACGATACTTGAGCACAACGATACTTGATCTCTCGCAGACGATCGCTGGCAAAACGATACATGATACTTGTTAGGTCTCGCGATCTTTGACCAAACGATACTTCTCAAGTATCGCGATCGGCGCGAAACGATACACGATCCACGATACTCAATAGACGATCGCTGGCAAACGATCTCTGACCAAGTATCGCGATCGGTATGAAACGATACACGATCGATGGGAAATATCGCGATACTCAACCACAGGAGGTCACGATACTTGTGAAGTATCGCGATACTCGACCGCGGGAGTAAGACAATACTTGACCCTTAGACAATTTTTAAGAAAGATTTTTTAAGATTTGGTTTGAACCCCTTGATCTCCTAGCTCTTCTCTCCTCTCCTCACTCTCTGTATCCAACAAAACACACCTTTTTACCCCCTGTAGCCCTCAGACGATACCTGGCGCAGATCGTTTTTCTTTCCTAACTTGATTTGCTTGAGAAATTTGGATTAAAATGGTGGGCTAGCTCACCTTGGTAACTCCTGTGAGCTCTTTGTCACTTCCCCTTGCTCTGTGCAATCCCAAATTGCTTGGTTCCTCGCCCACGATCTCTGCCACAGCTCATGCGATACTCGACAGTCTCTCTCACGATACTTGCTCAAAAACAAGTGATTTTCAAAATGACTCTTTTTGGCTTTTATACTTGGGATTTTCTTGCTTACAAAAAGGAAACTTTTTTGAACAAAACTAAACTCTACCCTAATGACTTGGTCCACTCTCTAATCACTCCTACTCTACTCCTTCTACTCACTTCCCTAAACTAACAACTCACTACACACACTCCAAGAATGAGAAGTAGCAAGTGCGGTTGAAAATGACTTACCAAAGAAGAGAAGATTTCCACTCCTCCACTTACTTCAATGCAAAAAGCTACTTACCATCACACGAATGCCTCGGTTTGATTCGTCACTCCCTGGCAACGGCGCCAAAAAGTGTGTTGACCTAAGTATCAACTTAGGGACTTGCGGAGAAAGAGACTATACCTCAATCCCCTCACAAGTGCATATAGTGGGGATACACACCTTTAATTATCAATCCAAAGAGTATACAAACCTAGCCGAGTGTATGAGGACGTGCAATCATGTAATGGTCAATGCAAATGAACTACTCAAAGAATGTAAATGAGACAAAGACTTATCCAAACAAGCTCCAACTGTTGGTCAAGGCGAAACGATACTTGGTGCAGCAGCCGTCAGTATTTTGGACTTTTCTCTCAGCTTCGAACTCCAAATATAGCGAATAGCATATGCGTTTCGAAGCTCTCGAGAAGACGCATCCAATGGCAGTGGTTTCACTCAATTCCGACGCTCCTACTTCAAGTTATGAGCGAAATACTGAGTCGCGGGAATACTTTCCTACACTTCAGCACTTCCTACACTTCGCACACACCTTTCCTACAGCAAAGAAACACTTTCATGGATAGACAACACTCACAAGCACTCTTTCCAAGCAATACACATGCATACAAGCTCACGAAGAAGAAGATAAGGAGGGAAGAAAACACAAATTCGAATTTCTGTGCTCTCTATTCTCACAATGGCAAAAAGTCCTTTACAAAGAGTCACATTTGACTTATATACTAGTGCCCTAAAAATGGTCCTTTCACACAAGAGACCGGCACTTTATTCACTAAAAGACTAAATTTTTACTATTTTACATGGGTAATCTTATAATCTTCTGTGGGGATGCATCTAGAGGACTCCTCTAGTGCCTTTACAACGGAAAATATATTACAAGAATGATTATGATACAAAAAATGTGATGTCCAAATCGGAAAAATTTTGGGGCCTGTCTTTTTCTCTGCTTTGTGCGCTCTTTAGCTCTGCAACAGTCTCCCCCTCTTCGTCTCTGTCGTCCCTTGACAGACTTTGCTTCCCGACGCGTCCAGTGGTCAGTGTTGCCTGATTCTTGATCTTGCATTACGTTTTAGAGGCGCTCTGCTTTTCTTCGCACGCTCCCCTTGGTCAGTATTGTCTGCAGTTAAACAGACATGCAGATTCGATGGCCTTCTTGATTCAAGCTCTACTACTCGAGAGCCTGTTGCACTTGTCTTGCCTGTTGACTTGGGTTGCCACGCACGCCACCAGTGACTAGGAATGTGCTGTTCTTAGTCACCCTCTTAAACTTTTCAGCCTCTACCCCTTTATAACTTTTGGTCCTGTGATTTGTCCTAGTTGCACACATCTGACCCTGTTGTATTGCTTTGAGGCTGTTTACTTCTTTCCACCGTGCATGACTTGGCTGTTTTCTCTTTTCGCCTGATGCGTGCCCCTGCGGGGCTTCCTGCAGAGATGTATCTTCAGATCTTGCTTTTTAGTGAAGCTGCTTCTTTCGTTGTCTTCTTCTTTTCTTCTTCTTACTCGATTCTCCCTCAACAGTGCCCATTTTACATGCTGACAGGTTTTCAGCCAAAACCAAAAACTGTTTGAAGCACATGAACACTTCGGACTTTGCTTTGAGTGGATATACCCATGCATGCCTGGAAAAATCATCAATGAAAGTCACGAAGTAAAGGTAATTTCCAAAAGAGGGTGTCTGCATAGGACCACAGACATCACTATGTACAAGCTGCAATTTCTGCATAGCCCGAACTGAACCATCTTTTGGAAAGGAAGAACGCTGCATTTTGCCCAAAATACAGCCTTCACAAACATGTTTTCCAGGTGCCTCAAGTTTGGGCAAAGAGGACACCATTTCAGATTTCTGCAGGCGTAACAAACTAGCAAAATTCAGATGACCAAAGCGTGCATGCCAAAGCTTTGCATCTGACATAGCCTGAGAATCATGAACTGCACATGCCGAATCATTCACAGATTTTTCATAGTCTATGAGCTTATACAACCCACGACATAAAATGCCAGAAGCAATAATCACATCGCCATTTGAGAGATCATGGACTATACACCTGTCATCAACGAATTTCACAACCAAGCCAATCTTGGCTAATGTAGAAACTGATAACAGGTTCTTTTTGATCCCTGGCACAAATAAAGCATCTGACAAAGTGAAAGAACTACCATCAGCAGTAGTCAGAATGATCTTACCAACTCCCATAACAGGATAAGAGGAGTTATTGGCGCATGTGACAGTATTCCCTGTAGGGGCAGGCTCGAGTGAAGAGAAGAAACTGCGCTGCGAGGTAATGTGTTTGGTTGCCCCACTGTCAAAGTACCAAACATCTGAGTCTACTACAGACATGCACTGATCATGAGAAGATGGGTCAAAACTGCAAATAGTAGTAAACGCCCATTCTTCTTCCTGCACAAGATTTGCAGACTCTGTTTTTGGTGTAGAGGCCTCTGCAACAACCATTCTAGCCTCTTTCTTCTTTGCCTCTTTAGTAGCCAGTTTTGGACAGTTCTTTATAATATGATCATTTCCTTTACAGTACTTGCAGAACAATTTCTGCTTTTCTGATTTCTTCTCATCTTTATCCTGGTTCTTCGATTGTGCAGCATTTGCAGATTTCTGCTTACTAGTAGAAGAGCTCCATTTTCCTTTGCCCTTCTGACTAGCCAGGAAAGCTTGATCTGCAACACGCATAATGGACCTGTTCTGCCTGGATTGATCTTCCTGCAATAGAACAGAGACTAATTCCTCAAATGACAAGGCATTCGGATTGCCTTTCATCATCAATCGAAGAGTAGAGGCAAAACTCTGATATGAATCAGGAAGGCCATTCAGAACGGTCTGCACAAGTGAGCTATCTGGTATAACCTCATCAGCAGAAATCAATTGTTCCTTCAGGTCTTTGATCTTTGTAAGAAAACTGTCCATCGAATCACCTTCATTCATGTGCTCACTCTCCAACTGTTTTCAGAGGTAAGCAACACGAGCCTCATTCCTAGCCTGGTACAAAGTGGTAAGTGTATCCCAAGCATCCTTTGCTGTTCTGCAAGAGCGAATGTGAGGAATAATGGCACGTTTGATAGACAAAGCTATCAATGCATGTGCCTGGGCATCTCTGCCATCCCAACGAATCTGCTCTGCAGTAGGTGCAACAGAAACAGCAGCACGAACAGGAATCTGCGGAATATCATCTTCGACACCATCTTCATCAGCTCCAACACCTGTATTTGTAGTACCTGTCGTTACAGGTGTAACAGGACGTCTTTCAACACCCTGCACAATGTTCCACAATCCTTTTGCAACCAGTACATGTCGCATCATATAAGCCCATAATGGGTAGTTGGTACCATCCAACTTATCCTCAACAGCCAACATACGGAATACATCACTGCTTTCAGCCATGGCCGGTGACTAAAATACCTTGATGCAGAAAATTGACTGTATCTCAAAAAGTTGAACAGAACTGCCCAGACGAGTTCTGCTAGACCTGTAGCAGACTTTGAGACGCTTAAACTGGCGAACAGAAACTGGTATATACCTTTGGCACAAAAGGAAGAAATAGCCTGCACAAGCACTGCGATAGTGCGTTCGGAGGCCGAAACGAGCTCAGATCGCGATTTCGGCACCACAAAGCGAAGCCGTTTTGATCTCGAAAACACCCTGAGTATGCTCACCAAATTTTGTGCGAATCTGAGACTGCAAACGGAGGAGTGTCGACGGCGCCCTGGAAGAATCAACGACCTGCTCTGATACCAATTGTTGGAGTTAGACGTCTGCGGAAGCACGCGAACAGCACAATGAAGAGGAAGAAGCTTGGAGCACAACACACAAGACTGAATGTATTACTAGAGAATGTACAAAGATAAGTAGCCCATTAGGGCAATAGGCGTATATACAAGCCGGGGGAGAAAAACCTCCTAAAGAGGGAAAAAAGTGCCCCGGCGGTCCTAGAGTGTTCACACACATCACTACCTAAATATATCAACAAGAACGTCAAGGAAGTACAGGCTTTCATGGGGCATTGTGGCTAGTACCACCGGTTCATCCACATGTATGCTGTCATTGCAAAGCCCATGTACGGACTTCTGACTAACTTTGAGTGGACTGATGAATGTGAGAATTCCTTCCAGGAGCTTAAACGAAGATTATGTTCCGCACCAATCTTGACCACACCAGATTGGAACAAGCCATTCCATGTTCATGTGGATGCCTCCAATTATGCTATTGGATGTGTACTTGCACAACCTACGGGTGAAGGTAATATGGATCTCCCTATTGCCTATGCCAGTAGACAATTGAATGCTGCTGAACGGAACTATACAACCACCGAATGAGAAGGATTAGGCATGGTGTACACGGTTAAAAAGTTTAGACACTATTTGCTTGCAAATAAGTTCAAATTTTTTACTGATCACTAAGCTCTACTGTACTTAGTAAACAAGCCGTGTAATACAGGCAGATTAGTAAGATGGTTTCTCTTACTAATGGAATATGACTTTGAGGTAGTAGTGAGGAAAGGTAGGACTCATTTGAGAGCAGACCATCTCTCTAGGCTCACATCTGGAGAGGCCCCACAAGGAGTATTAGATGACTTACCTGATGCTTACTTGTTTAATTTGGAAGTGGTGCCGCAGTGGGCTAAGCCATTAGTGCCAGTATTGACATGCGGGCCTAACCACCCAGTAATAGCCACATAGGATAGAGAGGTAGTAAAAGCCCAAAAGTACCACATCATGGCTGGAAGTATGTACAAGCACACAGATCAAGGGATCTTGGCTTGTTGTGTAGAAGAGGACGAGTACGCTAAGTGGTTGCAATTAGCACATGTAGGTGCATTAGAGCAACACTACTCAAAACAACGAACCCTACAGACCCTGAGGAGACTAGGAGTGCATTGGCCGACTATGGAAGCTGATGTCCAGAAGTTGTGCAAGGAATGCCCAATCTGCTGCACTAAGCCACCTGTGGAACATGCCACTCTTTATCAAGTGTCCATAGTGCCGGATTGGAGTGAACCCCTAGTATCCTTCTTGAAGACGAAAACATTCCCTCCAGACATGACTATGACGAGGCAAAGAAGTCTAAAACAAGAAGCCCTAGATTACTCACTCATTGGTGATAATCTATACAAGCGGGGAAAAGATGGTTACCTAAGACTTTGTGTTCATGAGAGTGAATATCTAAAGATCTTGGAAACTGCTCACCAAGGTGTAGCAGGAGGACACTTTGGACCGATCGGGTGATCAAGGCAATACTATTTGCGGGCTTCTGGTGGCCGACCCTTCACATGGATGCACATACCTATGTGAAACGGTGTGATGTGTGTCAGAGAACTCAGTATCCTATACGCAAAGATGAGATGCCACTGAAACCTATGATGGGTGGACGTGCATTCTCTAAGTGGGGAATAGACTTTGTAGGCCCTATTAATCCCCCAGCTAAGGGTTCACATGCTGAGTATATCATTGTGGCCACTGACTATCCAACTAAGTGGGTAGAGGTAAAAGCCACAACAAAGAACGATGCACAAACAACAGCTAAGTTCTTGTTTGAGAATGTGTTCACCAGGTATGGATTACCTCTAGAGCTAGTCAGTGATAGAGGGACTCACTTCTTGAATGAAGTTAGTGAAAATCTACTCCAAGAATTCTTGGTAGTACATAAGAAGTCTGCCCCCTATCACCCCCAAGCTAATGGCCAGGCTGAGAGTACAAATAAGATCTTATGCAATGTACTGACGAAATTAGTGAACAATAAACACTCTGATTGGGACAAACAGCTACACCATGCTGTTTGGGCATACCGAGTGGCCTATAAAATGGTACTCCAAGCCACACCCTTTCAGATGGTGTTCGGTCAGAATGCAGTGATACCCTTGGACTTTTTGATACCTACATTGAAAGTAGCACAAGAGCATGACTGGACAGGCCATGAACTCTCCTCTCGAATCTTTGATCTTGAACGTCTAGGCGAGACACGATTGAGAGCTGCAGCAGGAATCTATGCAGCGAAGAAGAGGCAAAAGGCATATTTTGATACACATGTGAAGGATAAAGGCTTCAAAGTAGGAGACCTAGTCCTAGTCTACACATTGAAGCAGCATGCACGAAAATTAGAGAAAAGAGGCTATGGACCTATGATTATAAATAGGATTTCAACTAGTGGAGCAGTACAACTAGCCACTTTGGAAGGCGATATTCTCCCTAGCTACATAAGCGGATGTAGAGTCAAGCTATATCAAGAACCCTTAACTGAAGAAATGCTCAATCAACTTAATACTGCAAAGAAACGTAAGGAAGAGGAAAAGCGAATTCGTGAAGAAGCACAAGCCGAAGCTTTAGAATGCATTCGACGAATGAAACTGCGAAGGCAAGGGAGAGATCAGCCTATGATTGACACTCAAGAGTCTCCAGGCTATCACATGGCCATGTGTGAGGCTTCAGGTGAACGTACCCATAGGATAGTGGATCGACAACCTTTTGTGACCCTAGAAGTTGGACAAGGAGACAGTACAAGGACCGTAAGAGCTTCAATTGATTCAGGTGCCGCCACTAGTGCAGTCCGGCTTTCTTACTGCCAGCAGTTGCAATTGGAGTTAAAACCCTTAGAAGCATATCTGATAGGATTAGGAGGTGTTGAAACCCCTTGCATGGGAGAGGTGGAACTTCCCCTCTACATTCAAGAGGTCCTCATGCCAGCAAAAGTGCTAGTGTGTGAAGACGAGGATCTTACCGAACCTCTTGTCTTGGGCCAAGACTGGATCTATGATCACGCAGTCAACCTCAACCTAAGAAGTGGATTTCTTCAGGCTTGGGTAGGTCAAAGCCATCTTACGATTGAATTAGAAAATCAAGCACTCAAACCCTTAGAACAAGCACCAACTCTTGGTCCCTCCAAGAACCCACATGAAGATAATGTTGTTCTTGTCCAAAGTTCTATGGTGCAGAGGATTGTCACTCTTGCCAAAGTTACAGAAGTCAAGGAGGAACTCCCATCTGTTCCAGAGAAGAATCTAAAGGGGAAGGCTCATTAACACCCGACACTGAGGAGACCAATAAACAAGAAGCATGAGCACCAACTCCGGCAACATGAAGTACCTCGCGGCATGAAGCAGATCTGGATACGCAAAGGGGAAAAAACCACGGCTCCAGAGACAGGTTCTCAAAAAAGCATCAAGCGAGCCTCACCATCAAGGATCAAAGTGAAGGAGCTCCCTAGATAGCACCCTAGCTATTCCATTTCTATTTGGGTCCCTAAGCGGTCAATGAAGGCCATCCCTAATGCTAGACAGATATGGGTGCCCAAGGCCTACTTACAAGCCCAAATTACTTCACCTCCAGTCACTAGAATAAAGCAACACTCACAGGTACTCGTGGCAAACAGCTCAGGGAAGATACCTACACCTTCCACTGTCACACCCCCAGTCAAACCTAGGAATGTCTGGAAATGGGTACCCAAAAGGTCCCAAATCCAGCACAATCTAGTCCATGAACCTTTAACCGTCATCAGCTCAAGGAGCCACGAATCCTCAAACAAAGTCTGGAGAATTAAACCCTATAACAAACCCCCAGACCCAATTTTGTAAATCCATTCCCTCTGAAGTAGATGCATTCGGAGTACCTTGCATGTCCACAGTATGCAATTAGGAGGACACTAACCACTAACCACCACTTACATCTAACACGAACACTTCACCCTAACCACTAACCTTCTGGATTGTCATGTTAGTATTGTGAAGGGAACACCATTACATCTTGTTTCCTATGCAACACTAATGTGCCATTCTTCTTCTAGCAGATAAGCACCCGATTCTCATGGCAGCAGCAGCAGGCACGAGCTCTCAGGCAGGCACTAGCACTCAAAGCAATTGGGATACCATGCCTGTGGAGGCTCCATCGACAGCTAGTCCTGAAGAGTTTTTAAACGTGAGAAGAATTCCCATTCCGGATCCACCAAATGGCCTAATAGAAAGAGTAAAGGGGCATTCTCATTGGTTCAATGAGATGCCAGGAGACTTGGGAGACGCAGATCATATCTGGGAATCCAAGTTGGAATTCGGAGGAGTATGGTGGACATCCCAATTCTTCTCAAGAGAATTTGAAACATTACAGAATGCAGCTCCTCTTCAGGATATCTGGCAGAAAGCGGGATTGCAAGATTACTTTAGTGCAGCTTTGCCTAGACCGGATTTTCTCAGGTGCTACTACTTGATTGCCACACTGAAGCCGACAGGAGATAAAGATCATTCAGGCACATTCCTGGTGCCCTCTCTATCAAACTAGGAAGAAATGAAGAAGTTTGAATTGAATATTACTTTAATCAGGGAAGCCCTTCAGATTTATGGCACCCATGTACCCTCCGATCGAGATCCCTTGATACCAGAATCGATGAAGAACAACAAAATCAAGAAGTTAAAGGAAATGTGTGCCCTCACCCCCAACATCGCCATACCACTGCGGATGTGCCTTCAACACTTCGCATTTCCAGCTCAAGACCGCTTCACCCAACCTCATAAGAAAATATGGTATGGATTATACCTAGCAGAGACGGGAAGATTGCCAATTAAAATGCCCGTATGGATCCTAGACCAATTATATGAAGCAGGCAAGCGAGGTGTGAGGAAGCATTCTTTGAATGGCTACTATGCGATTACCAAAATTATCTATAGATGTCTGGCCTATGATGTGATGTGCCGATCGCAAGGGCCCTTAAATACTCGCAACTGGAGTTCTTCAAGGGGCGGAAGTCAGGGGTTCAACCTGCGAAAAGAATGCGTGGTTCACTTTCGCAGGTCATGATCCCTCGTGAGACCACAACAGAAGCTTCCCCTAGAGAAGAGGCCCAAGTAGACCCTTTCACCATCCATCTCCAAGGAACACAATCAGGGGATATGGTACAGCCCACTCCATCTGCCCCTCCACTACCCACCGATGCTGAGTTTGCATCCATGGCCACATTAACAGAGGATCCAAATTTTGATTTTGAAAACTTCCTGCAGACTGCCCACTTATCTGATAGTGAGTGTTTTTCTGACAATGCCGGTCCCGGATCATTCTCCCAAAGAGAACAACCACAGAGTGAGGCAAGAAGGGTACGTTGGAAAGATGAGACACGACATCCTCATGCTCAAAGCACACAAAATCAGGAAGAAGCACGGGGAAATGAACCAGAGGAGAGTGAAGAGGAAGCTCCTGCCTACACGACACAACTCAAACGGCTCTACATGACAATCAAATAGGTACATAAAAGACACAAGTTATCAGAAGAGGCAAATAGGGCACTGGTGAACCAGATGCTGCATGCGGAGAATGTTGACCCGCATTTTGTAGAGTCATTGAATCTCTTGGCGGAAACATGCGGAATAGGGGAAGCCATGAGGACCATGATACAACGCACTATCCATCAATATGACCAACGGAGGATCGATACGCGACCGCGAAGGGGAAAAATGATTCAAATGGAAGTCTCTACTGCCCTGCCTACCACCACTTCAGAAGATTTTCAAATGGCCAGCCCAACTCACAGTGAGGAACCTGATGTAAATACACAAATACCATCTCCACCATCACCTCCCATCCAACCCTCAGAACCCTTCCCCACTAGCCTTCCTGAACAACCAGTATCCACCCATGGTGAAACCGTTATACACACCACCATTTCTCCATCCTTCCCTTTACCTACATCCACCACTTCCACCCAATTTTCTGAACCCCATGTAGGTCATCCTGCCACCGATCAAACTATAATAGGTCACCCCTCATATCTCCCAGCCCTCGGACAGCCACTTGCCACTAGCCAAGCCGTAACACACCCCTTTCCATCCACCAATACATTTCCTCCCTCCCAACCCCTATCCACTGTATCCCTTTTAACCCCCTCCGAATCAACCCAAGTCACCCAACCTTCATTCTGGACAAACCTTGTAAATATACTCCAACAAGTTGAGAATTATAATAAAAAGTCCCTTCCCCAACCCAACTCCCCCACATTCACGGCCACCACTAACACACCACCTACCATTCCCGTGTTCACAATTCACACTTCACACACTATCACGTCCGAGCCCATGGACATTTCACCACCCACAGGAGCACCCACCACCACGGTTGTTCCAACATCATCGCATTTCACTTCACTCATAGGCACATCATCCACTTTTCCCTTCCCCATTTCCCGACCCTTTGCATTTTCCACCTCTACCCCTGCATCCACATCATTTAGTAATGCACTAGACACCATGTTCGAAGCGGCCACTCTACTTAAGCAAGAATATAAGTTACTGGAAGAAAATAACACAGAGTTATGCAACCTCTCGGCTCAACTCTAGGCACGTGTCAATGCCTTGGAGCTAAGTAACACAACATTACAACACGAAGTGACTATCCTCCAACAATCGAATGCGGAGATGGAAGCCAAGTATATGGAGACAGGTAAGGCTATGGAGGAACAACTCAGAGACCAGTTGGGCCGCAATGCTCGTCTACAAAGAAACATGACTCTTCTTCGTGGCCACTTAGCAGCAGCTCAAGAAGAAAACAAAAGGCTACAGCAACAAAACCAGGAGAATCTAGAAGCAGCCATGGAAATTACCCCTGGAGCACCTATAGACCCTGCCAAATTCCAAGCTGTTCCCTCAGAACATATTCAACAAGCGTTAGAAGCATATGCAACCCTCTTGGAGGCACATGACCAGTTGGCAGAACAAGTCAAGGAATTACAAAGACCCCAAGTGCCTACACCACACCCATTCAAATCTACAGAGATGGTCGATGCCGCTACTTCACCAGAACCTGAACCTTCAACGACCAATGAGGTACTTAAACTACGACAACAGATTGCAGAATTAAAGATCAAGTTGTTACAGTATGAACGACCTCCTTCTCCACCTGAGCAACCCATAGAAGAAGAAGCAGTCATCATTCCAGTGGAGGCAGCATTCGAAGAAAACTATGAGCCTCAACCTCTTCCAGGCGGCAGAATCATGGAGGAAGGACAAGATACATATGAGGAACCCCCATCGGCATGGATGAAACAAGTAGAAGAAATGGGGCCGACTCATGAAGAACGTATCTCCACCCAGATGTTGGCCATGAAGACCATTGAAGAAACCATACTTCAATTAGAATACTTCAGACATCTGGCCCCTAGAAGACTGATAACTAGTTCAGAGTTACATTATAAACCATATTTCGTACTGCTGGCTGACTATAATGCTGAAATCAAACGCCTCACCAACAAATACCCCACCTTCGCAACTCAATTCGAACTAGAGGATATCCCAGAGGCAGCCAGAAAGGGGGCCATATTCCAACCTATCTGGAGGCAGAAATTACTGGAAACCTATCCGGAAATGCTACGGACATGGGACCATGCTCCCATGCATTTAAAATATAACCCTTGTTTTGGGCCAGTTCAAAGAAGGAGATCATGGAAAGCATTCGCCATCAAGGTTCAGAACAATGCCAATTGTAAACAATGGCTAAATTATCCCTCCATTGCACCCCCAACAGGCACACCTACAGTAGCATATATGATGGCTACTATCAGACATTGGATTCCACGCCTCCACCCCATGCCAGATGTAGCTGCCCAGATGATGCTCAAAATATTGGACATGATGCAAGTAGTGCTCAAAACCTTCCGCAATGTATGTCACATTCAGCCTTCGATTCCCGGGTTCATTAATGGTAATTATGACCTACTATATGATATGAGCACAACCCCGAGCATACGAGTTGCTTATGCCTGGCACGCACATATCAGATATCTCCCTGCCTGCTACAAGCAAACTTTTGATGATATGTTCACCACGGGGTTCTGGGAGGCACACTCAAAGGTGTTCACGCCACAGCCCACTCATTTGCTACAACTCTTCGCATGCGAACAAACGATGCATTCAAAGCTCTACACAACACCACAACCGGACATACCTGGAGCAGTCGATTGGGAAACCCTTCAACGAGACCTGATCAGGGGACTACGGATCCAAGAACACGAAGTAGCAACGGACATACTGCAACACTACATTGATCAGACCGCGGAGCAAAGGTCTGTCAGAGACGACAGATGCTAGGGGGGGAGAGTGTTGGCAGATGAAGCAAGTGATAGGCTTCTAAGCCCAAGGAAAAGATGATCGTGGAAGCCTTTATTTTGCTCAAACCCCTCGCAATCGGTCTACTTGGATTACCTAGAGCCCACAATTATCTCGAAATGGATTTCTCTTGTGGCTATGCACTAGCTCATATATTTCCGGCAAACACACCAAAATGATTGCACTCTTGGTCCAAGGGAAAGATGCACACACACAATGGCAATGGTATTTTGCCCAATTTCCTGATACCAGGTCAATTTTGGTCTCCCCTAAGTCCACAATTTCACTCCAAAGTATTGATGGGGGATACGAGAAAATACATGCACAAAGGGGAAACCAACTCTAGTGGTTACCTCTCGGGACCTCCCTCGTTCCTTGCTCACGCCCTAGGTACTTCTAAGAACACCCACTCTTATGCACAAATTCCCACACGCTCTCACTGTTCCTTTCTCCCTAAATTTTTTTTAAAGCCATTGTAGAATAATTTTTAAATCAAATACGATTGTGACGCATCTTTAGATCCATATGTCCTAAAAGAAAACTTTACAGGCCGAACATTAGTATGAAAAAAATTGTGTATGATTTTTAACTACTCAGGAATTTCTCACATAGAGAAAGTTCCTACACATTTTTTCTTCATATTAACAATTCCAGTTTGTACTCCTTCTGTACGTGCAAGCTTCAATTCCTCTTCTTGATAGGAAATCTCCTATGGCAGCTTGCTCGACAAATTTCGTGTCCATTCTCTCTAATTTGTTGTAATCCTACAAAATCATCCTATGCGTAGGCTATTAAAATGTTACAGAACAGATCAAGCAGCGTCATCTTATTATTATGCGATTGCAAAATCTTTGAAATTCATGATATGAACATCATGCTCATAGAATCCTTGCAGTGCATGGTATGAACATCATGCACAAACAGATATATTGTCCACGCTTCGTTTCATTAGCATTCCTTTAACTGCCTTCTACGCGTGCGTTTTCAATAGCAGACTTGCTGTCTGAGTAGAGAAGACAGAGATAAACATACATTGACCTCCGATATCCTCTGCTCAACATTTACTCCAGCACCTTCGACTTCCAATTCTTTGCTAGCTGAAGTTGAATGACCACTGTCATGAGAATCACTGGACACTTTGCATACATCGGTTAAGCTTCCTAAATCTTCTCTTGTGCATCCACTTCTCTCAGACAAAGTTTCAACTCTATGCGAACCTGGGCACAAATCAGGTATTATTATTATAAAAATGTACTATGTAGGAGAACTGAAGATCCATACCAAAATCTCTAATACAGTACACATTTGGATTTAAAAAAACAGAAACTGAAGTGATCAATTCGCTGAATTCTGATATAACGCTTTTACATCAATATGCTATTACATAAAAACTGCGCATAACTTAAATTCATCATGGAAATAGAATTGCTTCATCATACCTTCTACCATGAAACTATTCGCATCTTTGCACATGATACACTTATAATTTGTGCATCCTCCTACTCTTCCTCTGATAATCTGTTCCCAGCACTTCCTTCGTAATCCCTCTGCCTTCTTCCATGTCCAACATGATGCACCTTTTTAATCTCAGCAATAGCAACAACATTCAAAACGTGGAAGTTCTCTACGAAGATAGAACACGAGCTGAACATCCTCTGCGGTTAAAACGAATGGAGATACAATTTGTATCACTCTTTCTAATCTTCGGCACCACCTCTAGATTGACCTTCATTCTGAATCAGCTACGTGTGCTTGCAACTTGATCATGCACTTCTCCGAAGCTCCTCCGCCAGGTCTCCACCAGTGTCGCATGCTCCAGGCGTAGAAGATGCTTCAGTTATGACTCCTCCATTTGCAGAAAAATGCTTCAACTACGATCGCTTTGTTCCCAGTAAGAGCAATTGTGGAGCCTGGAGTATTGAGCGTAGCAGCTCTTCACTTGATAGGCACCAGTCAAGCAGCACAGCTTCCCAATGGAGATGATTAATTAGCCATCGACATACGCTGCTGGACCACAAACCATACTTCACGAATCACCAAGAACTGGAGGGAAAAACTGGAGTCGTGCTGCATGCCACCCCCCTTTTTTTCGACTTTGGAGTATGACCTCCTATAGTACTCGTAGCTGGGGAGTCGGTACTCTACAGTCTACTACTCCTGTGCTCCACGAGTCCACTCAAGTAGGCATCATGTGCTGCAGGAGAAGCCAGAAATTGTCAGACACCCCTACCGCCACGGAAGCGGTCCCCTTTTGTGCTCCATACACTCCCCCAACAGCAGCTAAGTCCTCCTTTTTCTCGTTTTTTCTGTCAGACAAACGGGGCCGAAAAACAAAAGATAGGTAACCCCCCTAGACAGAGAATGTGCCTCCCCTTTTCCAGTGCGCTCGTCAAGCTTGCAATCACAACGGACCTGCCCCCCCAGGTGGACGTGTTCCTCTATGTATGCAGCAACAGGATCCCTCCCCTCGTCTTCAATGCCTCCGCCGAAAAGAGGTTCAGGACAAAAATGGAAACGTCTCCTGTTTTGTTTCTCTTGTCAGAGATTGCTGCAACAAAAAACGGCCTGGCCCCCCTCTTTGGCTTCCGTTGAAAACAAAGCACACAATAACTGATATATCCACTTTGATACACGACAAGCCCATAGAGCTAATCCTGGGATTATTTCGGTGTTCATAAGATGGCCGATCGGATGTTCTATGAAGTGCAACTTTCAGCTCCGAAAATAAATTACCTGTCTCATTTGAAATTGATCCTTGTCTATTCTCGTTTGTTTATTCACATATATCTTCATCTGAACAATGGGCAGGCGCGCATTCATCATCGGTTTCTTTCTCTGCCCTTCCGGAATCCATTTCCCCCGTATTCCCTCGTTCCTACTTCACCTCACCGAGCTGCACCATAGTGACATCCCATGATCTCTTCCCATGCCTTCTTTCCTCCACGGTCAACGATTTCGACATAGCAATTGTTATTTTGTTCTAAGGATAGCACATTGGCAGTTGAACCTAGAAGAATTTGGACACCCTCATCCGAACAGCCATTGATGTCCTCCGGGTTCCTGTAGTGTGACATAGCTCTCAAGCCACACTTGCCAGCTCTCCATCAATCCTTTTCGGATGATCTCATCATGGATTTCACAGCCATTTCTATTAAAATTGTTGCTGGATTCATATCTGACTGGGTTATGCTTTTATTAGGTTTTGGAAATGATCGTTCTGCATCCACAGCCTAATACACTGCCACGAAAGAATTCTTGCTCCAACGACCCGTACTGAATATTGCGTATGTGTGGTTCTGAACCCCTTTTATTCAGCCTTGATGTTACCACATTTGATCAGAGTTTATTGTTATCGACCAACATCTTTCCTTGACGGATACCTGCAATCAACATATAATCTGCAAAATGGAAGCATGTTAGTGCACCAAAACCAACCATTTCTTGAGCTAACATACTTCCCTCTTCTTATTTGCGAAGTCGTCCTCGACAAGCCGTTCATGCTGAAATAAAATCCAAACAATTATGAACATGTCAATTTCCAATTAGTTCACATACCTTTCATCGAGCCGCCACTTCCACTGAACCTGCACTCATCGAAGCTATTAGTGCTAGAAATCACTCATGAATACATACAAATCAGTCATTTCCAAAATGATCCAAGAACATGCACATACACGCAATTCCATTTCAGCCATGCATCAATTTGCTCATGCATTCCATTATGGAAAATGGTCTCAACCAAGATAACACATACATACCTTTCCATGTTTTACACATGCAACTACCAGTGCGGAAAACAAAAATGGAAATACCGAAATGAACAACGAAAACTGAAATGAATCAAATCGGAGATGCAAAAATACCCAAAATGCATACCTCATTATTGCACCTACTATTCGCTATGTACAATCATTTGATGACTAGACATTCCCGAAGAATCCCCCATCGTCGTCCTACAAAAGCCATCGAAACTCGAGTGGAAGTGAAGACCTACATCAGAACCCTAGAGTGTCCCACATACTAGGAAAAACCCTCAGATAGAGCACACAAGTTGTAAAGCAAGACCGTTGCATCTCCTCGCTAAAGCTTCATCCATAAATACATATAGAGTCTCCGTGCCTTCAAGAATGTTGATCCAAAGTGAGCTGATCTGTCGCAAGCCAACACATACCAATCACACAAGCAAATAACGTTCCCTTCCAGGCGATCATCACCCTCTCCTCTCTCTCTCTCCCCCTCAGGAGTGGGGAATAACTTCATATGAAAATTTTGTTTTAATCATACGTTGGCCTGCATTGACACTGGATGCGATTCGTGGACCTGACCACCCGATCAGGTTGATTCCACCCATCTACCAACGCAATGCAGCGCACAACACACAAACACACAATGATAACACATAACATATATCAGCTAGCCCATAACGAAGCTGGATGCGGCTCGTGGTCATGACTACCCAGCCACGATGGCTCCACCTGCCTACCAACCCGTTATGGCGCGTAGCTAAGACACAATCACATACATCCCAAGCCTATGGCGAAACTAGCTGCGGCTTGTGGTCCCAACCACCCGGCGAGGATAAATCCACCCACCTACTAGTCCACCATAGCGCATTGGTACGATCACACAACACACTTTCTTTTTTTTTTCTTTTCTTTCCTTCGTTTTTCTTTTTCATAGTTAATTAGTTCACCCAAGTCCTGAGAATTAGGGAGAGGAAGAAAGGGACTTTTCCCACTGTTCCCACACATACATGCAAAACAGATACACTCTAGCCTTTGACAGATCAACCACCTTTTCACTTCATTCTCTCAACTACAGACACCACATATGTATTCATCGATTCAACTTTTCACTTGGTAACTACAACCAGCTATGCCTTAGTCCCTCGTATACCTATCCCTAGGTGTCCTAGAATGTGAGTCCCCGGAATGTCTCATGTAGCCTCACATCGTACTCGAATCCCGACAACTTCTCTAAGGCGAGTCAGGCTCAACTTCAGGAGCTCCGTCATCACTTCCTAGCGTTAGCACGTCTGCCCAAGCCCATGTGATATCATTTTCCTCGTTAGGCATTTCCCTCGCGGGATCAAAATAGTAGTATCGATCTCCCGCCCATCCTACATGTCGAGCTAGGTATTCCTCAAAACACTCGATGTAAAATGCAGCACCCAAATCCTGGTTTATAAAACATACCAGCCAATGCGCTTCCTCAACATCGTATTCCGTCTCAAAGTCGTCGACATCTATGTCCATGCGAGCAAACGTTTGGTCCGAGAAATATATCCTTAGCTCGTACAAGTAGAGTTGCGTAATTTGGTCTGCCATTTTGTTACTTAGGCTCTAACAGTCTCTGCGCATCATAAGAAAAATAATTAGAAGTCCAAGATTCTTGAGCTAGCAAGGAAGGATATTTATGACACACAAATCATAGATTACATATGCGCATATATATATAATACTATACATGTATGTACAAGGAGTCTACTTCGTCACTTCATTTGGATCCTGTCTGGTTTCTCTCATCCTAACATCACTTGAAATATGGTTTAACTCGAAGCGCGTTAACCTTCACGGGAGCGTATTCTTCTCCTAAATCTTGAATTTGCATGGAACCATTGGAATTGAGTTCCATCACTTTAAACGGTCCCGCCCATCTTGTCTGTAACTTCCCCGGGAATTTATAATACTTACTATCATAAACTAGCACCAAATCCCCTTCTTGAATCACATAGGTTTTGAGATTTTTGTCATGTCTTTCCTTACGTCTCTTCTGAATGGCTTCCAAGCTTTGTTGTGCGATAAGTCTCTTTTCTTCCAGCTTGACCAATTGTATGTACCTCTCCTTTAATGACTCTTCCTCGCCCAATCTAACTTCGATGGCCACTCTTAATGTCGGAGCTTCTTTTTCGATAGGGAAAATGGCTTCCTCGCCATATACTAGAGAGAACGGAGTGCTCTTTGTCGTCACTCGGTAGGATGTTCGATATGCCCATAAAGCTTCCAAAAGTCTCTCATCCCAGTCTCTCCTATGCACAGCTACTGTTTTTGTCAGAATCTGTTCAAGAATTTTGTTGGTGACCTCCACTTGTCCATTTGCCCTCGGGTAATATGGAGTGCTCTTTCTATGTTTGATTTTATAGAGTTCCATTAATTCTTCAATCAGCTCATTGACAAAATGTGTCCCTCTATCACTTACTATTTCCAACGGGCATCCGAATCGAGTGATAATTTTCTCATACAGAAATTTCGCTACATCAACAGCTTGGTCAGTCTTCAGAGCTTTGGCTTCCACCCACTTGGTAACATAATCAGTACAAACCAAGATATACCTATTGGACCTTCGTCGTGAAGGAGGATCAATAGGCCCCACAAAATCAATTCCCCATTTCTCAAACGGCTTAAGAGCCAACACCGGCGTAAGAGGAGCAGCATGTGATAATGTGGGTTTTCCCATTCGTTGGCATTTGTCACATTTCTTACAATATGTATGCGAGTCCTTGAACAATGTTGGCCACCAATACCCTGCTAATAAAATCTTTCTTGCTGTCAGTTCACCAGCAAAATGTCCACCGCAAGGTTCGTCATGCAAAGCCCTCAACACTAGATTTGCCTCTTCTTCCTCGAGACACCTCCGATAAATGCTCTCATGAACAAAATATCGATAGAGTTGCCCCCCAATGATGCTATGGTGCTTCGCCAATGCTAACAGTTTCTGCTTCTCCCTCTTGCTTGCTCCTGGCGGATATTTAGTAGTGCACAAGAAATTCACCAAATCGGCATACCAAGGTATTTTCGCATCAACCTGGAATAGATGCCCATCAGGAGCATCGTCGGGCACACCAGAGATTGGCTCTTCATTAACAATTCGAGATAAATGGTCGGCCAATATATGTGCTTTGCCTGGTCTGGTTACCACTGTGAACTGAAATTCCTGGAGAAGTAGCATCCACCTCATCAGTCGCCCTGACAGTTCTGGTTTTCCACATAAAAAGTGAAGTGCTTTCCCATCAAGTAATGCCGATATTTGTTCACCGCAAAGATCATCGACAAGCATTCCTTCTCTGTAGTCGTATAATTCCTCTCAGTGCTATTCAAATTGCGACTTGCATAGTAAATAGGATGGTCCAACTTCTTTTCGTTGGCCTGGCATAGTACTGCTCCAACTGCAGTATGAGAAGCGTCGGTATGTACATGAAATTCCTTCGTCCAATCAGGTGCTACCAAAATCGGTGCATTTATTAACCTCTCTTTGATCGAGTCGAATGCAACTTGACACTCTCCCGTCCACTGGTATTGTTGGTCTTTTCTTAAAAGAGTCGTCAGTGGTGCCGCTATGGATGCAAAATTTAATATAAATCGTCGATAATAGTTTGCATGGCCCAAAAATCCTCTGAGTTGTCGCAAGTTTTACGGTGGTGGAAGTTGTCCAATCTTTTCCACTTTATCCTCGTCAACCGCAATCCCTTTTTTGGAAATGACATGACCCAAAAGCAATCCTCTTCGTACTCCAAATGTACACTTTTCAGGATTCAATGCGATGCCTTTTTCTATGCTTCTTCTTAAAATTGCTTCGATCCTCTCCATCATGTTCTCATCGTCGCCTCTGATTGCAAAGTCATCAAGAAATATCTCCATCCAATCCTGCAGGTAGTCTTGATATGCAGCTATCATTGCTCTTTGGAATGTTGCCGGTGCATTGCATAATCCAAATGGCATCACCCGATATGCATACGTACCCCATTCTGTCGTGAAAGTAGTTTTGGATTGGTCCTCTTCATGAATTTGGATTTGGTTGTACCCACTGAAACCATCCAAAAATGAGTACAATTTATGGCCAGCCACTCTATCCAAGATTTGATCAGTGAATGGCAAGGGGAAATGATCCTTCTTCGTGCGCTCGTTCAACTTCCGATAATCTATGCAAATACGGATTTTCTTATTTTTCTTCGGCACAACTACAATTGGTGATACCCATTCGCTAGATGCAATGGGGTATATGAATCCTGCCTCCAATAATTTGGTCAATTCCAGCTTGATCAGTTCCGAATAGACTGGATTCGTTCACCTGAGTCGTTGACATATTGGTCGTGTGCCTTCTTCCAGGTCTATATAATGTTGGCAGATTTGGGGATCAATTCCTCTCAGATCACTGTACGACCATGCAAAGGCCTCGCTAAAATTTTTGAGTGTCGTTTTAATACAGTCTCGTACTCCATCTGGTAGCTCTGACCCTACACTCAAGAACTTTTTTGGAAAGACTTCCCATTTTTCCAACTGAGCTTCTCGCGAATAATCTTTATTTCTCGATGATACTGTGATTGGAATGTGTTCTCCAATCAAGCGGGCATGGTCGGCCAGTAAATCATTGTCTTGTTCTCTTTCAATTGAACCTAGTTTCTTCAATTCAGCTTTTGCAATGGCTTCCGACAATTTAGTCTTACTCTTCGCTTCTTTTTCCGATTCTCGACTTCTCTTTAGAATCTCTGCTTCGAGCATTCTAACTCTTTCTCTCAACTGTTGCACTTCCATCGCCGCAGCTAACTCTCGTTTCGATTCCTCTTTTGAAGTTCCCTTCTCTAGGGATTGAGTAGCTTTGTTTTTACTTGAGTCTATACTCAACATGTAACAATCAAATTCACTTGTGTGCGTCAACCATCCTAGCAGCTCCTGATCCGAATCGTCGTTATAGAGTAATGGATTTTTATACTCTCCCATCTTCGTGTCTTGATTCTTAAAGAGCTGCAAGTTGAACCCGTCTTGAAGCAGATTCTTGTAGGTGTCCGTGTTCAAAGAAAATCTAGCTCGTGCACTCTCGTGCCTTGCTTTCTCCTTCTCTTTCCTTTCCATCTCATCGACTATTATTGTCTTTTTCTTGTTGTTCGAGGGTGGGGATACTTGTATTTGAATCCGATCAGACTTTGGCCCTATCGAAATAAAACCTGTGCGCCAGTCATGCACACATTCGGCTTGCACCAGCCATGGCCGTCCAAGTAGGATCGAGAAGGTAGCCTCCGAGGTCCTTGGTCTTACTATCAGATAATCAACTTTAAACTCTAGATCGCCCACAACTGTGCTTACATTCTTCAAAAGACCCGCAGGCTTCACTTGTGTTTGATCTGCCATCCTCAAAGACATCGGCGTTTCTTCCATGTGGTTAAGGCCCAAAGCTTTCATCATGAATTCAGTCATCAGGTTGACTGCGGCTCCACTATCTAACTGAGCACCAGGGACTGCATACCCTTTAATCTCGACCGTCACAGCTGGAGCATTTGAATCAATTTGCGTCGTAATACTTTGAATGATCCCTTGGACATCCTTGTCTTGTCTCTTTTTATCTCGAGCTTTCCTCAGCTTCTTAATATATTCGTTGTAGAATTGTTTCCTATAAACAGGTGAACATTTTAGCAACGTGCCAATGTCCAGCGTGACTTCCGTGTCAGCGAGCAACTTTACAATATCTACTTCTTCCGAACTTTGTCTCTCCTTTCTAATCTTAGGAGCTTTCAATCTTTCAGGGAATGGTGCTATGCCCGACACAAACTCCTTGGTCACTGGTGGAAGGATCTCAACCTCTTCCCCATCCTCAAACTCTTGCTGCTCAACAAGTCCTCTAACTTGATCCTCTACCTCTTCTTGTTCCGCTATCCTCTCTTGTCTCCCTTCTTCACCTTCGCCTCTTGGGTTCTTCTTCGAGTACTCTTGAGTCCTTGTGACTACTGCCACAGTTGGATCTTTGTGTGGTTTCTTGGCCTCGTAAGCATCCACAAAGTGCATCGACGAGCTAGAGCCTTCTTGAGGGTTCGGTGTCTTGAACACTACTCCGATCGTAGGAACGTGCTCTTGAGCTCTTGATGTGGGATGCATCTGAGTATCAACATAGTTCGAGGATCCTACTGGTCCTTTTTCCTTGCCGGCAGCAGCTCTTCGTTTTGGACAATCCTCATCAAAGTGGCCCTCTCCACTACAGTACCTACATAGTGGGGTATAGTCAATTGGTTTCTTTTCGTTTGGACATCTAGATTGAGTGTGGCCAAAGCCATGACATCTCCAGCACTGGATTGGACCATCTCTTCTTTGATCCCGTGTGGCTCCTCTTGGATAGTCTCCTCCCTGACCCTGAGCACCATATCCATAAGTCGGTCTATTTTCCCAACGAGATGTAGATGGTACACTTTGAGCGGGCAATCCCGTGTAAGGTCTTTCTCTTGTATCTCCTGATTTCAGAGTCCTTTCTTCATAGGCTCTCTTGTTGTAACATCGGTCCTTTGTGTGATTTGTTCTCCCACAAAAAGTACAACGCATCCTAGGTGGCGACCTATCTGTGAATACTCTCGAGACTGTGGGGCATTCTGAAGCCAAATGGCCGTAACCATGACACTTTCCACACCATGTATTTGATCGAAACACTTGATTCGGGTTTGTTGTGACCTCTGGTTTTACTGTGTACGTCTCTTGAGTTATCGTGGCAGCTTTTATAGCTTGCGTGACCAATTCCAATATTCGTTCTTCGGTTAGCGCAGGCTTTACCTCGCCTGGCGTGCTAGTGGCAGCTACAAAAGCTGGGGTCGTCAATGCGGGACTTCCTTGGCCAGGATCTTTAATCGGTATGTTTCCTGGGCCTCCCATAGGCTCGTATAAGAGTTCCATCTTCCTTTGTTGGCATAATTGTACTTCCTCCCAAAGCCTCGCTTGCTCTTTAGCATCCATTAAAGTTGCAGGTCTTGTCAGGCTGATGTGCTGCTGTGCCATAGGATCTCGCAATCCTGAAATGAATCTACGTTTCAATGTCTCATCATTCGGGGCATTCACGCCCATCTTTCTTACCAACGTTTCCATTCTTTGAATATAGTTGTCGATGCTCTCATTGACTCCTTGTCGCAAATAATCCATTTGTTGGGCCAATCTATCTTGGAAGCCTTGTCGTCGAAACTTTGCCAAGAAGGCTTCCTTGAGCATTTGATAAGTTCCACGCTCTTGTGGTGTCAAATTCCCATACCAATTGGCTGCCTCATCACAGAGAATAGCCGGAAAAATTCTCAACCTTTGGTCCTGGTCAACTACATCATTGGCCTCACAGGTGACCTCAAACAACTGGATAAAGCTATCCGGATCTTCGTCCCAAGTACCCGAAAACTTGGTGAAGTCTCCCAAGTGAACTGAAATCCGCTGAGCCATTTCGAACAGAGGTGTGATGTCAATATCACTTCGATCCCAGACATTTAATGCACGTGGCCTCAGGATCCCTCCTTCAAACTTCCGTACTTGACTCGCGACTCTCCTACGGGAATACACGTTCTTGGCTGATCTCTTCGAACCAATCGAGGTCCACTCACCTGGCGGTTCCCACCTTCTTCTTTCTCTTTCAAGGGCTCTTCTCTGAGCGCGTTCCTCTCTTTGAGTTTGTGTTGCTCCTGACGATGAGCTCCCCTCGCTCATGTACTAGATCGCGGGTCCGCAAGCTCGGCCAACCTGTGGCGCTAGGCGAACCTATGGCACTCTCTTATAGAGACGTACCAAGCTATATTCCCCGGCTGCGCACCAAAATGATAGGCTTCTAAGCCCAAGGAAAAGATGATCGTGGAAGCCTTTATTTTGCTCAAACCCCTCGCAATTGGTCTACTTGGATTACCTAGAGCCCACAATTATCTCGAAATGGATTTCTCTTGTGGCTATGCACTAGCTCATATATTTCCGGCAAACACACCAAAATGATTGCACTCTTGGTCCAAGGGAAAGATGCACACACACAATGGCAATGGTATTTTGCCCAATTTCCTGATACCAGGTCAATTTTGGTCTCCCCTAAGTCCACAATTTCACTCCAAAGTATTGATGGGGGATACGAGAAAATACACGCACAAAGGGGAAACCAACTCTAGTGGTTACCTCTCGGGACCTCCCTTGTTCCTTGCTCACGCCCCATGTACTTCTAAGAACACCCACTCTTATGCACAAATTCCCACACGCTCTCACTGTTCCTTTCTCCCTAATTTTTTTTTAAAGCCATTGTAGAATAATTTTTAAATCAAACACGATTGTGACGCATCTTTAGATCCATATGTCCTAAAAGAAAACTTTACAGGCCGAACATTAGTATGAAAAAAATCGTGTATGATTTTTAACTACTCAGGAATTTCTCACATAGAGAAAGTTCCTACACATTTTTTCTTCATATTAACAATTCCAGTTTGTACTCCTTCTGTACGTGCAAGCTTCAATTCCTCTTCTTGATAGGAAATCTCCTATGGCAGCTTGCTCGACAAATTTCGTGTCCATTCTCTCTAATTTGTTGTAATCCTACAAAATCATCCTATGCGTAGGCTATTAAAATGTTACAGAACAGATCAAGCAGCGTCATCTTATTATTATGCGATTGCAAAATCTTTGAAATTCATGATATGAACATCATGCTCATAGAATCCTTGCAGTGCATGGTATGAACATCATGCACAAACATATATATTGTCCACGCTTCGTTTCATTAGCATTCCTTTAACTGCCTTCTATGCGTGCGTTTTCAATAGCAGACTTGCTGTCTGAGTAGAGAAGACAGAGATAAACATACATTGACCTCCGATATCCTCTGCTCAACATTTACTCCAGCACCTTCGACTTCCAATTCTTTGCTAGCTGAAGTTGAATGACCACTGTCATGAGAATCACTGGACACTTTGCATACATCGGTTAAGCTTCCTAAATCTTCTCTTGTGCATCCACTTCTCTCAGACAAAGTTTCAACTCTATGCGAACCTTGGCACAAATCAGGTATTATTACTGTAAAAATGTACTATGTAGGAGAACTGAAGATCCATACCAAAATCTCTAATACAGTACACATTTGGATTTAAAAAAACAGAAACTGAAGTGATCAATTCGCTGAATTCTGATATAACGCTTTTACATCAATATGCTATTACATAAAAACTGCGCATAACTTAAATTCATCATGGAAATAGAATTGCTTCATCATACCTTCTGCCATGAAACTATTCGCATCTTTGCACATGATACACTTATAATTTGTGCATCCTCCTACTCTTCCTCTGATAATCTGTTCCCAGCACTTCCTTCGTAATCCCTCTGCCTTCTTCCATGTCCAACATGATGCACCTTTTTAATCTCAGCAATAGCAACAACATTCAAAACGTGGAAGTTCTCTACGAAGATAGAACACGAGCTGAACATCCTCTGCGGTTAAAACGAATGGAGATACAATTTGTATCACTCTTTCTAATCTTCGGCACCACCTCTAGATTGACCTTCATTCTGAATCAGCTACGTGTGCTTGCAACTTGATCATGCACTTCTCCGAAGCTCCTCCGCCAGGTCTCCACCAGTGTCGCATGCTCCAGGCGTAGAAGATGCTTCAGTTATGACTCCTCCATTTGCAGAAAAATGCTTCAACTACGATCGCTTTGTTCCCAGTAAGAGCAATTGTGGAGCCTGGAGTATTGAGCGTAGCAGCTCTTCACTTGATAGGCACCAGTCAAGCAGCACAGCTTCCCAATGGAGATGATTAATGAGCCATCGACATACGCTGCTGGACCACACAGCATGCTTCACGAATCACCAAGAACTGGAGGGAAAAGCTGGAGTCGTGCTGCATGCCACCCCCCTTTTTTTCGACTTTGGAGTATGACCTCCTATAGTACTCGTAGCTGGGGAGTCGGTACTCTACAGTCTACTACTCCTGTGCTCCACGAGTCCACTCAAGTAGGCATCATGTGCCGCAGGAGAAGCCAGAAATCGTCAGACACCCCCTACCGCCACGGAAGCGGTCCCCTTTTGTGCTCCATACACTCCCCCAACAGCAGCTAAGTCCTCCTTTTTCTCGTTTTTTCTGTCAGACAAACGGGGCCGAAAAACAAAAGATAGGTAACCCCCCTAGATAGAGAATGTGCCTCCCCTTTTCCAGTGCGCTCGTCAAGCTTGCAATCACAACGGACCTGCCCCCCCAGGTGGACGTGTTCCTCTATGTATGCAGCAACAGGATCCCTCCCCCTGTCTTCAATGCCTCCGCCGAAAAGAGGTTCAGGACAAAAATGGAAACGTCTCCTTTTTTGTTTCTCTTGTCAGAGATTGCTGCAACAAAAAACGGCCTGGCCCCCCTCTTTGGCTTCCGTTGAAAACAAAGCACACAATAACTGATATATCCACTTTGATACACGACAAGCCCATAGAGCTAATCCTGGGATTATTTCGGTGTTCATAAGATGGCCGATCGGATGTTCTATGAAGTGCAACTTTCAGCTCCGAAAATAAATTACCTGTCTCATTTGAAATTGATCCTTGTCTATTCTCGTTTGTTTATTCATATATATCTTCATCTGAACAATGGGCAGGCGCGCATTCATCATCGGTTTCTTTCTCTGCCCTTCCGGAATCCATTTCCCCCGTATTCCCTCGTTCCTACTTCACCTCACCGAGCTGCACCATAGTGACATCCCATGATCTCTTCCCATGCCTTCTTTCCTTCACGGTCAGCGATTTCGACATAGCAATTGTTATTTTGTTCTAAGGATAGCACATTGGCAGTTGAACCTAGAAGAATTTGTACACCCTCATCGGAACAGCCATTGATGTCCTCCGGGTTCCTGTAGTGTGACATAGCTCTCAAGCCACACTTGCCAGCTCTCCATCAATCCTTTTCGGATGATCTCATCATGGATTTCACAGCCATTTCTATTAAAATTGTTGCTGGATTCATATCTGACTGGGTTATGCTTTTATTAGGTTTTGGAAATGATCGTTCTGCATCCACAGCCTAATACAGTGCCACGAAAGAATTCTTGCTCCAACGACCCGTACTGAATATTGCGTATGTGTGGTTCTGAACCCCTTTTATTCAGCCTTGATGTTACCACATTTGATCAGAGTTTATTGTTATCGACCAACATCTTTCCTTGACGGATACCTGCAATCAACATATAATCTGCAAAATGGAAGCATGTTAGTGCACCAAAACCAACCATTTCTTGAGCTAACAGCAAGTACGAGCATACATGCAGATCTAGGACTAAGGCAACCCATTAAATTTTTCCAAACTTTACACCATGCTAAAAGTGATTCTCATCACTAAAAACCCTTGTAAATATCATTTCACCTTTTTGTAGCTCCATTTTGTACAAGCCGAGGAGTCCTCAAGCTTGGGGAGCCTTAGAAGTAGTTGCCTGCTAATTTTCATAATTTTTAGATCTCATTTGAGTCCTCAAATAAGCCCTGGAACCTAATTTTTGACTAGGCCGGACACTGGGTCTGGACAGGGCCAAAGCTAGTCAAAAACTATAAATAGAGCTAGAGAGCTCATTTTTGAGCTAGCTTCTTGTAGTTTTTGAGCTTGTATGAGAACTTGGTTATAATAGAAGTGATTCCATTGTCTTACTCTCTTTGTTTTTACCGTGTGTGCGCGTGTGTGTGTATGTGTGTGCATGTTAATGTGCTTCTCACTCACGCACTTGTGCCTTCACTTGCTCGAGGTCTTCATACCATCCTCACGTCTTCCCGGATTGAAATTAAAGGAGGTGCTACTCATCACTGAGCTACAAGAGTACATGTGTGGAAACAAAATGAAAAGAAGAGTGTACTAAAAAAAAAAAAGAGTGTGTGAGACTCAAAATGAGTAGACCATGAAATGGGTAAACTCATGTGGATTAGAAATGAGCTTGCCAAGAGCATGGAGTAGGCTCCTCAAGCTTCTAACCAAGTAGAAATGGGGGGAAATGCCCTCCTTATATAGATTTGGGAGGGGCTCTCCAAACTGCATCTCATGTGGGATAATTCCCCTGAAAGGAGAATGAATACAATGGTAGAAGCAAATGGCGAGGTACCCAAATACAAAGGAAATACAATATACAATGGAAATAAACTAAAAATGGAGTGCCTCCGATATACAAAATGGAGATGCACTCATGCGGATACAAATGTAGATGATGTAGGAGCAATCATGTTGCCAACAAATCTATCAACTATAACCCAGATTGAATCAAAGCATTTCTTAGTGTGGAGTAAACTTGAAATGAAATCCATGGAGATACTTTCCCATTTACCTTTTGGAATCTCCAAAGGATGGAGCAATCCTCCAACTTTAAGTCGTTTGAACTTATTGACTTGACATTTATGGAACTTAACTACATAGACTTGCACATCTCGATGTAAACTAAGCCAATAGAAATGTCATTCAACTAACCCATAGGTTCGATTAATACCAGGATATCCAGCACTTGGAGCATCGTGGAATTAAAAAAGTACTTGATTTCGTATGTCCGAAAGACTTAGGACACAAACCTTAGCTTTATAAAGCAAATATTCATCTTAGACAGAATAGTGTTTGAACTTTCCCTTAGAAGTACTTGCTTCATTTGTTTGAGCTTGTTCAGCTGCCTTCCGTGCTTGATTGTAGCTTGGATCTCCTTTACAACTTTGTTTCAAAGTTGAAATAAATTCACTTTGAATTTGTACAGAAGTCAGGTTGTTCACCATAGGCATCCAACTTAAGGCATCTGCCATTGCATTGAACTTTCCTTTCTTGTACCTTAGTTCATAATCAAACTTTTGTAATTGTTCGGCCCATCTAGCTTTTCTACCTCTCAAGTTTAGTTGGTTTGCAAACCACTTGATGCTCTCTCGATCAAAGACTATGGTTAACTTTGATCCATATAGGTAATGGTGCCATTTCTTCATAGAATTTATAATAGCAAACATCTCTTGTGCATAGTTTGAATAGTTTTGTTGAGCAAGACTTAGCTTTCTACTTTTGAAAGCTATTGGTTGGCCTTCTTGGCTTAGTACCACTCCTACTGTAGATGAACTTGCATCTATTTCTAATTGGAAAGGTTTATTTGGGTCTATGATTTGTAGAACCGGGGCTGAAGCTAAAGCAAGTTTAAGCTCTTGCAAGCTTCTTGCTTGCTTCTCTTTCCAAGTAATCTTCTGATGCTTCCCTTCGAGTTGATATGTCAAAGGTGCTGCTAAGTTGGCATACCTAGCCACAAACTCCCGATAATATCCAGCCAATTCGAGAAAACTTTGTAATTCTTAAACATTCTTGGGCTCATGCCAATTAAGTGTTATATTCCATAGATATACATGCTTGGAGGAACAAGAAGTTCCTTTCTCGGGGGATAGCCAAGGTCAAAATCCAACTAGTTCATTCGAGGTACCTACTCATGATGGCCAGATGAGTAGAGGGACCTTAGAGAGAACTCTAGATGGTGACTAGGAAAGGGTTATAAATAGGCTGGGAGGTGAGTCCAAGGCATGTCATTCTCAACGTCTCACATTTGATATCAGAGCCTGAGGGAGAGAGAGACCTTGGGGGGAGAGCTTGATGGAGATGAAGAACAATCCTTTGCTTGCAAGAATGGAAGGTTGTCATGCTAATTATGGGGCATCATCATCTTCGTGACAAAAAAAAAATGTGTGTAGCCATGGATTCTTCTCTTTGCATGGAGTTTGACATTCGGGTAGCCTCAAGAATAATGCGAAAAAGATTGTGCTGCTCTAATTTAGGAAAAGGCTTAACGTATGACTCAAAAAAAATCAATCACGGCCGTCAGCCTAGTTATGTGGGAATTGAATCCTGCACTTGTGAAATTTGAAGATATGAGCTAACCACGTGGCCATTCAAGAGAGGATACACTTCTTTTACACACGTCTGTATAATCCATAGCAATTACGAGGGACATGCAACTAATCTCTACAAATAAGTGTTCAACCTTGCATGATATTTCTCTCTCTCTCTCTCTCACACACACACACTTAAAGTGGCATACCCCGAAGATTGCAAATGATAGCTATGGGTGTAACAGAAAGAGAAGAAAGATAGAAAGAGAGAAAGAGACAAAGGAAGAGAAAGAGAGAAAACAAGAGAGATAGAGAAAGAGAAAAGATGGAGAAAGAGGTAGAGATAGAAATGAAGAAAAAATAGAGAGAGAATAAGAGAAGGTAAGAGAGAAATGTTAAGAGAGATAGAGAGAAAGAGCTAGAGAGAGAAGAAAAGAAGAAGAGAAGAAATAAAAAAAGAGAGAGATTTGAGAGTGGAAGAAAGAGAGAGGATGAGAAGAATAGAGAGAATAAGTTGGACACATGCTCACCTACATGAATTCAAATATGCATGAACATATGCACCCATTCATATGCATATGTGGATGCACACACCTGATAAATTATGTTTTTTCATGCATATTTATGCATATACATTCATGCATCCACTTAGGTATGTAGGTAGTTGCCTATATGTTTTGGTTCAAGCATAACTTCCAATTTTGAGCTCCGATTAGGATGATTCTACTTGCTATAGAAAGAAGACTCCAAAATCTTTTCAACGAGTGGCTGGAACCTATAATTGGATAGTTAAAAACCACTTGTAGAGAGTATTTAATTCTCTACATACATCTTCAAAGAGGTATGCTGCCCACTCACCTAGCTCCATTGTTTTGGCCATAACTTCCTCATAGAATATCCAAATCAAGAAATTCAAATTGCTATAGATTCTAAGTTTCAAACCCTTTCTTTTGATATGTGACACACCATATTTTGACCATTGAAAGCCATCTCTGCACAAGATTTTATATGGCTGTTGGCTAGCGAGAAACTCTTTTTGAATTACTTGAGTGTCCAATTACGATAATTAGGAGTTCCTAATCATATTTTGAATCATTTTGGATAGGAATGAATTGATCTTCATATCTTTGCATCATATTTTTGCTCTCAATATATTCATTTGGATACTTTTTGCATCAGAGTTTATAATTTTGCATTGTATTCTCTTTCAATGTTAGGAAACTAAGATGTGAAATGTGCGTGAAAGTTAGTTTGATATGAATTCATCTATGCACATGAAGTTACACTAACTTATGTTGATTCATAAAAGCATGTACATATCTTGTTTGTGTGTTTTAGGATTTTTTGCAAGTATTGAAGCCAGAACAAAGACCTTATTATGAGGGCGTGTAGTGCCCAAATACACATATTGGAAAAGTTTCTTATTTGCAAGTTTCTAGAGTAAAGAAAGTGGTTTGTGAACCACGAGGCTGATGCTTATCATTGTATCATGGTTATTATTTTTTTTCACGCTTCATTTTCTTGGGGAGGAGTTGCCGAAATTTTTGTAGCCATATGGCGTTATATGCCATGTGAGAACTACAGTGATGTTGTGTTCTAAGAGAGAGGAAGTCTTATGTGTGAAACATAACTAAAAGCATATAAAGTAATTGAAATAGAGAAGAAGATGCATGAGTGAATGCATGCATACATAGACGATATGATTTCTAGAAAGGTGAAGTGTGTGATGCATTTTCTATCTATAGAAGATCATTTTTATGCATCACCACGATGAGTTAGGGTGAGAATGAGGTATGTGATAGAGGTAACATGGATATTCTAATTGTGCCTTTAGATAGTAAATGATCAGGTATATCCATCAAGAACAACTAAAATGTGTTTTCGTCTAGTAACTCTTGAGCACATGAATTGTTCTTCATGCAAGTCTATGTACTTTTATCCCGAGTTGGCACAAGAGTGCTATGGTTATGATCATCAATACAAGTTTTAAATGCTTGTATATGATTTGTTGATATGAGGTTAATGAATCTTCAAGAAGCACAATGAATAGAATGACATCCATACATATTCACTTCCATTGAAAAGTGGATACTATAAAGAATCTATTTTCCATGAGACAATTTGGTGGTTAATTAGTTTGCATTGATCTAAACAATCATTATATGCATGGATATGTCTCCATGTCATAGTTCATCCAAGAGAATGAATGAGTTTGTCTAATCATAAGGATTAACATGTCTCGTCATTTTTAAGTCTAAAAAAATAATTGAGCAAATAGTTAGTGAGGTAGCAGCCTCATAGAGATTTGGATGCTTCTCTTTGAGGGAATTCCCAAATTTATTGAAATTTTGAGGGCAAGTAGCTCAAATTTTCTTTAAGCTGACCAATTTTCAAGTAATTTGGATACTTTTACAAAGGTCAAATGACCTCTGCACTAAAAGTGCTGCTAGTAGAGGTAGAGGCCTGAAACAAGTGAAATAGGCCTGTTACAAAGGGCATTTCTCTTCATTGGTAGATCCAGATTGCATTATTTTTGTTGCATATTGATACATATATTTTATTCATAGCAATTTTTGTTAATTTTGAAGATTATTTGGTAGGTCAAAGAATCTTTGCACATGAAAGTGCAGCCTCTGGAATTTGTGAAATGACCAAAGATCATGTCACCTAGAGGTGATTGGTTTTCTTAGCTCATTTACTCAAACTAGATGATTTTTTCACACCCATCTTCATGCCCAAGGATGAAAGATTAAATGGGCAAAACTATAATATTTGGAAAGATGTAATGAGAGCATATTTGTACACCAATCTCCTTCACGATGTAGTAGACGGGTCCAAACTTGAGCCCAATAAGGCTAGCAACCTAGACTCATGGTATATCTGGAATGTTAAAGATAAAAGGGCATTAGGCCAACTTCTACTAGCCTATGATGAACTGACCAAAGGGCACATCACAGCATGTAAAACATCCAAAGAAGCGTGGGATACTTTAATGGTCTTATACAAAGATAAAACACCCTCTAAGATCTATGATTTAGAAGCAGAATTCCATAATCTAACTATTCGGCCACAAGATACAATCACCAAAGTCATAGATCAGTTTGAAGACTACCGGCGCAAGTTAGCACTTTGTGGCCAGTAAATTTCCAATGAGGATATGGCCATCAGGCTACTTAACAAATTACCTAGGTTATATGAGACCTTTGTAATGACCTTGTACAATCGAGGGCAAGCAATCACTTGGGAATCAGTTAGGAGACTGTTGCTTCTTCATGACTCTCAGCAACAGACCCAAGCTACCCAACAATCAGCCATGAAGGATAAAGCCACCTTCCACAATCATAAAGGGCAAAATGGCAATCAAGAATCAAAGGGGAAAGGCAAGAAAAAGTTCACTTGCAATTTTTGTGGCAAGCCTAGCCACATCGAGAAATATTGCTTCAAGAAAAAGAATAAAGATAAGTCAAAGTCTACTTCAAAGAGCGAACATCAGTCTCACTGCACGAGTGAAGATCTCTTTCTCACATCTGAACACAAAGCACTTGTGGCAACCACTCCCAAGAAAGAATGGATTTTTGATAGTGGTGCATCATCACATATGTGCAATGACAAAGATGGTTTTCATGAGTTTGAAGAACATACAGGTCAAGTTTTCCTTGGAAACAACAAGTGCATTGAAATCCAAGGAAGAGGGAAAGTTCAAGTCATCAACTCTAAAGGCAAGACCAAATCATTAAAAGATGTTCTTTATGTACCAAGCCTTTGTAAAAACCTTCTCTCAGTGAAGGCCATCACAAAGTGTAACATGATGGTTCAATTCGATCACAACAAAGTTGAAGTCATTGATAATGAGTCTAATGAAGTGATAGCTCAAGGCTATGAAGACAAAGGTATCTACAAGCTTTCAAGTTTTATGGCCAAAGATTCAAATCTTAGCTTATGTATCGTATCGTGAGGCACTTGGTATCATATCATGCCTTAGATCTCATGGTATCACATATCATCTCGATAGAAGTATCATATCAAGAGACAGGATGGTATTGTATCATGAACCAAAAGAGGTATTGTATCATGACCCCTTCCAGTATCATATCACCTAGATCAATATCATATCGTTGGGTATTGGGTATCACCCTCGGTGGTATCGTGGATCACCCTAGGTTGGTATCACCCATATTGGTATCATGTGTCAGGGAGATCAATAGGTATCATATCATCCTCCATCTGGTATCGTGTATAGCTTAGAATTGGTATCATCTAGACTAGGATCTTGTATCATGGTTAACCTAAATACCCTAAAAGTGAAGAGTGAGAAACACAAAAACATTGGGAAGAGAATAAAGAAACTATAAAACCTGAGTGGTGAATGAATTTAAGATCCGAACGAGTGTTAGGGAGTCAAAGAAGCATCATTTCATCGGTAGCAAGTGCTACCCAACCAAATTCTCATTCAATCTACGTGGACACATCCAGTGACTCAGAAGAGGAAGTACCAATGCCCTCTGAGGACATGCACGATTCAGTCCCAAGGGAGAGCTTTATGTCCACCATAGAGGGAGAGTACATGACATCCCTACAGTACGTTGTCGGGTCGTGAGAGATGCTCGGATGGTGGATCAAGTCATCCGCCTAAATCGTTCGGCACACGCGGGGTGTCTGTAGCAAACTCAGGCTTATGAAAATAAGGGTTCTAATGACAAAACAATTTAAATTACCTAATTCTATGACTGAAACTAAGGTCTTTAAATAGTTTAAATAGCTATGGACCGTAAGGACGGGCAGCCTCGTACCTAGCAACAACTTCCTGATATGAGATTAAAACTAGTGACTCTTCTGTTACGCATTCCATCATGGTTTCTTCTACTAAACTATTAGGTAAGCTAGAGGTTTCTGGTCTGTCTAGAGTTGGCGGAACATTTTCTATATTTTCAATAGTATTGTGCTCAGACTCGTGAACTAATTTAGAAGACATCAAAGAAAGTAATGGGAAACAATATTGTTGCAAAACTGCTTGAATAAATTAATTGATAAGCTAATGGTTCAAATCAATAATTCTAATACAAATGGAAGGTCTAAATAAAGGGATAAATGTCTAATCAATTGGATAGCTGACTAATTGGAAAATAAGATTTACATGAATCTTCAATCTTGCTGCTTCTCTTTACTTCACTTCAATAGCTTGAACTCATCAATGTTTCTGCAAAGAAACATTATCATATTAGTAATATTACAAAAAATTAATAAGAAACATAAACTTACATTATCATACACATGCATATACTAATTAAAACATTCGCATGCTAGTATGCATACATTCACATCATGTTCATTCATTCACTTACTCACACATATGTACATACATGCTTACTATCCATACACACACTCATGCTAGTATATGCTAATACATGCTCAAATATACCCATAATCATACACTATTATGCATATGTACTCATGTACAATCATTTCATGAACAGTCATCATCACTCATTACTATACTCTAACATAATTCAATATTTATATGTATACTCACATGCATAGATGTATATGTCTTCATGCATAAGCTAAACACCTACTAATAACTAAATAAAATTCAAACCAAATACATTTAATTACTTTTAATTATTCATTAATCTAAAACAACCAAATAAATAAAATTAAATTAACATTATATAAACCCAATCACTCTCTTCCTTTCTCTCTCATTCTCTTCCCATCTCTCTTTCTTTCTCTCTCTCTCTCTCTCTCTCTTTCCTTCTCTCTCCTCTCTCTCTCTCTCTCTCTCTCTCTCTCTCTCTCTCTCTCTCTCTCTCTCTCTCTCTCTCTCTCTCTCTCTCTCTCCTTCTCTGTCTGCGCGCTGCCGCGCACAGACAGAGGAGGGGAGGGAGAGTCTCTCTCTCTCTCTCTCTCTCTCTCTCTTTCCTTCTCTCTCCTCTCTCTCTCTCTCTCTCTCTCTCTCTCTCTCTCTCTCTCTCTCCTTCTCTGTCTGCGCGCTGCCGCGCTCAGACAGAGGAGGGGAGGGACAGTCTCTCTCTCTCTCTCTCTCTCTCTCTCTTTCTCTCTCTCTCTCTCTCTCTCTCTCTCTCTCTCTCTCTCTCTCTCTCTCTCTCTCTTTCCTTCTCTCTCCTCTCTCTCTCTCTCTCCTTCTCTGTCTGCGCGCTGCCGCGCTCAGACAGAGGAGGGGAGGGAGAGTCTCTCTCTCTCTCTCTCTCTCTCTCTCTTTCCTTCTCTCTCCTCTCTCTCTCTCTCTCTCCTTCTCTGTCTGCACGCTGCCGCGCTCAGACAGAGGAGGGGAGGGAGAGTCTCTCTCTCTCTCTCTCTCTCTCTCTCTTTCCTTCTCTCTCCTCTCTCTCTCTCTCTCCTTCTCTGTCTCTCTCTCTCTTTCCTTCTCTCTCCTCTCTCTCTCTCTCTCCTTCTCTGTCTGCGCGCTGTCGCGCTCAGACAGAGGAGGGGAGGGAGAGTCTCTCTCACACACATACATCACACACACACACACATGTGCACATACACACATCACATACACACACACATCACATACACACACACACATCACATACACACACACACACATCACACACACGCACACACACATCACATACACACTCACACATCACACACACACACACGTCACACACACATACACTTCGCACACACACATACACTTCACACACACACATACATCACATCACATACACACACATCACACACACACATATATCACATACACACACTTCACACACACACATACATACACACATCACATATATACGCGCAATGCTGGAGGGACCAAGACCAAGCCATGGAATAGGCATGGGCATGCTTCCAGCCGGACAATCAACATCAAGATCATCATACACAGCAGTACATGATGGCTTAATATCCCGAGCACGAGGAGGGTCTAATGAGAAAGAAGGAAAAACTGAAGAAAGTAAAGAGCAGGAGAAAGTACCTGCAAAGAAACATTATGAGAAACTTGAGCTCAACACTCATTTAAATACATACACAAGTCATTTCTAAACCACTCTTTTTAGTTTTAACTTTTAATCTACAACCACACTTTAATCCCCTTACTTCCGCCACACTTTCCAGTTTAACTTTTCTACTTTAATTACACTTAATTTCTACTCCTCTCTTTTCATCTTCACTAATTCTCTCCACTCTTTCTCTTAACCAACTTTTTTCACTTTAAGTGCATCTTCTATTGAGACCACTCCTTAAATCTCTTTAGTTACACAACTTATATAAGCCATTCTTTTTCCTAGCACTCATATAGTCCACTACTTATTTATCCATTTAATTAATCATTTTAATCTAATTAGCCTACATTTCTTATTTAAATAAATTAATTAATTTAAGCTTAGTTTAAGGGTTTAATTAATTAGAACCTTAATATTTAAATACACACATTTACTTAAAGTAATTATTAATAGCATAGTTTAATTTAGAATACATAAATATGTAATTAATGATGATAAATAATATCTATTTTAACCCTTTTAATATAGTAAATCCTAGAAACCCTATTGGAAACCCATAAAACCCCCTGGGTTAGACCATTAAAATCCTTCTGAACCCTAGCTTTAACCCATTGTAACTCATCTAAACCCTTAACATTAACCAAATCTTATAAACAACACATGAATTCAAGAAACCCTAGGCTGAATACCCATAATTCTTGAATGTAAAAAACATAGGAAATTCTCATTAAATGAGTAATTAGGGTAAACCCTAACATGAACATAGAATCTTCATCATCATTTGTACCTGTAAACACTTTCAAAGTAGTTAATTCCAATCCACACAATTGATTAACCGTGATATAAAAGGTTTGAGATCACCAATAAAGTTGTTCTCATTTTCTCTGGTCATCAACGGAAAGGTTGAAATCTTTCCGACGTTCGCCCCGGCCAAACCTGCACATCGTCCTTGATGGGCCAACCTGCAGATCATAGAAAGCAATATCAAATTCTTTTGAAACTTATTCATGACTCAAATTCAAATTGTGTGTATATAAAAAATGCTTCTATCATTAGTACATCTTCAAATAGCAAAGAAAAGTTATAAAATTATGTAAACTTGAATTTAAACCTTTTCGTTCAATGCATGAATTGGAAACAGGTTTTAGAAAGAAACTATAGAAGTCATTCAAATAGTGTTCGTACTAACTCTTCTATTAACTTTGTTCGTAAGTAAAGCATATGTTATATAGACCTTCTACCCTCATCTCCTAACCATTTGCCATTAAGATACAAAAAACTAACTCCCCTCTAGCATACATCCGCCTTATATAGCCCGCTTTTCAATTCAGAAGTGATTTCGAGACCACAACTGATTTACTTGATTTTTTTTTTTCATATACAACAACAATTAATGTACTGCTTTCAATTTATCTTCGCAACTTTTTTTGATGAAGGGGAAAGGCTTAACCCCTAATCAGAGCAAAGGATCTAGAGGTAAGCTAAAGCGGGAACTAGGATCTCTTTAGTAAAATGGGTCAGATTTAAGGAAGCTTACCTATATAAAACAAGTCTACTTCTACTAGGAGTTGCAAGTTAAGGGTTCCGTCAACTATCCATATGACAGCCATAGGTCTCTAATCCCAATCTTCACTTCAAACACCTTCCTACTTCAGCGTAAATTCTACTTTTCATAATTTTAAGAGGTTTCTTAACCTATCTGAAGAATGTACATATCTAATTATGACAATGCATGAACTTTTATAATAAATTAAAACATAAATTAGGTTTAGAACTTTTTCACCTGATCTATATTGACTCCTTCTTCAGCTCTCTTTAAGTTCATCAGAACTTTTGGCATAAAATCTTCAATTGCTTTGATCAATTCATCTTCAGGACTTGTAAGCAATCATAAAGTAGAAACTACAAAACAAGTAATCTTCATTATCATTTATCTTGCAATTTCATAACTCATCGTTAATTCCTGTAAGTACTCATAAAGCAGAAGATACAAAACAAGTAATCTTCATTATCATTTATCTTACAAATAGAAATTCATATATTCTATTAGATTCATCTTCATCATGTCACAAATTTCATCATAAGAAAGTCATAGTGGTTATAATTGTCATAAATAATGCATTCTTACTTTTTACAATCGGTTTTTCAACCTCTGTAACAAAGTTCATAAATGTTTAGGAAAAATCATAATGTTCATAGTATAATATAGTCATCATCATATTGTATCATATTTTCATGTTCTTCATATTTATCATGATCATATTTATATCATGTATATTTCTTTCTTTTAAAAGTATACCATCATCATTTTGTTGTAAACAAAATCATTTTGTTCAAAATATTCATCATTTCATAATAATGTTCTTCATAATTGTTCATCATAATAGATTTCTTCCTATTTATGAAAGAAAGAAAATCATAAGTTCATCAAAGCATAATGTAAAACTTTATCATAAGCTAACTTTTCCAAGCATAAAATTTCATAAAACAAAACAATTTAGGTATAGGTTTCTCAATCTTTAGGAAAACAGCATATATGCAGCAAGTAATATCAACAATTGAAAAGTTTTATCTTCATTAAACAATTACATCACAATAAGACTAATCTCTTAAATTCTTCTCCTTTTTCTTAACTTTAGATGCGTTTTTTGGTATTGTTTTCAATCTTCCATATAGCTTCTTGTATCCATTTTTCCATATTCTTATCATGTTCTAATTGAATTTGAAGATTTTCATCTTCAGATGTTTGTACTATTCTTTCATCATTTTTATTTTTGTCATATTTATTGTCATTTTCTATGACTTTAGGTTCCGTTTTAATCGTATATATATCTTTATTTCCATCAATTGATTGTTCATTTTCATCATCTTTTATCCTTACATCTTCTTCTTTCTTAATCTTATTCCATGTATCTTGATCCTTAAATGTAGTTTGAATATCAATGTTACTCATAGAAGGTGTAAGAAGGTTTTGATCATTGTCCAAGCATTTACTTTTAGTCACAACCTTGTTCATAGAATGTAATTGACATACATTACTTTTCTCATTATGACTCTTCGATTTCCATTGTTTTTGAAGTTTGGTTTTAGGACTCAATTTTGTTTGATCAAAATAGTCTATCATCCCTCCTCGACCTAACTTTAATTTCAAAGGTAGTTGTGTTTGATAATCACAAATCTTCAGGTTATGTGAAATGACTAAGTGATTTTGACATGCATTACTATAAGCAACACAATCCTCGTACCTATGACCTAGTTGGTCACACCAAAAGCATCTTAAGGGATATACTTTCCTATTCATAGCCCTAAAGGTGGATTTTCTAAACTCATTCATATGGGTTTCATTAGGCAACTTTGGAGATAAACTTTGCATTTCATGTTCATTACACTTGCATTAGGGTGTTCATTAACTTGTTTGGTCAAATCATCTATTTGAATCTTTAAAGTTTTAACAACTTGTTGTAAAATTCCACACATCACACTATTTGAATTTGAAAACTCACTTAACTTGTCAATTAACAGAAATACTTCTTTAAATTTTGCTTGATTTGACGAGTTTAGCTTATCCTCTAAATCTTTGATTTGCACTTCAAGTCCCAAATTTGCATTCTTAATTGAACTCTCCATAGTAGAGTTCTTTTCATGTGTGTTTAAATGAACTGCTTTCTTTTTACCCATTGAGATTAGAGAAACAAGAAGTCTTAGAGGATAGGTCAATACCTGCAATCTGAATCGAAGAAGAGGCTCAAAAAGTGACTGTGTGAAAATTTATACAAGTTTAAATAGGATCAAAAACGAATACATCAATTGCTAATAGATGATTGTGCAAACGTTCCTCCTTCTAATATCAATGAGAGGGGTGGCGAGATGAGGGTAGCTACTTGCCACTCTTCGTGGAGGCGCTCAGTTCCCTAGGGAACAGCCCTCAACACCTAGAAAAGTGCAAGGTTCCAACGACACAGCCACGGCTCCCACGGATGAAGAAGCTTCTGCAAATCAACCTGTCGATATAATGTATGCACATGCAAGAAAAATTTAAAATTTATACCTGAGCTGCAACGCCGTTTGTTCACGTCGGGTTCACCAATGTCGGCGCGAAAGCGACAGTCGGTGGATCAGGCCAACCGCCAAAAAATACGGCGCACGCCGGGTGCTTGGAGCAAGCTCAGGAGTTTCTTGGAAATTGTGACTCAGCAATGGAGTAAAACATATGTGACATATCACATCACAATAATCTTCTTTGTACTCTTCACTTCTGAATTCTCAAATTCGATTCATAGAAGGATGCAAATATTCAATACTTTCAATTGATTCTTCTAGCCTAAAGAGTTTTTACTAACTATCCAAAGAGCCTTAGAGAAACATACACTTTCAAAAACAATTGATTAGAATTTTAGCGCAAATGAACATCGTAGAGAGGTTCATAATAACATCAATGAATACGTCTCCTCCTTTGAAAGCTACGCTTAGAAATTTAATGAGACCGTAGAAGTGCTTGTTAAACAATATGTGGCGTGGCCACTTTGGTGTGCTTTCTATATATAACGCACAAACAATGCAAGTTTTTATAAGACCATAGTATCATTTTGAACAGTCATAACACGATGAGTGATCTTTAACATAGCATGTAAAGTCTAAACGGTTAATCATGAAGCTCATAACAGATCATATGGGTAAGATAACATCATATACATCGGAAGCTTATGCATGAATGGATTTATCTCTGTAACTACAGAAAACTTGTCTAGTGCTAAATAAAGTACTCTGAACACATACTCTATTCAAGTTCCAGAATATTCTTCAGTAATGAATTATAAAATTTTTGGAAAACCAAACACCATCGCTCAAGATAAGCTTGCTAATCGTTTATCTGCATAATCACCTCGGTTCAATGAATCAATGAATCTAATCAAGGTGTTCGAAAGATTGACATGTCTCACTATAATCATCATCTATAGTCATTGTTATATCATATAATTAGATGTATGAAAAGATGCGCAATTTACTCTTCCTTGAAAATACAATCGACGTTGACTTTGCAGACGAATTGAGACTATGATCAATTCAGTTCATGATAAATCTCATAGCTCATCATTCTAATCAGCTTGTCAACTTAGCGATGAAGTCTGTTTCCTTGGTTTTATTAACAGACGTTAGCTTACACCAGCAATAAGGAAAATATATGATCAGAATTAGTATGAAGTATATTGTGATTAGTAAAACTACTTAATCATCAGAAAGTATATCAGTGTCGATATGCAGCAAAATTGGAAATATCAGTTGGCAGTTATCATGGCGTTGATAAAGTGATAAATGTCAAGTTGTAGCAGATAAAAACAAAAAACACTTTATGTGAATAGTTTGACAAGATCTAATGATATGAGTGGTCCAAGACCTTTAGATGAAAAGGGTGATAACAAACATCTAAGAAAAGTAATCCAATTGAATTTATAATCTGTCAGTCATACCAGTTATCTTGACTCTCATGAAGAGTTGATCAGATCAATCGATTGATTTTGCCACGGTTACTCGATAGACAATTTGAAGTTTCTTCCTCAAGACCAAGTTTGTACTCCATCGCCGTGTCAATTCTGCCATAATAATCGATGCTTTCACCAATATAAAATAGCGGACACAAAACTGGAAGTATAAATTGTATGCAGGCCGTCAGTCGCACACGAAATGAATCCCTTTTTGTTGTATATGATCTCCCTCCTTAATATTCAGAGGTTCTCCTTTCCGCAATTGCCCTCTTCGTCTGATTACATGCGCCTCTCCAGCCCTTCAGATCTCTGTGTTGTGCTCTCTCCAAATCAGCAGTTGAAAGCCCGATTCCCAAGAGCTCCTTTCTTCTCCTAGCCTTTTGGAGTGATCCTTTGAAATCATTATATACATTCAATCATGAGTCCTCTGCACTTTCGTGTGACAAAGCTGTTGTAGATAAAGATTGCAAGCAGTGATATCGTGCGATAATGGTTGAACACCATATCATTGATTGTTCGGAAAAAAAATTCAATTGCGCCTAATCCGACTATCATTCACTTGATAATTCATCACAAAATAGCGTATTCAGAACTTGATCTTCTTCAATGAACGAAGTCATGCATTAGCTGCTATCAGAAGTGGAGGACCGCGAATAAGAAGCCGCCAAAGGCCATCAGTTCCGTCGTGAAGTGGGATCTCTTCGTTCAATCAGAACAACGGCTAGCTACACGCCGAATTAGATCCATCAATCAATCAGCTACGCCTGCCATGACTTCCCCGAATTATCCCTTCAAATATTGCCAGAAAGATCATCGACAGGCTTCCTCTCTCTTGTTCTCAGCTGTACTCCCTCCTCCCTTGTAGATCAGCGTCCTCTTCTCATCTCGATCCCCTTCTTCCTCTGATGTCAGCCTCCAAAAAAAACCCTGCTACAGTGGCCCTCTTTTTCCTCCAAATATGCGTTGCCTTTGTTTTTCCATGCATCCCAAATCCTTCCGTAGCTTTTTCTTCAAAGAGTGAACGATTTTCACTCTTAAATAAAGTTGTACTTTCACAAGAAAAAAAGAATGATACTCCTTCTTGCGATGTTCTTCGCTTTCAGCTTTACACAAACTCTATAATTAGAGTTCACCTCACAAAAACCTTTGAATTATGTATCATAAGTGGGTGAACGTAAATGGATAAGTTTAAGAAGACTTAATTTTGCATAACCATTAGCATTAGCATAAAATCATTTAATGGTGTTTCATAATTTCTGAGCATCCATTGGAGTGGATATATTGCTCAAACGCCTTTCGTCCTCTTCATCCTTTGGAAGGTATTTTTATTAGAAGTTGACGGAAACTTTAATCTCAACTTGACTTGAAACTTCAACATATTGCATCGGAAATCTCGTGCAACATCCAAGATTCATCCGCTTTGGGTTGACTCATCAGATATAGCCTTTTATGCATATCACGTGCCAAGACTTCATCAAGTTGGGGAGAGAGAATTCTCTCCGACATTCACCCCCACCAAACCTGTGCATCCTCCGGATGCGCCAACCTGAGAATAAACCTGCTTTCTTCATAATATCGAATTTATTTTTCATGTGATTTTTATATAAAATCCTGCAAGTGCATGGGTTAAAACCTCATAAAGTGCCTTATGCAAGGCTGTGTAATTAGCCCTATTTATATGCACACTTTGAAAATGCATGTATAAAATTAATGGTGCAATCAATAAGAAAAATAGCTTCTGATGACGAGGTTGGTGCACTCACTCTCATACATAGCAATGTGATTATACATTCATCCTTACAGTCACTCGTATGTGCATGGGTATAGATCAGATCGTGCCTTGATGCATGGTCATGTAGTGTGACCCTACCACATGCATACTTTAAGTGCATTTTCAAAATTATGGTGCATAAGGGATAAGAGCTTGTGATGAAGAGATTTTTATCTCCTATACTTAGAATTTGCTCGCAGATTTCATAATGCATGTTACATTTGATATTGGTGCAAATGAACGTGCATCTAAGGAAAAACTGAACATGTGTTTGTACATAAATTTGATGCATACTTTAAATGCAAAGTGAAACAAAATGGTGCAAAACTAGAAGTAAAAGGTTTTTCATATTCTACGCTTGAAGAAAAACTTTGTTGGCAACAAACTCCCATTCTTCATCTTGAACTTGAAAAATATCTTGAAAAAAAACTCACGAAAAACATAAGTATTAGCATCTTTAAACCAAATATATCAATTCAAAAACTTTTAGATAATCCATCTATAAAAAACCGAAGTAATATTAAGTCATATTTTGGAGCTTCCATCAATTCGTCCTTTCTTGCTTGATCTGCATTAAATCACTCAAAACATTGATTAGAAAAGCCATATTTGATTCATTAATGAAATTCATAATTTTTCTTTTATAAAGAAAGAAAGTAAAACAAAATCCATATACATACCTTTTTGATGAGGAAGTAGGTTGTAACTCCCATATAAATACCTTTTTGATGAGGAAGTAGGTTGTAACTCCCATATAAATATTAGCCATGGATGAAAACATTCATAAACAATCATAAACTTGATCATAACATATTCTCTTATCAATTTGGCCTCTTGTACCTGTTTTGTCAAAATAACTATTCAAAACACATTAGTGGATAACTTTACTTTTAATACAAGACATCAAAAATTTCTTGCATACATAACTCATTTTTCCTTTTAATGGTTTTAGTTGATTTATTCATATTTTGTGTAATTTGTTTGATAATGTTTTAAAAAACTTCTTGTTCTTTTACATTAAAACTTGTCTCATTGTTTGCATTCTCATTTGCATTTCTTAGTTGTTTAGATCTCTCAATTTTCCCTTTAGTATTAGATTGATTGCTGGTTTCAAGATTCACTTGTTCTTCCATCTTTTCAATTTTCCCATCTTCAAGTGATTGATCATCAGAATCAATTGAAATATTATGTAAATTTTCATATTTTCCTATTTTCTCATAAGTTGATGTCTCATGTTCTTGATTATCATTTGGCTTAATATCTTGCATCATCAGTTCAACTTGTGGATTATCCATCATATTATTGTCTTGATCATTAGATTTTGTGGTATTTTCACGTTTTACTCTCTAGTGTTTTTTCACTTGTTTGTTTGATCTTGATCTTACTTGTTTTTGTTCAAAATATTTTACCATCCCACCTCTACCTAGGTTCAAGTGTAAAGGATCCTTCGTATGATAATCACAGATTTTGTGTTCATTTTCTAATACCAAGTGTTGCCTACATGCTTTCTCATAGGCCATACAGTTCCTATAAGTATGACCTAGTTGGTCACACCAGAAGCATCTTACAGTTCTCTTTGGTCGTTGATATAAAGCCCTAGGATCAACTCTTCTATGATCGGGTAGGGTTTTGGTCAATAGAAGACATAGATCTACTTTGAACTCGTACTTGATAGCTATCTTTGCATTCACATGTAGCACTATCATGTATTTGATTGTTTAACCTTTCAATATTCTCCTTTAAACTTGCAACCTCATGACCAATAGTTTTGAATGAAGAAATTTCCTTTACATGCTTTGCTATTGTTTCCATATTTTCATTCAAATTTGATAGTTCATAATGAAGAATTCCTTCTAAATTCCTAAACTCGTGATCAAATTGAGTATCTATTGACTTAAGATTCGCATTAAATTCAGATACTACTGTAGTTAAAATTGAAATAAACGAGTTTAAGGACTCAAATTTGGATTTAAGCTTTAATTTTATAGATGAAATTAATCGTGCTTCCATATCATGGAGAAGATTTTCGACATTAGAATTCATGTTTATTTTTAACTATATGCAAGCCAGAAAATTTCAAATATAAATACCTGGAATTGGTTTCCCGTCCGATGTACCTGAGTCGCAATGCCGTTTGTTCACGTCGGGTTCACCAATGTCGGGTCGTGAGAGATGCTCGGATGGTGGATCGAGTCATCCGCCTAAATCGTTCGGCACACGTGGGGTGTCTGTAGCAAACTCAGGCTTATGAAAATAAGGGTTCTAATGACAAAACAATTTAAATTACCTAATTCTATGACTGAAACTAAGGTCTTTAAATAGTTTAAATAGCTATGGACCGTAAGGACGGGCAGCCTCGTACCTAGCAACAGCTTCCTGATATGAGATTAAAACTAGTGACTCTTCTATTACGCGTTCCATCATGGTTTCTTCTACTAAACTATCAGGTAAGCTAGAGGTTTCTGGTCTGTCTAGAGTTGGCGGAACATTTTCTATATTTTCAATAGTACTGTGCTCAGACTCGTGAACTAATTTAGAAGACATCAAAGAAAGTAATGGGAAACAATATTGTTGCAAAACTGCTTGAATAAATTAATTGATAAGCTAATGGTTCAAATCAATAATTCTAATACAAATGGAAGGTCTAAATAAAGGGATAAATGTCTAATCAATTGGATAGCTGACTAATTGGAAAATAAGATTTAAATGAATCTTCAATCTTGCTGCTTCTCTTTACTTCACTTCAATAGCTTGAACTCATCAATGTTTCTGCAAAGAAACATTATCATATTAGTAATATTACAAAAAATTAATAAGAAACATAAACTTACATTATCATACACATGCATATACTAATTAAAACATTCACATGCTAGTATGCATACATTCACATCATGTTCATTCATTCACTTACTCACACATATGCACATAGATGCTTACTATCCATACACACACTCATGCTAGTATATGCTAATACATGCTCAAATATACCCATAATCATACACTATTATGCATATGTACTCATGTACAATCATTTCATGAACAGTCATCATCACTCATTACTATACTCTAACATAATTCAATATTTATATGTATACTCACATGCATAGATGTATATGTCTTCATGCATAAGCTAAACACCTAATAATAACTAAATAAAATTCAAACCAAATACATTTAATTACTTTTAATTATTCATTAATCTAAAACAACCAAATAAATAAAATTAAATTAACATTATATAAACCCAATCACTCTCTTCCTTTCTCTCTCATTCTCTTCCCATCTCTCTTTCTTTCTCTCTCTCTCTGTGTCTCTCTCTCTCTCTCTCTCTCTCTTTCCTTCTCTCTCCTCTCTCTCTCTGTCTCTCTCCTTCTCTGTCTGTGCGCTGTCGCGCCCAGACAGAGGAGGGGAGGGAGAGTCTCTCTCTCTCTCTCTCTCTCTCTCTCTCTCTCTTTCCTTCTCTCTCCTCTCTCTCTCTCTCTCTCTCTCTCCTTCTCTGTCTGCGCGCTGCCGCGCTCAGACAGAGGAGGGGAGGGAGAGTCTCTCTCTCTCTCTCTCTCTCTCTCTCTTTCTCTCTCTCTCTCTCTCTCTCTCTCTCTCTCTCTCTCTTTCTCTCTCTCTCTCTCTCTCTCTTTCCTTCTCTCTCCTCTCTCTCTCTCTCCTTCTCTGTCTGCGCGCTGCCGCGCCTAGACAGAGGAGGGGAGGGAGAGTCTCTCTCTCTCTCTCTTTCCTTCTCTCTCCTCTCTCTCTCTCCTTCTCTGTCTGCGCGCTGCCGCGCTCAGACAGAGGAGGGGAGGGAGAGTCTCTCTCTCTCTCTCTCTTTCCTTCTCTCTCCTCTCTCTCTCTCTCCTTCTCTGTCTCTCTCTCTCTTTCCTTCTCTCTCCTCTCTCTCTCTCTCTCCTTCTCTGTCTGCGCGCTGCCGCGCTCAGACAGAGGAGGGGAGGGAGAGTCTCTCTCACACACATACATCACACACACACACACGTGCACATACACACATCACATACACACACACATCACATACACACACACACATCACATACACACACACACACATCACACACACGCACACACACATCACATACACACTCACACATCACACACACACACACACGTCACACACACATACACTTCGCACACACACATACACTTCACACACACACATACATCACATCACATACACACACATCACACACACACATATATCACATACACACACTTCACACACACACATACATACACACATCACATATATACGCGCAATGCTGCAGGGACCAAGACCAAGCCATGGAATAGGCATGGGCATGCTTCCAGCCGGACAATCAACATCAAGATCATCATACACAGCAGTACATGATGGCTTAATATCCCGAGCATGAGGAGGGTCTAATGAGAAAGAAAGAAAAACAGAAGAAAGTAAAGAGCAGGAGAAAGTACCTGCAAAGAAACATTATGAGAAACTTGAGCTCAACACTCATTTAAATACATACACAAGTCATTTCTAAACCACTCTTTTTAGTTTTTTTTTTTAATATAAAGGAAGTTCGGCAATAGCCTACTCTCCCGGACTTGAATTAAATTAAGAAACAAAGGTACAATAGAAGGGGACTAGTGCCCACGGGACCCCCCAAATCCCAAAAAGCAGGGGAAGCTTGATTGAATCCTAGGTTGCATTACAGAGAAGGTTAATCACCCTCTCATCGCCCTCATGCGGGGCCCACTTGGGTTTGAGCTTGTTGTTGATCAAGAGGAGGACTTGATGGTGCCTGAAGGGGGGGGATTTCTTACTGTTAACAATCCTCTTGCCAAGGAGGAATAGTGATTTCTCAATCGACCACTCCCTGGGGGGATCGCCGAAGTTGAGAGCACACCGCTCCCGCCAAATTTTCCACAGGACTTCCCCTCTGATGGCGTTCCAGAGTGCCGCAGAGCAGCCGATCGCTTCTCCCAAAAGGACTTGTTTCCAACTAGGCTATTTTTGAAGTCTGATTTTCATTCCAACCGTCTGCCAGATTCTGTAGGAGTTGGGGCAAGTAAGGAAGATGTGTGGGACGTCTTCGATAGCACGGTGGCAGCGTTTGCACCAAGGAGGGATCCCACAAAGTTTGCTAGCCTTATGGTTGGTCCAAATTCCTCGATGAAGAATTTGCCATAAGAGGACCGACTTCTTAATCTCAATTAGGGGGTGCCAGATACCCATGAATTTCATGTCCCACCGAAGCCGCGTCCAAGACAGGCACCACTTCTTGTTGAGGCTGATGTGGAGGTCAGCCGTCTCTTTGATGTTCGGGATTTTGAGTAGGCTATTTCCATTGTGCCATTTGAGACCAAGCGAGTTCGGTGTGTCGTGTCCCATGAGAAGGCGAGTCTTGGGACGATCCCAAGCGAGGCATCTGCTTTGCAAAGTGTTCCATTCTTCGTAGGAGATGTTTATGCGAGGGTCGATATCCTCGAAGTTGATCCAGCTGTTGGTGTCATGTTTCCAGAGGTGTTTCCATTTTTTGAATCCTTTGTTCCATAACTTCTTGGCATTTTGAATGTTCCACGACTCCACACTCCGGATGCCATGTATCGGAAACCAGATAGAGTCGTTTTGTCTGATTCCGGCTGCCCACTTCCAGTCCTCACTAATTCTAGTGAAGCTTTTGACTTTATTCCAGCCCTTCCAAAGAGAGCACACGAGATTGGAGCCTTTCGGGAAGACGGGTATCGGGGAGAATAGCAGGGTCATGATGTCAAGATTCTTCCAGTTCGGGAACCCCGTGAGGGCCAACTCATGCTTGTTTCTGAAGATCAGTTTGGCCCACGAGGCCTCCCTATTGCACCAAGCCTTAATCATCCATTTGGCTGCCAGTTTGTTAGCCATACACCCAATGTCCAGGATACCAAGCCCCCCGCTATCTCTAGGGCTGGTGCAGATGGCCCATTTGATTTTAGGCACCCCCCTTCTGTTATGATCACCCATCCAAAGAAAGTTTCTGCAGATACTATTCAGCTTGGACAGGCCTTGCTCATTCGGTCTCCAACACGAAAGGAAATAGATGGTAGACGAGAGGAGGAACGTGTTGATAACCATTGCTCGTCCAGCGAGATTGATTTGCATGCCTCTCCAATAGTTAAGCTTGTTTTCAAGTTTGGCCAGCACCCAGTTCCATCGCTGCTCCATAGAGACGCCAAACCCCAAGGGGATTCCAAGAAGTCGAAGGATTTGGCCCTGCGGAATGATTTGACAGCCATGATCAATGAGAAGGCCAGGATGATGTCCCACAATAGCCCTAAAGGCGGTCTTATAGTGGTTGATTTTGGATCCAGAGGCCTCACAAAAGATATGGAGACACCTCCAGAAAGTCTCCAGGCTGGTATTATCATTGTGAACGAACGCGTTCATATCATCGGCAAAAAGTCTCATGATGATTTGACTGTGGTCGTGAGGCAGCCGAAGGCCTTTGATATTGCCAGCCTCCACATGATGCGCCACAAGTCTGCTCAGCCCCTTAGTGGCGATGGCAAAGAGAAGGGGGGCCAGAGGGCACCCTTGTCTAATAGATCTTTTAAGATGGATCGCCTTCGAAAGCTTGCCGTTAACGTTAATTTGGGTCGTTGCGTTTCCGAGAAGGGTCGCGATCATCTTGGTGAATTTCTGACTACATCCGAGATCTTGGAGCGATTGCAGAATATAGTCCCATTCTAGCCTATCGTAGGCTTTGTCAAAGTCGATCTTGAGGAAAACCACATCTTGATTAGACTCATTTGCAAATTGAATACCTTCCCAAATATCCATAATGGTTTCCAGGATAGACCTGCCTTTGATGAAGCCTTTTTGGTCCTCACTAAGCCAATATCTCAGGTGGCACGAGAGCCTGTTGGCCATGACTTTGGCGATGATCTTGTATCCTGTTTGGAGCATCGTAATAGGCCGCCAGTTCTCGATTATGTTCTTTTCCCCCTTCTTGTGTATCAACTTGATAATTCCATTATTTAGACAAGAAGGAAGAGCACCAAACTTTAGCGCTTCTTGCCAAACCATCCGAAGAGGGGTGGCAACCACCAGCTTGAAGGATTTAAAGAACTCGTTAGTGAGTCCGTCGGGTCTCGGGCTTTTACCGAGGGGGAGGGCATCAATGACCTCAATGATTTCTGATTCAGAGATAGGGGCATGAAGCAGGGAGTGGAGGTTGGGTGGTATTCTCTGGGGGGAAACCCTAGAAATGGCAGCCATGCAGTCCCTTCTATGGTGGGAGAGGGGGTTCGAGGTTCCCAAGAGTCTCGTGAAGTGCCCTTCGATGATGCCAAAATTATCTTCTTCCGAATTGCATACATTGCCATGTGGATCTAGCAGTAGGGGGATCGACTCTCTGTTGTGTTTCCTTTTAAGGATACGGCACATCTCTTTGGTGGGTTTGTCGGCTTTGCCGGCCCACCACTCCTTGAAGAAGATTTGCAAGTTTTTCCTTTGTATTTCTTCCTCGTATCTCAGCACTGCTCTGATTTTTCGGAGACCTTTCTGGGCTTGGTGTTTTCCTTTGTTCACTTCCTCCTCGAGCCGCCAGAGTCTGTGGTAAAGAGCTTCCCTACGAGCCCGCCGCACAGCCTCGAGCATCTTCTTAGTTCTGATCATGATCTTACGAGACTTGTCGACCGCACTTCTCCAGCACTTGGCTGGGGCCAGGCCAGAGGCGAACGCCACCTTCCACACATCGGCAATCTCTTGATGGACGGAGGGGAGAGAGAAGGTGGTTGCGTTGGCATGGAACCACGGAGCCTTGCGGATCTTGTTGGAAGGTTGAAAAGTGATAACGATCGGGTAGTGATCAGAGATGGTGAGGTCAGTGTGTTGCGTGATGGTAGGGTGGCCCCACTGATGAGTAAAGCTCTGAGAGATGTAGCATCTATCGAGTCTAGCTTTCCTCAAATCATCGCCCGCTTGGAGATTCGACCAAGAAAAGCCATTCGAGTCTTTGAATTCAACCAAATCCAAGTGGAGTTTGGTCATGTCCCACGTTTCTTTCTCCCGACTGTCGATGACCCTACCCTTGCCCATCCATCTGTCCATAGGGTCCTCCACCATGTTGAAGTCTCCACATATAAGCACGTTGTGGGGAAGCGAGTCTAATGAAGCCCAAGTGTTCAGTCTCTCCAAATCCCCGTTAGGGGCGTACAAGGAAACCATAGTAACACAAAGAGGAGCACCAAAAGAAACCGCAATCCAACGGTGACTTACATCTTCAATGGAGTTCTCAAGCTTTTCAAGCCAGAGTTGTTTAACACCGATAACCGTTCCTCCGGACCCCCGCTGGTGCTTCGTTGGGATCCACACATGGGCCGAGGAGACCTGTCTGAGCCGTTTCTGGAGGTCTTCTCCGTCAATTTTAATCTCTTGAATACATATAATGTCTGGGTTTAAGCTAGTGTCGCGGAGCCATTGACCAATGATGGTCGCTCTTGAGGGGTCGGTTAGCCCTCTAGCATTTAGCGAGATGACAATCATTTTTGTGTTGATCCCTCTTTGCGGGAGGGAGCCTTGTCCTTTCTTCTCTTGGCTTCATCTTTCTTTTTCGCTGGGATCTGATCCCGACTTAGAAATCGGTTCTTGTGGGGGCTTTTCCAGGGTAACTCCATAGGCTGTTTTCCTTTGCGGGATGCTCCTTGCTGGGAAGAATTGGGCCCCGTGCTCGGCACCGTTTCCGGGATCGTCGATCCAATGATGGAACTTTCACTATCCATGTTGTCTTCATTACTAGTGGTGAAACCATCTTCTTTGCTTGTAGTGTAACCCTCCTGGGGGGTTTCTTTGTTGTCAGGGATCTCTAGGGCTTCGTCGTAGGTGTCTACCTCAGGTGGCTTCCCACCTGGGTAGTCAAGCTCGTTGATCTCCTTTCCAAGATTGCAATACAAATTGCTGTAGGGGGTAAGTGGCAGGATGTTTCTCTCACCGTTGGCCCTCGGACTTCTTTTCCTTCTTCTTCTAGCTTCAGTAAAGCCATCAGCATCAGCTTGTGGATTGAGGAGGCCCTTGCCTTCCCCTTACTTGGTCGAGTGGGTCAAATCGCCAAAGTTGTCTTGAGCAGTTTTGGAGGCTTCTTGAAATCGCTTGTTTTTTTGCCTGAGAGGGCAGTCTTTAATCCTGTGACCTTGCTGACCACAACGAAAGCACGCGTTGGGAAGGTTTTTGTAGGTGATATCCTGCTCCCAAACATCTCCTTCGCCCATGTCCACTTTGATCGTTGATGGAAGCGGCGAACTGAGGTCGGCCTCGACGCAGATTTGTGGGTGCCACCTAGCATTGAACGAGTGTCTTGCACCTTCATAGATGAGACCACCAATGTCTTTGCGTGAAGCCAACGGCTTGCCGATAGGAGAGACAATGTCCCACACGAAGTTGTACAAGAAGTATGGGAGGTTAGGGAGCTCAACCCAAAGAGGGTACCGAAGTGATTTCGATTTGTCGGGAGTAAAGTCCGGGGACCATCTGAATAGGCACAGGGTCGCCCGACCGAGCTGCCAGGTGCCAACGCTTAGGGCTTGGAACGCCATCTCTTCATTTTCAAAGACTAGCAGCATGTGGTTTGCTGGTAAGAACTGACATTTGCTGACAATTAGTCCTCGAGGGAACCACTCTTTTCGAAGCCATTGTCGCACGATTTCGAGCGGGGGCTTAGGGCCAAACACTTGGCCGACGAGGCAAACTTTCTTGAGCTCCTCCTGAGCAGATAGAACTGCGGGTCTACTGAGGGACACGATGGGGGATTCAACACTTTCGGATGCCCCAGGGGCGGCACACGACCCCCCCTCCAGCAGAGCGGCCAGGGTACCGGTCTCCCCAGGGGGAGGGGCCCGATTACTTTTCACGAGAGAGGATGAAGCCACATCCATGGCCAAAAGGAACTTGCACCACTTTTACTTTTCAATACCCAACGGCAAAACCCTCCAACATGGGGAGAAAACTGACCACAAACAAGGAAGACTCCCCCCTCCGATCACATCGAAGCCAAACACTCCACTTTTCAGGGAAAGACTATAAGGCCAAAAATCCCACAATAAAGGGAAGCACACTTCTTCTTTTTCGAATCTTTTCTATTTTCCTTTTTCTTTTTTCTTTTTTTCTTCTTTTTTTTTTCTCTCTTCTTTTTTTTTTTTTCTTCTTTTTTCTAAAAAATCTTTCTTTTCTCTAGTTTTAGAGCTCCCGGCGATCGCGATCGGCGGTTGAAAGATCCCCCCCACGCGCGATCGTTCTGTCCTCAACTATGTTCGATTTTCATGGCTGCTTCTATAATGTACATTCTCCGTCCACTCTCGTTTCTGGTTCGTATCATTGTTGACGCATACAACATTAAATGATACCTCACTCTTACAAAAGGAGTGAAAACCGTGTTGCTTTCTCTTTAACTTGTGCTGCTTTTATTCTAAAATAGGCTAGGCACACACGACTCACGAGCTTCCAGGTGGACTATCGCAGCCAGAAAAGGACGGGAACCGAGGCAGAGGGGACCCGAGGTATCGCACGATATCGAAGTATCGTGACAGGCAGGGGGGGGTATCGCGACCGGCAGGGCGGGGTATCGCACGATAGAGGGAGAAGTATCGCGACAGATCAACTCCCAGTGGGCTATCGCGACACACGGGGACCCGAGGTATCGCGACAGGCGGGGGGGGGGTATCGCGACAGGCGGGCGGGGTATCGCACGATAGAGGGGGTACCGCGGCAGCGCGTCAATGGCAGCTAAACTGGTGATGGCACCAACAGCGACACAAGCGTCACCAGCAGCGACATCAGTTCGAATGCAGAACTCGGGGGGCGCCACGCAGACATGAAGATTGCGCCACGCAGACAATCACTGTTGATGGCGGATTTGAAAGGGTGATAGAGGTTGAAGCGGCAGCCGACGGAGACGCCATCATCCCAAACTTCCGGTCTCAAACAGAAGGAGAACTGTTGGAGTTGTTGCGCACGTAGCTGTCGACGGAGACGCCATCTCTGCCATCGGGACGACCTCCTTTATTTCCCACTTTACAGGACGATCTACGTTCAGAATGTCATGCTATCACTCCAGTCTCACTCTTTTTAGTTTTAACTTTTAATCTACAACCACACTTTAATCTCCTTACTTCCACCACACTTTCCAGTTTAACTTTTCTACTTTAATTACACTTAATTTCTACTCCTCTCTTTTCATCTTCACTAATTCTCTCCATTCTTTCTCTTAACCAACTTTTTTCACTCTAAGTGCATCTTCTATTGAGACCACTCCTTAAATCTCTTTAGTTACACAACTTATATAAGCCATTCTTTTTCCTAGCACTCATATAGTCCACTAGTTATTTATCCATTTAATTAATCATTTTAATCTAATTAGCCTACATTTCTTATTTAAATAAATTAATTAATTTAAGCTTAGTTTAAGGGTTTAATTAATTAGAACCTTAATATTTAAATACACAAATTTACTTAAAGTAATTATTAATAGCATAGTTTAATTTAGAATACATAAATATGTAATTAATGATGATAAATAATATCTATTTTAACCCTTTTTAATATAGTAAATCCTAGAAACCCTATTGGAAACCCATAAAACCCCCTGGGTTAGACCATTAAAATCCTTCTGAACCCTAACTTTAACCCATTATAACTCATCTAAACCCTTAACATTAACCAAATCTTATAAACAACACATGAATTCAAGAAACCCTAGGCTGAATACCCATAATTCTTGAATGTAAAAAACATAGGAAATTCTCATTAAATGAGTAATTAGGGTAAACCCTAACATGAACATAGAATCTTCATCATCATTTGTACCTGTAAACACTTTCAAAGTAGTTAATTCCAATCCACACAATTGATTAACCGTGATATAAAAGGTTTGAGATCACCAATAAAGTTGTTCTCATTTTCTCTGGTCATCAACGGAAAGGTTGAAATCTTTCCGACAACGTGTCCACCAACCCATAAGGAATTCCCATTTATCTTGATGGCGTAAATAGGTTAGTAACATGAATAGTAAACTCTACGGATGCGGAAATAGTTCCAAGACCCCTCGTCAAGTATGAAGGAGGAGTTTATATGGATAAGTTGGGTTAGATATATGTGGTGATTGAAAACCTAGATTAGATCAACAACAGAGGGGAACTAGAAGGGCAAGGAACTCTAGAAAGACCTAACATCGGGAACACTATGACTACCCCACGGGGCAAGTCTGTAGTAACCCAAGTCTTGAGATAGGATCTAATACCTCAAGATGATTACCTGGTGGATGTGTATTTGATCCATGGGTCAGATCTACTTTTACAAACCAATTCACCCACACAGGGAGAAGGGTTAAACCCAGTAACTATATATGAGTTGAATGATCCAGAGGATGCACCTAGAGTCACGTACCTAATCCAAAACCGAAGGAGATATTGGCCAATAGACAAAGTCGATAGGTCTCGACTAAAGTATATGGGGTTTCCTATATTCCCTCCTCGAGAACAGGCAACTACCTCGCAAAACCCTTTTGGATCCCATTAAGGAACGGAGAACACTATGTCAAGGCGAACTAGTCAATGTAGTATCCCCACCAAAACACATGTTCAATTCACTATTCCAGGAATGAATTCACACAAACAAACTAATCCAGGGATAGGAAATATGAATAGACCACCCATTAGGCCAAGGTCACAACCAGGTGTAGGACAAAAATGCAACCACTAAGACTGATAGTGCTTGTAGTAATTAAACTGCCAGAGCCAACAAGAAGGTTGAGAACAATCCAAGTTGCCAAATGCATGAGAAATCATTATGATGGCACGGGAGATCCCTATGACCATATCATCGAATTCAATCAAGTGTTGCGAGCGAAACAAGTAGATGAATTTTTTGTGCAATACGAATCCTTTGGGCTAACCCTCATGGGAATAGCCTTAACTTGGCTCCAACCCTTGGATCCAAACCGCTTTGGTAACATTGAGCAATTCTTCCACAAGTTTATTGGAGAATTCGCCAAGCAAGGGATTAAGCACAACTCATCATCATTGATTCATAGTTTCAAACAAACTCCAAATGAAACAGTAAAAACTAGAGCCCGAAGATTTAACCAATACATTGATAGATGTCCAGTAATGGAGAGGCCGTCTCAACAAAAGATGATATCTCTATTTCTAGATGGATTGAATAATGGGACATTGAGAACCTTAGTCTAGGTGAAACAATTGCATACATTAAGTGAGTCTCTCCAAGAATGCATCGACTTGGAAGATAACTTAGTGGATGATCTCAAAAGCACACAAAGCTCCACCAAGAGGACACTTGGAGCAACGCAACATGGAGCTCAAGTAATGTGGAGGAATTAGCATAATTGATAGCAAAAAAATGAGGAGTGCACGGATAGATGACCTATCAAAATCCCCCAATGAGAATGCCCATGTTGAGAAGATGCACCATGTGTGGTGGAGATCATCCGTCCTAGACATGCAGAAGAGGAGGATTAGGATTACCACAACTCTACTCATACAATAGGCAACCACCTCAAGGACCCAACCTATACTGTCATATTGAGCAAAAATATACCAACCACAATATCAAAAATTGCCCATTTAACAAGCAACCAAGGCCAGTAACTCAACCCCAATACAAGATTTATGGATATCCTCCTAGGGAACAAGGCAAAGAGGTTCCTTAGTACAACCCTTACCCATGATCATAGGGAGTGCCTAGGCCATATGAACAAGGGGGCTATGGACAACCACAACCTGTGTTAGGACAACAACCACCCCATCCATAGAATGTAGTGCTTGTCAAATACACTCAATTGGAGAAAAATTTGGAAAGAGCTATAGTACCAGCTACACCTTTAGCTAGTGCAAAAATGACAAATCAAGGATATGAGAAGGCCCAAGGAGAATATTATCCTTATGATGCCAATCTGATAGAATATGACCAAGCCTATGCACAACAATATTATGGTTATGAAGGGTATGAAAATTCTTATGGATTAGAATATGCGAACCTAATGTATACCACACCTAAAGCACAAACCCCAATGAGACCGCCTACTAAACCACCTGCACCAAGATGACCATGCTATAGATGTGGTGGAGATCACTTCATAAGGGAATGTACTGTACCATATAACCCACCACCCCCTAGGGCATGGGAAGGATATTGCAATGATTGTGGCAAGGGGCATCTATTTAGAGATTGCGTGAAAAACCCTAGTAAGGTTCATAACACTACCCAAATTAATATAATAGAAGTTATTGAATCATCAGGAAGTGACAAAGAATACACAGTACCACTAAAAGCTATTACTCGAGCCCAAGCCAAAGGACAAGCCGTAAAAGAAATAGATTTTGAGCATGAAATGGATAAAAGTTTAGGACCTAAGATCCAGATAGTGGAGATTCAGAAGATCTAGGAGAAAATAGCAAAACAAGGAAGAGACAAAGGTGGAAAATTAGACGAGAAAAATTGAGGAGTAAATGGTTGAGGAAGAAAAGTGAAGAGAATGAGAAATCAGTAAAGGAAAGTAAGAAACCTCAAGAGCTAGAAGTGCAAGGAGACACTCATCAGACAATCCAAGCACTGAAGCTAGGTGAACCAGGATCAATTCTAGCAGACCCAATGCTAGGAGATTTAGATATGTGGTTAAAGGCTTATCGATCTAGAATCACGACTGGACCAAGCATAGAGCAACATGAGAAACTCTACCCACAAGGAGAGTTAGAGAAGGAGAGATTGGCTATATGCAAGAAACTCATAGAAATAGCTCAAACCACTCTGGAATGTACTACCTCAATCCTTCCAGAGATAAGGATACCTGAAAGCCAGTTCAACGAATGTCTAGAAGATAACAATCGAAAACCATTAAAGACACAACAAGAGGAGAGTAGTGAAAAATACAAGTAGAACAACGAGGAAGAAAAGATCTCACTGAATCCAGAACTAGAGGCCAATTGGCCACAAGACTTGTGGGCCAAGATTCAAGAGGAACGGTGGAAAAAGAATGAGAACTCTCCACCACCCTTTGAAGAGTTAGACACTTGGGAAAATCAACCTATCCCAAACTTAAAAGAGATATATGAAGAAGCTTCCATTTAAGACCAAAATAGGTAAGATTCGAACAACATTTCCACACTACCCAATTATATGGGAGAATATGAGAGAAAGTCAGTAGTATTCCATGCTCCTACGATCCGGGGCAAGGAGGAAAGGTCACAAGATAAGACATCCCACAACTTATCTGAGCTCAAGAAAACTAAGATACAATGCTTATTGACAATAGAAGAATTACTACAAGCTAAACCACAATTATGGAAACAATTAGCCAAACATTTGAGAATAGAAACTGGAGAACCCATGAATGAGAAGAAAGAATCTAAAGCGCTGTCAACCATTCAAATTCCAATCGATAAAGTTGGAGAATTTAGCGAGGGAAATGAAGGAAACACGTGTCTACCCATCACCTTTAACGGATATATGCCTAAAGCTATCTTAGACACCAGAGCTGGTGTAGGCATAACTACAAAAGGGATTTGGGAAAAATGGGGAAAACTAGCCCTATGACCAACACGCATGAAACTTCAACTGGCAGACGGTCACATGGAAAGACCATTAGGAATACTGGAAAGAATTAAGCTGACCACCTATGGAGTAGAGTTTGAACATACTGTAGCTATATGTCAATTTGGAAAAGCCAATAATTATCAAATGATTTTAAGACGACCATTCATGAGACAACTCAAAGTAGTACAAGATTGGGGAAGAGATGCATTGTATTTACAACACCAAGGGCCAACTATGAAGATAAATTTACACACCTTTTTTGTATAGGGATGTACCCCCATTACAATGGAACCTATTCCATCAAGAAAAAGACGATTTGTCCATTCATAGCGCAAGACCTAGTGACCAATGATGGATGAATGAAGATGTTCAGTTATGGATGTGCAAGGAGGCCAAAAGAGAAGAAAACAAAACCTAATTATGGCCAATAGGGCATCAAAGTTACTGACACATAGATGATCCAACGTACATGCCTCAAATCTTCCCTGAGGAAACATTTGAACCACACAGATGGATGGAAATATTCGCCACCCTAGACGTTGTGTAAATGAGGAAGTGCTAACCATGAATGACTGTGTGGATGAAGCAGGATATGATGTAAATCTTTACATGGTAATCCTTCAAGAAATGGAAGCAGGATAATTACTAGAGAAGGAATGGAAGGAGGAGTATGAAAGCATAGAGATGGAACCATAATTAAATTCAGAGGAACAATATTTAGAAGAGATTGAGGCAAACAATGAAAAGGAGACACCAAAGGTGTTTTTGGTAGAAGCAGTCCCAATGAGGCAGGACAACGAGGGAATACTGGATAAAGTAGAGTGACCACTAGATCTCTTTGAAGTTTTGAAACATTTCAAAAGATACGCAGTAGAGGAATGAAAGATAGCTATTCAAATGCCCAAGAGAGAAGCCAAAGAAGGAGAGGCTTATGAAAACAAGGAACAAACCAAGAAAATTCTAGTAACCATGGAAGAAGAAGAGGAGAGATGCACGTACATTGGAAAAGATGTATCCCCAAAAGAAGAACAAGAACTGATAGAACTAATCAGGGAACACATGGATGTATTTGCATGGACCTACAAAGACCTCAAGGGAGTAGATCCATCCATTTGTTCCCATAGAATCCCAATGACACCTGAAGCAAAACCCTCAAAGCAATGACCATACTCATATAATGATGTTTATTCAGTGAAGATTAAAGAAGAGATTGACAAGCTGTTAGCAACAGGATTCATTTATGAGACAGAGCACACAAAATGGGTATCACCTTTAGTAGTAGTACCCAAAAAGAATGGTAAGCTTAGAGTCTGCATCAATTTGAAAAAAGTGAACGCATCTACTATATGTGATAGCTATCCCACCTATTGCCAACCATCTATTAGAAAGAGTTGTAGGCAAGGAAGTCTACAGCTTCTTGGATGGATTCTCGGGTTATAACCAGGTAGCCATTGTTATGGAAGATCAACATAAGAAACATAAGACATCTTTCGCAACTGAATGGGGAGTATACACTTTTTGAGTGATGCCATTCAGACTCACCAATGTCCCTGCAACTTTCCAATGGCTGATGTGTCACGTCTTCAAGGAATTTTTGAGAAAAAGCATGGAAATATATGTTGATGATTTGTGCACCTATTCTAGTCAAAGAAGTGAACACAATCTAGAACTACAAAGAATATATTAAAAAATATTGACAATATCAAGTATGCTTAAACCTAGAAAAATGTGTCTTTTATGGTAAGGCAAGGAAAGATTTTGGGACATATTGTGTCAAATAATGGAATTTCCATGGATGAGGATAATATTAAAGTAATTTTAGACTTACCAAGTCCTAAAAATGTGAAGGAAGTACAAACTTTTATGGGTCATTTGATGGAGAGTGTTAATCTCCAAAAGAACAAGCTATCCTTGAAGTTAGAGCACCTCTATATCAAGAATAACTTAAAACCTTTACCAATTTAGAGGATCAATGCTCAATTACCAAAATCTTGAACAAACTGTGAAGAGAGTAACTACTCAGAAAGTCTGTTGCACATAACTCACTCATTGATTGATCAAATGTGTAAAGGCTTTTATAAAACTTTGCAGAAGGTGTTGCGTATAGATTATTCACCTTCTCCAAGTTAAATCATTCCAAAAGATTAAGTATATCTTGAGAAATGAATCAAATAGTTCACCTATGTCTAAAACTATTCTTCTGTGAAGTCGATTCTAACACCTGCAACTTCTAACACATGGTTCTCCCAAAGTAGAACCCGCTTAAGCAGATGCTTTTAGCCATAGATGGCTTACATTCCAACTTAAATTTTGAATCCTCATTTGTGCGAAACTTTACACTATGCACTGAGAATTAATCAGTTCTTTAACCATCGAGATTGCGCCTGTTTCAGAAGACACTCAACACTTTATCACATACAAATGTTCCTACACATAATTCTCTCAGCCTGTTTACAATTAAGCTGTCAAACTTTAACCATAGACTCATTAACTATGGAATTAGACACCTATGAAAGGATTCTTGAAATGATCAAGAACAGAAGGAGAACTCAAAGAAATATCGGGTGCAACTTTTCTTCTATTACAAAAAATTTTACATCAATTGATGAGAGATATCTTCCTCACTTCTAAAGTGTCTAATGACTTCTAATTCTTGTAAACTCTTGCCCTCTCATTTTTGCCCCAACTTTTTACTTGTATATATAGGCATATATGTACAAGCTCATGACCATACAAAAGGTATAAGTGAGCTATCTCTAAATTAATGTACATATGTATACAAGTCTTCATCTTCTGAACATGTACTTTCTTCATGCTGCATAAATTGATCTTTTCTTCAATCCTTGACTTCAATACTTCATCAAAAATTCAATCGTTTATTGTCTTGCACCAACAGCTCCCCCTCAATCATCAATTGAGGTTTTCTCTATCTTCTTTATACTTGCCATGTCTTTGAATCTTTGTAGCTTTGGTCCATCCAAGCTTTTTGTTAACGTATCAGCTATTTGATCTTTTGTTGAAGTATGTATGACTTCAATCTCCTTATCCATCACCTTCTCTCTTAGAAAGTGATACTGAATCTCAATGTGTTTAGTCCTGGCATGAAAAACAGTGTTAGCAACTAGATATAATGAACTCATGTTATCTCCATGAATAGTGGGTGTACTCTGAATGATGTCAAAACTCTTCATAAGAGTCTTTAGCCATATGACTTCCTTTGCAGCTTCAACCCTACGTTTATACTCTACTTTTGTAGATGATAAAGCAACTGTATGTTGCTTTTTAGAACAGTAAGAGATTAGCTTATCTCCCACATAACACAAGTATCCATATGTTGATCTCCTATCATCAGGATTACCTGCCCAATGTGTATCACTATATATCTTGATGTTTGTATCTGATGTAAAACCATAACACAAACCTTCTTTGAGTGTACCCTTAATGTACCTCAACACCCTTTGTCCTACAACCCAATGTTCTTTCCTAGGGCAGTGCATGAATTGAGACAACACTCCAACTACATATGACGAATAAGGTCTAGTTAATGTAGCATAGATAAGACTACCAACCAGACTTTGATACATCTTCATATACTTGGATTCTTCTCCTCCATATCTGCTTAATTTGTCATTCACTTCCATTGGAGTAGGTGCTACCCCACAATCTTCCATTTTAAATTTGATCAATAAATTCTTTAAATATCTTTCTTGAGTTACATACACTCCATGTTGAGTGTATGAGATCTCCATGCCCAAGAAATATGACAAATCTCCCAAGTCACTAATCTTGAAATCTTTCTCCATTTGCTTCTTTAGGCTTTGTATGCCCTTCTCATCTGTACATGTAAGGATTATATCATCAACATATATGCACATGTAAATGAACCCATCATCACTTGCTTTGAAAAGCAAGCTACTATCTACTTTAGATACTTGAAAACCAATTTCCTTCAAGAAGTTCACAAGTCTATAATTCCATGCCCTTGGGGCTTGTTTCAAACCATACCAAGCTCTCTTGAGCTTACATACAGGATTTGGATATTTCTCTTTGAATCCTTGTGGTTGCTCCATGAAAACATCATCTAAAATATAACCATTAAGAAAAGCATTCTTCACATCTAATTGACATAGTTTCCAACCTTTACATGCAACAATGGCTATGAGTGTGGGTGTCATCTTTGCCACACGACTATAGGTCTCATCATAATCAATACCATATGTCTGAGCAAACCCTTTCACAACAAAAATCACATGTCTCATTCTCCATCAATGCATCATACTCTTCTTGCATAGCTTTCTCCCATTTTTCCTTACCTTTTGCCTCTTCATATGTAGAAGGATCTTCATCTGCTCTTACCATATAAGCATAACCTTTAGTAGCAAAAAAAAAAGTGTCATAGCTATACCTTGTAGGTTTCCATTTGTGTCTTGATGATCTTCTAAGTTCTCCACTTCTTTAAGTTTCTGGTTCATCACATTCTAGATCAAACCTTGGTACTTCTTCAACTTCAACCTGTACTTTATTATTCTCTTCTTCATCAAATATTTGAACCTTTGATTTACCTTTTTTCTGATCCACAACTTCTTCATCACCTACATCAATTTTGATTGTAACTGCATACCAAGTACCTTGCTCATCAAATGTAACATCCTTTGATACAAGAAATTGTTTTGTGGATGGACTCCACAACCGATAACCCATCTGCTTGTCATCATAGCCAATGAACACATACTTCTCTGCTTTAGGTTCCAATTTGTGCCTCAATTGAGATGGCAGATATGCATATGCCAAACATCCAAATACTTTGCAATCATCTAGGGTAGGTCTCTTACCCCACCAAGCCTCATATGGTGTCATACCTTGGAAAGCTTTACATGGTAATCTATTGACCAAATATGTAGCTGTATTTACAGCCTCAGGCCACAAATAATTTGGGCAATTTTTCTCCTTCATCATGGATTTTGCAAACTCAACAAGAGTTCTATTCCTCCTCTCTGCTACACCATTTTGTTGAGGAGAGTACCTGCAAGCAACTTCCCTTTTTATACCTGCATTCCATAAGTAATCACTAAACTCATTAGAGAAATACTCTCCCCTTCCATCTGATCTTAGTCTCTTCAACTTTTGACCTGTGATTCTTTCTGCATACACACGATAATGTTTAAATGTATTGAATACCTCTGACTTATCTTTGATCACATAGATAGTGATCTACCTGGTAGCATCATCAACATAAATCACATAATATCTTGAACCATTGATACATAAATCTTTTGATGGCCCCCACACATATGTGTGTACCAACTCAAGCTTCTTTCAATACATAAATCCATGCTTAGAATATGATTGCTTATGAGCCTTACCTAATCGGCATGCCTCACATCTGTATGTCATATGTTGGACTACAACATTAGGCAATCCAAGCACTGAACCATTGTTAACCATATCCTTAATACCTCTTTCATTGAAATGTCCAAGCCTTTTATGCCAAAGATCTAACTCAGAGATCTTATCTCCTCCATAAGTAAACAAGGCATGACCAACATTACCTTGAATCTTCAATGTGAAGAGTCTTCCTTCTTTCTTCGCTGAAACAATTTGTTTATACCCATTGCTAGGGTCTTCCACAAAAACTCCATCATTAGTGAACCTTACTTCATAACCTTTTTCAACAATTTGCCCTACAGTTATCAGATTCTTTGGAATTGTTGGAACATATAAGACCTTACTCAGAAGAGTACTTCCATCCTTGGCCTTCACTGATCCAATTGACTTCACATTATGCTTTGTATTTCACTTGTTTGAACTACATGATTAGTTACCTTATTCTCCGAATCAATCATCAAGGCTATGTTGCCACTCAAGTGATTGCTACACCCTGTACACCCTAAGTCAATGTAGAAGACTCTTTGGTCTTCACTTTGCCTTTCACAAGTTGCATTCATAATCAAGGTTGAATCTTCCTTTTGATCTGAAACATAATTGTAGTACGTATTGTTGTAGGATTGGATTTGGAATCCTCTACCTGCATTTCTTCCAAAGTAACCTCTACTACCTCTACCTCTAAAATTACCTCTTTGATTTCTGCCACCTCTTCCTCTTGAATTAAAGTTCTGATTATTATGCCAACAATCATGAGCTGAGTGATTTGTCTTACCACAAATCCAACAAGCTTTGGCTCCATATTTATTGCTTCTGCCTCTTCCTCTACCTTTGCCACCTCCTCTTCCTCTTAGGAAGTTAGCTTGGCTAGTTGTGCATTCATCTTCATTTGCTTGTTGCTTCCCTTTGCTATTCTTCTTCTTATCCTTTGAATACATTGCTTGACTTGCACTCTTATCACTTTCACCTTTGACATCCTGCTCAAAGGTTAGCATGTGTTCTAGCAACTGATTTAAATCAGGAGTAAAATGATCTAGTGACAATTCAGTAGACAAAATGAATGGCTTCCATTTCTCATCACCTCTCAAGCCTGTGAGGATTTGCCTTACCAATTTATCCTCCTCAATATCTTCATCAACTGCTCTTAATGCATCTGCAATGTCCTCATTCTTGTTACATAATCAGAGATGGATTAGGAAGCCTTCTTCTTGAATGTGGTAAACTCTGCCCACAAAGATGCCTTCCTTGACTTTGTAGTGTTTTGGAAGTAGTCATTGACTCCCATGTAGATAATGCTCCTTGCTTGAGCATCTCTCTTCATCCAATTCTTTAATTTTCTGATAGTTCATCTCTAGTTGGAACACTAGGATCTCTAAATTGTGGCTTTTCTTCTTCACCTATAATTTAAACTATCAAATCTTTGCTCATAAGATGAGCTTTGACCATGTTGTATAGTTTTCTCCATCCAATTTCTCTATCTGAAGAGAATCTCCCATCCTTTCTTCACCTGTGGATTAAATTCTTCAACCTTTATGAGGAATAAGTGTACCTTTAATTCGAATGAAGTTCCTTTTGATCTTCTTAATAGCTTCAGATCTCCTTCTCAGGTTTTCACTTCAAACTTTCACCTTTTGAACCTTCAAGTGTTGCTTTTTGTTTGTCTGCAATAGTCGGGGGTCCTCCTTTCCTCAATTTTGATGCTTCCTGCTCTAATACCACTGATGGAGAGTGTTAATCTCCAAAAGAACAAGCTATCCTTGAGGTTAGAGCACCTCTATATCAATAATAAATTAAAACCTTTACCAATTTAGAGGATCAATACTCAATTACCAAAATCTTGAACAAACTGTGAAGAGAGTAACTACTCAGAAAGTGTGCTGCACATAACTCACTCATTGACTGATCAAATGTGTAAAGTTTTTTATAAACCTTTGTAGAACATGTCGTCTATAGATTTTGCACCTTCTCCAAGTTAAAACATTCCAAAAGATAAAGTATATCTTGAAAAATGAATCAAACAGTTCACCTATGTCTGAAACTGTTCTTTTGTAAAGTCGATTCTGACACCTGTAACTTCTAACACATGGTTCTCCCAAACTAGAACCCATTTAAGAAAATGCTTTTAGCCATATATGGTTTTACCTTCCAAATTAAATTTTGACTCCTCATTTGTGCAAAACTTTACATTATGCACTGAGAACTGATCAGTTCTTTGACCACTGAGATTGCACATGTTTTAGAAGACACTCAAGACTTTCTCCCATACAAATGTTACCACACATAATTCTCTCAGCCTGTTTACAATTAGGCTCTCAAAATTTAACCATAGACTCATTAACTAAGGAGCTAGACACCTCTGAAAGGATTCTTGAAATGATCAAGCACTGAAGGAGAACTCAAAGAAATATCCAATGCAACTTTTCTTCTATTCCAGAAAATTTTACATTAGTTGATGAGAGATATCTTCCTCACTTCTAACGTGTCTAATGACTTCTAATTCTTCTAATCTCTTGCTCTCTCATTTTTGCCCCGAATTTTTACTTGTATATATAGGCATATATGTACAAGCTCATGACCATACAAAAGGTATAAGTGAGCTATCTCTAAATTAATGTACATATGTATACAAATCTTCATCTTCTGAACATGTAATTTCTTCATGCTTCATAAATTGATCTTTTCTTCGATCCTTCATCAAAACTTCAGTTGTTGATTGTCTTGCACCAACATCATTGTGGATATTATCCTTGATTTATCCACATGTATGCTATACTTGTGAAACCTTTGTATGGGTTACTAACTCAATTCACTTAGATGGAGGAATGTGAAAAGGCATTTAATGAATTGAAATGACAACTAAGTTTAGCACTTATCTTGAAGGTACCCAATTGGAAAAAACCATTCCATAGCCATGTGGATGCATCAAAGTTTGCAATAGTATGCATCCTAGCTCAACCTACAGAGGAAGGAAAATTAAATCATCCAATCACATATGCCAGTAGACAATTGGGCAGAGAGAAACTAAACCACTATGAAAAGAGAAGGCCTAGGAATGGTATATGTAGTCAAAAAATTCTGACATTACCTCCTAGCCAAAAAATTCAAGCTCTTTATCGACCATCAAACATTATTATATCTAGTCAATAAGCCTTGTAATATAGGAAGGCTAGTGAGATGGTTCCTATTGTTGATGGATTGGTTTTGAAGTAATAGTCAAAAAAGGAAATACTCATGTAAGAGTGGATCATCTATCTCGAATGACCCATGGAGAACCACCAAATGGAGTGGATGATGATTTATCGGATATGTACTTATTCAATTTAGAAGTGTGTCCAAAACGGGCAATAAAGTTAATACCAATCCTCATGCATGGATCACACCATAGGATCAATCGAGATACCAGGAAATATTCTTTGCAATCACGTAATTTACATATTGTAGTAGGTATTTTGTACTATAAGGAACCAAATGGCATATTATTGAGATGTGTCGAAGAATCCAAACAAAAGAACTTAATGTGAATCGATGGAAAATTCACAAGAGAGTTCATGGAACAATAAGAGAATTGAAAAGATTGGGAGTATACTGGCCAGACATGCCAAAGGATGTACATGAACACATTTTCAACTACCAAGAATGCTAGGAAAATACCTAGAGGACCATGCTGTTGAGATATCAAGCTCAACATGTGATGATTGAGGATGACATGTACCAGTTTTTCGTTTCTCTGATAGGTATGGTGGTCACACCGGTATATGTCAGGGATACTTCATTGAGCTTTATTAGATTTATCCACCGAGAGTGATGGCACATTTGTTCCTTGCAGGCTCACTCATTCGGAGACATTAGGTTTTTCATTATGTACTGATCTTTATATATTGCACTTGTTGTATTCTTGTTTTTAGGTCATTCTTATACATTCCTTTTTATGTAATAGAAGAAAAAGAAGAAGATCATTCTTCCTTGCCTCAATCTCTGTGTGTGCTTCTCCTTGAGAGTGAGAGTAAGTGTGTGAGCTCTCTTCCTTATCTCCTTCCTTGTGACATTGTATCAGAGCCAGCATGGCTGTAGAGAACTCGTGGAGAAGGCGACGATGAAGAGTATGCAGCAAGGCGTGGAGAAAACACGATTCACAAATGACCTCCATTTGCTACAAAAATTGATGTGAAGGTAGAAGACCTCAAAATATTTTTGAGAGTTGTCCTTTAGGGTCACACATTTTTGTCAGATCAAAGTTTTGGAGCCATCTCAACCTCCATTTCGAGCTCGCAAGGTGGGGCCCACAAAAAAACCAGGTCAGTTTCAGTAATTCTAACTTGCGTTGTGTTCAACAACACTCATATATTCCAGATCTAGAACTTCAAGAGATTTTGTGTACTATTGATACATGAAAACTGTGTTCTTCTGAGATCAAACTGTCATGTCATAGTGTGACAATGTTCAAGCAGAAGTGCTGCTTGTAGTGTTTTGCAATGTTGTGAATTGCTGCAAAAATGGCAAATGCAGAGGGAATGAGTGAGCTTATGAGCGATAAGCTGGACAAAAACCACTTACATGCTTGGAGATTCAAGATGACAAATTTCCCAATGGGAAAAGGCTACTAGAAGTACATCAAAGGAGAGAATGAAAATGCTCCGCAGTTACTAGAAAGGAATCGGACAGTAGATCAGGTAAGAGCATATGAGGAATGGAATCAAGGAGCACGAAAGGTAATGTATTGGCTATCTGTTAGCATACATGATAGCATGATTAGACACATACATGATGCCAAGACTCCAAAAGAGGCTTAGAACAGTTTGGTCACATTGTATGAGACCAATACAAAGGCATGGAAATTGCAACTCAAGAACGAGGTGCATACATTGGAGAAGAAGAGCATGTCGGTAAGTGACTACACCTTGAAAATCAAAAGCATATGTGAGTCACTTGCATCTATTGGCGTGAATGTAGATGATGATGATAAGGTGGAAGTGTGTCTTCGTGGTTTAGGAGCTGTATATAAGCAATTCAGAACTTCTATACAGACCAGGGAAAATATTCCGAATTTTGCTGATTTGGTATCTATGCTGATTATTGAAGAAAAGAATCTTGGTGAGGATTCAAACTCCCAAGGAAAATGTAGTTCTGAGCAGGTATTCTACTCTGGTAGAGGAAGAGGCAAAGGTAGAAGTTTTGGAAGTGGAAGAGGAAATAGTAACCAAGACCAAAGTCAACAACAGAATCATGCAGGAGGAAGAGGACAATTTCGAGGCAGGGGGAGCCAAAGAGGCCGCAGAAATTTCCAAAGAAATGATCCAGGTAATGACAGTAAAGGATGTTGGAATTATGGTAAACCTGGACACTTTGAACGTGATTGCAGGTTGAAGAATCAAAATAATAGAAGGCAACATAATAACTATGCATCCATAAGTGCAGATGATTCTAAGAAGCTGTTCATGGTTCAATATCACATGATGAATACGATGTCTATTGGTGTTTCAAAATCAAATGATAACTGGATATGTTGAAACAGGTGATGACACATCACATCCTATTGAGCATACAAGAAACATAGTACTATCGATGGAGGATGGAAAGGTAAAACATTTGGCTGATGTGCTGCATGTTCCAAATATAACAAAGAATCTGGTTTCTGTTGGACAAATGGTTGACCAGGGATTACAAGTCAGGTTCAATGCTGATGGATTATATGTAGAAGAGTTAAATGTGAGGATTCCTGAAATGAATGCAGCCATGTTTGCAAAAGATGCAAGAGTTATTGCAGATATAGAGATGTGGCACAAACGGATTGGACATGCAAACTTGCAAAGGCTAAAATTGATGCAGTCAAAGGAGATTGTTTGTGGACTACCAAATTTCAAAGTTGTAGAAATGCAAAAGGTATGTGCAACATGTCAATTTGGTAAATAGTCAAGAGCATCATTTCCACATGACAAGCATGTTAGTGACAATGTACTAGAAGTAGTACATATATATGTTTGGGGTCCAGCAAAGACCACATCTATGGGTGGTTGCAGGTTTTATGTTACTTTTATCGATGCCCATACATGCAAAGTATGGGTATATTTCATGAAAGAGAAGAGCGACATGTTCACTCACTTCTAGAATTTTAAAGCTATGGTGGAAAAGCAGACAGAGAAGTACATTTAGACATTAAGATCTGATGGAGGAGGTGAATACATGTCAAATGAGTTAAGGAGATTTCTAAAAAATCATGGAATTCGGTGCCAATTTTCATGCAGATACACACACAATAGAATGGCATTGTTGAATGCAAAAATAGACATATTTTAGAAATAGCAAGAGCCTTGATGGCTGAGAAGAATATGTTCCATTGTTATTGGGTAGAAGCTGTGCATACTACTGTATACATCATGAACAAAACTCTGACTGTTGCTGTGCATCAAGTTACACTTGAAGAAAAGTTTACATGTAAAAAGCCAAACTTATCACATCTGAAAGTTTTTGGCTGTATTGCATACATACATGTCCCAGATGAATTGAGGAAGAAGCTTGATCCAAAAGCAGAAATGTGTGTCTTCATTGGATACTCCCTTGAGCAAAAGGGATATAAATGTTATAACCCACTCACAGGACAGGTAAAGGTGAGTAGAGATGTGGTATTTGATGAAATGCCAAGCTTCTATGTAGATGTCAAAGAAGGACTGAATCTTGAACCAAATGACAAAGAAAATGCTGAAAAATCAAGTGTAGAATCTCAAGTTTTGAGGGGAATGGAGGCATCACCAAGCAATAGTTCCAACTCAAACCCATGGAGTGGAAGATTGCATGGAAATTTCAGTCCAACAAATTCATCAAATACATCCAAGAAAGGTAAAGAAAAGCTTTCTGTAGGTCATAAAACATGTGAAGGTTTTGAAGACGTTGATGGAGACTCAAGCAGTTTAGAAAAGAGTCCTGATGAGGAACTTGGATTGCCCTCTATGAAGACTCCATGCGTAAGAAGGGCACATGCAGATGGTACAAGGAGAAGTGACCCAGGACCAAGAAGATCTAGGAGGATGCGGAATTCAATGCAACGATTGATGTATGACAATTATATGGCTCGTCATTGTGCCTACATGACAAAGGTAATACAAGTTGCTGAACCTTCTTGCTTTGATGATGCAATTGGAATTGCAGATTGGGAAAAAGCTATGGAGGAGGAGATGGCTACACTTTATGGAAATGATACATGGAAGCTGGTTCCATTGCCGCAAGGAAAGAAACCCATAGGCTGCAAATGGGTTTACAAGGTAAAACATAATGCTGATGGTAGCATAAGCAGGTATAAAGCACAATTGGTAGCTAAAGGATATGCACAAACATATGGCATTGATTCTGAGGAAATGTTCATCCCTGTAGCTAAAATGTCTACTGTCATAACACTTGTTGCATTAGTTACATTAAAAGGATGGACTTTGCATCATATGGATGTGAAGAATGCTTTCCTACATGGTGAGTTACAGGAAGAAGTATATATGAACTAGTCACAAGGATATGAAGATTCAAAGCATCCAGAATATGTTTGCAGGTTGCAAAAGGCTTTGTATGGGCTGAAGCAAGCCCCTCGTGCATGGCATGCAAGGATTGTTGATTACTTAACTAACATTGGGTTTTCTATGTGTGATGCAGATCACTCACTATATGCAAGGAAGGTTGATGATGGCATTAATATTGCGGCTATTTATATTGATGACATGATAATGAAGGAAGCATCAAAGAGGTAAGCAACTTCTTATGCAAGAATTTGACATGAAAGATCTTGGTGAGCTGCGCTATTTCTTGGGCATTGAGTTTATACATACAGAAATAGGTATATGGATGTCGCAAAGGCAATATGCTTTGAATATGCTGCAAAAGTGTGGTATGGCTGATTGTAAGCCAATTTCTATGCCATTAGATCAGAATTTGAAGTTGGATACTACATCAGGTGAAGCATTGGAAAATGCTGCTATGTACAAGAAAATTGTGGGAAGTCTTATATATCTCACAATTATAAGGCCTGATCTAAGTCATATTGTTGGACTTGAAAGTCAGTTTATGCAGGTTCCTAGGAAGCCACATTTGGATGCTCTAAGGTGCACTCTATGTTATGTGAGTGCTACTTTGGATTATGCATTGTTTTATGGGGCTGGTGTAGATTTGGAGGTTTATGGATACACCAATGCAGATTGGGCTGATAGCATTCCAGATAGAAGATCTACTAGTGGTTTTCTATTCTCACTTGGGAGTGGAGCTATTACATGGAGCAGCAAGAAGCAACCCACTGTTGCTTTATCGAGTATAGAGGCTGAGTATAGAGGTGCTGCAATGGAAGCATGTGAGGCATCATGGCTAAAAATGCTACTTGCCGATTTAGGTGTGGAAGTGGAAAAGCCTATCACTATTTATTGTGATAATCTTAGCAGCATACAGTTAGCACGGAATCCTATTTTTCATGCTTGAACAAAGCATATCGAGGTACATTATCACTTGATCAGAGAGAAGGTATTAGCAGGTGATATTGATCTTTTTTATGTGAGAACAGATGAGCAGGTTGCTGATATTTTCACCAAAGCACTTGGAGTTGAGAAGCTGAAGAAGTTTCGGGAGATGCTTGGATTACAGGATATGGCGTTGAGCTTGAGGGGGAGTGTTGAGATATCAAGCTCAACATGTGATGATCCAGGATGACACATACCAATTTTTTGTTTCTCTGGTATGTATAGTGGTCATGCCGGTATATGTTAGGGATACTTCATTGATATTTATTAGATTTATCCACCGAGAGTGATGGCACATTTGTTCCTTGCCAGCTTAGTCATTCGCGGACATTAGGTTTTTCCTTGTGTACTAATCTTTATATATTGCACTTGTTGTATTGTTGTTTTTAGGTCATTCTTGTACATTCCTTTTTATGTAATAGAAGAAGAAGAAGAAGAAGAAGAAGAAGAAGAAGAAGAAGAAGAAGAAGAAGAAGAAGATCATTCTTCCTTGCCTCAATCTCTGTGTGTGCTTCTCTTTGAGAGTGAGAGTGTGCGTGTGAGCTCTCTTCCTTATCTCCTTCCTCGTGACACATGCATCTTTACAATTCTCTACAATAGCACCAACATGGAGTAAAGCATTGGTAAAATTCTTGAAAACACAAATGCATGAGGAAGGAGCTAGTCTAGCAAGGAAGTGGACTCTAGAGGAGATGAGTAAGGACTACATAATAATTGAAAAACAATTATTTAAAAGGGGAAAGGACAATCATCTATAGTTATGCGTACATGAAGGAGAATATTTACCCATTTTAGAGATGGCACATGCGAGAGCAATTGGAGGACATTTTTCACTTGAAAAAAACCGTAGAAATGATTCTCTTTGTAGGCTTGTGGTGGCCAAGTCTACACATGGATGCCAACACATATGTACAAAATAATCACTATTCTAAATCTCAAGGGGATAGATCAAGAATTCTTCATGTAATGCAGCAAAATAATCACTGTTCGAAATCTCAAGGGGATAGACCAAGAATTCTTCGTGTATGGCTTCCAAAATCATTGGTGGAAGCTCAATAATCATAGGAACTCATATGGATCCCAAAAGCTGTTCGAAGAAAAGCAAATCAAGAGATAGAAAAACTCAAGGAGATATCACATCAATGGAATAAAGCAAAAGAAACTATCAAGGATCAAAGAAAACCCCAAAAGACCACAGGATAGAAAACCCAATCCAAGAATAGGAATAAATGAAAGACTACATTCAAGAGTAAAGGAGGGGAAATGTGACAAAAGCAAGCCACCAGCACAGAATACAAGGCTGATGTGGAGACCCAAGAAGCGACAAGGAATCGATCAAGAAGATCAAGGAGACTCTTCTCGCAATCATAAAAAATTTATTGCATCCAAACTATGCATGATAGGGCCACATTACAAGGCCACACATTCGGCACATAGCTTCGTCAATAAAAGTAATGGTGCACATTTCCATAACTGAAATAGGACTTAGCTTCTACTGTCGTAGGAATGATCATACATTGTAAATAAATAAATGCTTCGGCTATCAACTAATCTCTTGTTTTTTTCAAGATTAAAAATTAAGAAAAAGTATGGTAAGTCCATTTGGTTTGCGTCCTCATTGCATTGTTCGATGTATCATGCTTCAATTGCCATCCATTTCTTTCTTAATTCATTTGTGTCATATATATATTTCCTTTCTCACTCTTCTCTTAGTTCTTTCTCTTGCTTTAGTTGGTCTGCACACTTAGCTATCTGAGCTTCTAACTCTTTTGTATTATTTTTTTGACTTTCTTGCATCTCCATAGGTTGATTAAGCAGGATTGCATTAATTAATTTCTTGTTTCTTAGGTTGTCTGCCTCATCCATGTATACTTTTATTTGACCTTCTAACATTTTTCTTCTATTAGACATACATACCTTTTCAGCTTCATTGGATGCATATTTGGCTTGAAGTTCCTTAAGCTGATATTGCATCTTTTGATTTTCTTCGGTCACTAGTGTACATCTTTCCATAGCTTCTGTGGTCTACTGTTCTTTATTTGTAGGGGCCTATTGAGCTTGAAATATTCTAGCAGATAGCTCTTCACTTAACATCTTGAATTGATATCTTTCCACTAATGCTTTGTCATAATTGTTATCTGCTTCCATGAACTATTGTTGTGTGTCCATTTCTATCTCGATCATTTGTTTTACAACTGACTTTAGCTATGTCACGTCCACATTGAGCCATGTCTTTGGTATGCTCAGTTCTTCACGTTTTTGTACATCCTTACCCTTTTCAATGTGTATTGTTGTGTTATGTGGTTGTCTAACTTGTAGTTTACTTTGATGTTCTTCTTTTTCATGTGTGGTAGACTTAGTAGCACTTCCTTGAAATGTCACATCTAGAGGTGAAGGCTCTACTACTATCTGTATTGGCATAAATGGTTCTTGTTCCTCCATTTCTTCTTGTGTTTGCTCTTCTTTCGGATTCTTCATTGTGGCCTGATTGTCCAAGTGGGTTTTTGTGACTTGAAGTTTGTTGTGTCATTCATTTTCAATGTATGTACATCCCTGTTGGTTGGCCCTTCCTTTGGTTCCTCGTCGAATGTTGCATCTAGAATTTGATCCTACTTTTTGCCTTCTACTTCAAGCGAGTCCTTGACTTGATCTATTTCATCCCATTTACCATCATCATTTGATTCACTCTGAATATCAATGTTCATGTTCCTCTTGTATTTCAGATGATGAACTAGAATTGACTAGCCCCAATTCTTGGTACTGATGGAATTTTGTTAGCCTCTTACCTGACATGGATGCTGTATGGGATTGATGGTAATCATGCCCTTGGAATTGTAGATTGATCTATCCTTCCATGAACTTATGAGTCTCTTCCATGGCTTCTTGCAATTCTGCTTCAGTAATAGATGTGGACTCCTTAACTTTGGTTCTAGGGAGTACATGTGTCCGCTTTGTTGGTGGAGTTGCTTCTTCTGCTTTTAGTACCTCCCTTAGTCTTTTTGCTCTTTGCATCATTGGTTGTGTGCTTGTTCCTACCTCTTCGTTCATCTTCACTCCTTTTTTCTTTTTTGGTAGTGTTGCTGGCTTCACATGCTTAGCCATTTTAACAAATGATGGCATGTCCGTGAGGTATTCTCAAATGCCTAATGCATGATATATCAATGCGGTCAGAGCCACACTTCCATTCAAAAATTTCTTATGACCCCATTGCTTCTGGGCCTCAAATAATCGTTCTTGATATAGGGCATCAAGTTTATTTGGTTGCCGATTTTCTTGCTGGCATGAGATAATAATTGAACGTTTATTTTCTGTGGTGTTGTATATCTATGCATATTAGGAAAGGAGAAATGTTGATGTACAAATTTGACTTCTTTCTCAATATCAACATGATTAATGTCCACGAATGTTCTGGTTTTAGAGCCATGACTTTCTTCCTTGAGATCCACGGTCCCATCCTTGATCCATTCAAATGCTTCTTTAATGAGCTCATGCATGAATTGTATGGTTACCCATTCACCTTCTGCATCAAGAACTTTGGCTTCTGGCACAAATGGTTTATCTAAGGCTGAACAAACGGTGTTCATGACTTGAGTGCATCTCTAGAAATCTGGCTTATAGATTGGTAACTCAAAATACTTATGGATTCTAGCTTTTGTCATCACATCTACCGTAGATTGAAGCTCATGTAAGAACTTGGCGTCTTGGGACATCACTGGAAATTGATGGTATGTATCCATGATCTTGATAGTCACCAAGAACAAATGGTCAACTGTTGGTTGGTCTTCTCGGAACCAATTTCCTTTGGCCTTCATAACACTCTTCATTGGAAATTTAGGCACTTCCTCTTGAATTGTTGCTTCAGAGTCTTCAAAAGCCATCTGCACTTGTAATGTAGTAGAGATTAGTGAAAGAAGGAAACCACTTCCACATGTTTCTGTGTAGTTTGTTAATATGTCATCCTCCGCCACTCTGTATCCGCTTGTGTAAGTAGAGAAAAATACTTAGGAGAAAGCAAGAAGCAAAGTGATATGGAGCTTGTAGCCATGAAAGAAAAATAAAAGAAAAAGATGAACTCATAAAAAATCTACAAGAATAGATTGCAAAGCAAAACAATGTAGGGACACTAGTAGTTCAAAGGTCTCAAGCGGCTATTGTGGAGACTGAGGTACGTCCTCCTTCTCCTCCCATACATAATTCACCACTACATGTGGAAGAGGCACAGAAGAATGCTAACAGACATACATGACCTATTGAAAAACTAAGTCGACATGAGTGGGCACTATTGGAGTCCCAAGTTACAGGACAATTTGAAGATCACGTAGTGAAACTTATGAAAGAAGCCAAAATCAAAAGCAAAAATTTAGATCAAATTTTGAAGCCCTTCAATGTACCATATGGTCTATTAAAAGAAGAAACCAGACAATACATCAAGAAGAATACAGAAAAGGAACCAGATCAAAAATTACAGTTCAAAATAGATACATTCTTTATACACAAGAAGAATTTGACAAAGTAGATCCAATCTGGAGACGAAAATTTTTGGAAAAGAATTTGACTCTATGGGTGCATTGGGAATCTGCACCATATTTATTACAAGTGAACCCATGTTTTTTCTCGGTACCCAAAAGAAGTTCCTGGATGCAACTTTGGGAAGAACAATGCTAGGGCACACTCAATAATGAGTGGTTGAACTACCCACTATTACCAAGCCCACCACATAAATATTTGCCCACCAAAGAATATATGGTATGTACAATAGAATTTCGGCTCTCAATATATGCTACAGTCCCTGAATTAACAATAAAAATGATGAATAAAGTGTTGAGCATGCTACTCACAATTTTGAAAGTCTTTAAACATGCTCAATATACATTTTTGAACTTTATTGGCATTAATCAAGGCACAAACACCCTCATTTTTGATCTCTCTATCATGCCTAGCTGACTTACTATCATGGCTATATACTCATGCTTGATGTTCTTACCGAGTCAGTATATGCAGACATTCAAAGAAGCATTTTTCATAGGATTTTTTAAAGTGGACTCATAATTTTTTGTCAAAATGACTTCCGATTTTGGTGCTCAATTGGTGGCCTATGAATTAAGTTTCTTGGTAGATCATAGACATGCACCAAATGATGGAATAAAATCAGCACAACGGAAGGAACTAATGATATGGAAGCCAATGTACTGAATCAAAGAGAGCAAACAACCATTTAGACATACTCATGTCACCAGCCAAAGCCTATCGGGGACGACAAAGTTCAAGAGTAGGGACTAGTGGAGGGAGAATCGAGTAAGAGAAGAAGAATGTTGGGGATGTAAGGGTCATGTAAACTTACCCTTATATTCATATATATATGTATATATATATATATATATATATATATATATATATATATATATATATATATATATATATATATATATATATATATATATATATATAATTTATAGAGCATTGCCTCAAGAGAGATCATTATGTGGGTTTCGAGGCTCCCACGCATCTGTGCCCGTCTCTCCTCTCTTCTCGCTCCCTCCATCTCATCCTTGATCCTCTTGTTCTGCACACCAAAGCCCTTCATTGGTATCAAAGCTTGTTGAAGGCTGGTGTGCAAGAAGCTTCAATGGAAGCTTAGGCCACAAGAGATGAAAGTGCAGGTTGACACCTCTTGATAGCAGCTTAGTATTTTGGCCATAGCTCAAGCTACAAATCTTTGATTGATGTGTTTTAAACTTTTTTGCGTAGCTGAGACAAAGGGCTACAAATTCATGATAGGGCACAAAACCTAGCTTCGAGTTTTAGACCACTGAAAATTCAAAAAACACAGACTGATGTAGAAGATGAATCTACAATCACTTGGACAATAGGTCAAATTTTGGGCCATAACTTGAGTTTCATAAGTTTGATTCAGAGAATTCAACTTTTTATGTGTATCTTGGAAAAATAACTACAACTTTGCAAAAAATTCCATTCCAAATTTAGAGTGTTTGGTCACTGAAATTGCAAAATACGGAGTAGTAGTGATGCGGATGAATGTGAAATTCACAATAGATGCTTGTTTTGTGTATATCTTGAGCTACACACCTCTGATTGACGAGTTCTTTATGTCATTACATACCTAAGGAAGAGTTCTTGAAGTTTGTTGAGGAGCAAAACTTCAAATTAAGAGTTTATCATCTTTGAAATAACAAAACATAGAGTAGTATATTTTCACCATAAAAGCCCTAGTTGCTTTTGAAGGTTCAATTTGCTTTGGAACTTCTTCGATTTTTTTGGCATGTGTATTTTCCATTATCTTTGATTAGATCAATGACAGGTGGTGATATATTACTCATTATTCTTTTGTTATCGATTATCTTGTTTGATTGCTTAGTTTACAGGGGATATTGTGCCGAATTTCTCCCAAGATTCTTTCACATCTACTTGATCAATTTGGAGACCTGGTGAGTAGGCTTATGCTCATGGTTTTATGTGCATGCTAGATGCATGGTTATGTGGCAGGTGATTCACATGCTTTCCTCTCAAGCGAGATATTTATGATGTGAGTTATGCATATGGATATGCAGGTGTGATCCTATTGAGGATAGCATGTCATTTCTAGTCTCTTGTTACATTGCTAGTCTATTGGATTGCTAGCATGGTGTCTTCTCAGTTTGATGGCACTGACTTTTCGGTATGGAAAGCTTAGATGTGGCATATATTGGTTTGTGTAGGGTTACACATGTATGTGCATAGAGATGCACACATGCCTCGTGACATGCCCAACCACGTATGAATGGATATGGATGCATTAGACAACTCCACTATCCGATTATAGCTTGTGGATTCTATATATGATTCTATTATGTATGAGGAGACGAGTATTGCATTATGGCAAAGACTACATGATATGTATGTGAGTCCATTGAATCATGTGAGACATAGATCACATCGACGACTTCGATGTTGGCATTGTGGTCATGAGGGCCATATTCGACGATGTTGCTTCAGATGGATGCAACGATGACATTAGAGATATGCATGTGATGCAGGTCAGGTATTGATTTCAGGAGAGTCTATGGTAGTTGATTATGAAAATGATAGTAATATCACTTTCTCCTATGGTTGATCTCAAGATTCCTCTTGTTCATTGGATAGCACACATTTGGCTTGGTTGCTTGATGCATTAGCCAATTTTCATATTACTCCACATCGTTAGTGGTTTAATCAATTCTCAGGTGAGAGTTGTGGATGTGTGCACTTGCCCGATGGTACGACATATGACATTGAGGGTGCAGGAGATGTATGCCTTGGAGCATCACTTATACTCAGACATGTATGTTATGTGCCTTCATTCCCTATGAGCTTGATTTCAGTTAGCCAGATACAAGAGAGAAGATGTTATGCATTCATTGGTGAGCATCATTTTCAGTTGCAATTGGGACAACTTATGCTTGTCAGCCTAGGATTGGGCATAGGTATCCACTGCATGTGCTTGATATGAGAGAAAGTCTCGTCTCAATGGGAGTTCAACCTTATGTGTGATGTGAGACTTGTGATGTCTCATTTTTTCTACCTACACATAGGTCTATTGACATTCATGATGAACATGTATGGCAGGATTTAGATTCTCAGATGGATGCACATGTAGAGCATGTGGATGCTCATGATACTTATACAGAGCATTATTTTGTTGAACATGTGGATGATCATGTGGATCATACTTTGAATGATCATTTGGATGCTTTAGAACATGATGTGGATGCTCATGTAGAGCATTGCCATGATACTGAGTCAAAGTTTGATCATCAGTTTGATCTTGGTGTTGATGTTGTGCGGCTAGCTCATATGGAGCATGATGATACACTTGGTGTGGTAGAGCATGATAGCTCATATGATACACAGTGTATGCCAGAGCATACTAGCTCTCAAGGTGCATAGCTGGACACATCCTTGGTTGATAGAATGAGTGATTTAGATGTTGATGAGTCAGCGATCATGCACTCATTCTTGGATTCGCTCATGCCAGATGTTGACACAAAAATGTCAGGACATGTTGGTCTTGATGATGGTGCTTTGGATGCCTTGGATATAGGCATGGTTGACATGCTTAGGTTAGCTATGATAGCACATGTTTCATCAGCATTTGGGAGTCTGATGTACGATTTGTTATGCTCAAGATCAGATATTGCAGTTGCTATTGGAGCATTTGCACTTGGAGTTGTGAGTCGTTTGATGATTGACATAGGCATATAGCGAGTGGGAGCTTTGCACAAACTTCATCAGTTCTTGCATCAGTTAGATGTGAGCTCGACTCTTATTGATATGATTCTAGAGCAGTTTGAGGTGCATGTATACACCTTGTTTGAGGCAGTTGGTGTAGGCTGATCCATATGGGTTGAAATCCGGACTCTTCTTGTACATTATTGTATAGTCATACATCATTCTTTGTATGTGGTACCACTTATGGTTACATTAAGCCTTAAGTGGGAGATTGTTTGGGATGTAAGGGTCACGTAACCTTACCCCTATATTCATATATATACATAATTTATAGAGCATTTCCTCAAGATAGATCATTATGTGAGTTTCAAGGCTGCCATGCATCTGTGTGCGTCTCTCCTCTCTTCTCTCTCCCTCCATTTTCTCCTTTCTCCTCTTGTTCTGCACACCAAAGCTCTTCAAAGAATAAGAAAATCAAAAAGAAAAAAATTCCAATGAATAAAACCCACCCTCTGCCCAAAGTCTTGCAGGGGCATGCATTAGCCTGCAATGCAAAAGGAGGTCCCGAAAGAGGTGAACAAAGATTAATCACAGGGCATTTGAAGCATCAACGAAAAGACAAAAACAGATGCAATTCTAACCGAATGGTGCATGTGGTGAAAAAAAGTAAACATGCTTCAACAATACAACACGGCCAGATGTGTGAGAACAAAGATTTATTAGAAGGACAAAAGTTAGAAAGAGGTAAAGGCTGAAAAGAAAAAAAGAGTGACTAAGATAATCACATTCTTAGCCACTAGGTACATGCGGTGGAAAAGAGTTAAATAGGTAGCAAGGATAACTTAGCCACCCTCAGATATGAATGTACGGAATACCAAGGGGACGACGGAAGCATTGGACTTAGGATCGGATAAAGTAACAAATTGTCTGAAAGTCCTAACTATCTCGTCGATCGTTGGGTGCGTGTATTGAAAGAACAATATGCAAATCTCAGACAAGAAGCAAAGCCTATCAAGGGATGACAGAGACAAAGAGGGGGAGAGTGTTGCACAGTAAAGAAGCATAGAAAAGGGAGCCCCAAAGATTTTCAAATTTTGAGCATAAATTTTCTTCTTCAAATTCTTATGAAATACCTCATGAAACTATGTAAATGCACTAGAGGAGTCCTCTAGATGCATAACCTCCCACTATTGTAACATAATCCTTGTAACATAGTAGGAATTTGGTCCTTTTTAATAAAAGTGTCAGTCTCTTGTGTGAAAGGACCAATTTTAGGACACATCTATATAAGTCACTTGGTGATTCTTGTAAAAAACTTTTTGCCATTATGAGAACTAAAAATGAATTTCGAATTTGCCTCTTTCCTGCTGATTATCTTCTTCTCCAAGATCTTGTGTGTGTAGTATGCTTGAAATGTGTGTATAGGACTATTGTCTACCCCATCCCTCCATGTTTGAACTGTTATAGTGCATGTGTAAGACTTGAGGAGTTGTGGAGCAGGTGTTGGTGTTTCTCACCATTCACTATTTTGCTCATAATTTGAAGTACCTTTTTCATATTCAACTAGAAATATGACCATTAGATGCGTCTTCTTGAGAGCTTAGAAATGAATCCAATATTAATAAAAAATAGATTCTGCTAATCTTGTGTAGGAAGAAGAATGGGTGTTTACTACTATTTGTAGTTTTGACCCATCTTTTCATGAGCAGTGCATGTCTGCAGTAGACTTAGATGTTCGGTACTTTGATAGTGGGGCGACCAAACATATTACCTTGCAGCACAGTTTCTTCTCTTCACTCAAGCGTGCCCCTAAAGGAAATACTATTACATGCACCAACAACTCCTCCTATTCTGTTATGGGAGTTGGTAAGATCATTTTGACTACTACTGATGGTAGTTCTTTCACTTTGTTAGATGCTTTGTTTGTGCTAGGGATCAAGAAAAATCTGTTATTAGTCTCTGCATTAGCCAACATTGGCTTGGTTGTGAAATTTATTGATGATAGATGTACAATTCATTATCTTTCAAATGGCGATGTCATTATTGCTTCTAGCATTTTATGTCGTGGGCTGTATAAGCTCATAGACTATGAAAGATCTGTAAATGATTTGGCATGTACAATACATGATTCTCAGGCTATGTCAGATGCAAAGCTTTGGCATGCACACTTTGGTCATCTGAATTTTGCTAGTTTGGTATGCCTACAGAAATCTAAAATGGCGTCCTCTTTGCCCAAACTTGAGGTCCTCTTTGCCCAAAATTGAGGTCCTCTTTGCTAGTTTGGTATGCCTACAGAAATCTAAAATGGCGTCCTCTTTGCCCAAAATGCAGCGTTCTTCCTTTCCAAAAGATGGTTTAGTTTGGGCTACTCAGAAATTGTAGCTTGTACATAGTGATGTCTTTGGTCCTATGTAGACACTTTCTTTTGGGAAATATCTTTACTTCATGACTTTCATCGATGATTTTTCCAAGCATGCATGGGTATATCCATTGAAGGCAAAGTCCGAAGTGTTTATGTGCTTTAAACAGTTTTTGGTTTTGGCTAAAAATCTGTCAGCATGTAAAATGGGCACCCTCCATTTTGATCGAGGAGGGGAATATATGTCTTCTGACTTTAATGCATTTCTGGATGAACGTGGGATAAAACATCAAGTGTATAGTGCCGTGTACACCTCAACAGAATGGAGTTGTTGAATGAAAGAACGTCACTCATGGAGATGGTGAGGTGTATGGTCAACAGTCAGGCTTTACCACATAGTTTTTGGCTTGAGGCTATTATGTGTGCATCATATGTATTGAACACGTGTCCCACTAAAGTGCCGTAGTCTATCACTCCATATGAGTCTTGGTATGGTTGCAAGCCATCTGTTGCTCATTTGCATGTTTTTGGTTATTTGGCATATGCATTATTGCCTGAACAACATAGTAAAAAATTGGATGATAAAGTAGTAAAATGTATTTTTGTTGGGTACAATTATGAAAGTAAAGGCTATCGTCTGTGTCATCCACAAACTAAACACATTCTAGTTAGCTGTGATGTTGTTTTTGTGGAAGATGCTATTCAACCATTGCTTTCATGTACTAAGGAGACATCTGTTAGCTCCAAAGACATGTATGATACTTTGTTGCCTCTTTTTACAGGTGCACCGTCTAGTGTTGGTCCTAATGAGGCAACTTCTCAACCTTTGTAGGTTTCATGTGATGATGCAGATCATTCCATGTCTCATGCAGATTTACATGATGCACTTGTTCATGAGAGAACCGATATTGAGCAGCTGAAAACTATGCCAAAATGGTTGGCACAGATCTTGCATGACAACAAATTAGATGCACCTTTGTCATATCATACTCGATCAGGCTCTCATAGTGCCTCTTTTGCATCAGATTGCTATGCTATGGTTGCCTCTAGTCTCTTGTTGATGAGACTTAACTTGTTTCATTTGATGAAGCACAAAATTTTGAACATTCGAGGGATGCAATGCAATCTCAATATGATGCTATCATGAGAAATGGTACCTGGTTTTTATGTGCCTTGCCTCCTAGCAAGAAGGCCATTCGCACTAAGTGGGTATACAAGCTGAAGTGTAAATCTGATGAAATAGTTGAGAGGTATAAAGCTAGGCTTGTTGCAAAGGGTTATGCATAGGAAAGAGGCATTGATTTTGATGGAACCTTTGGTCCTACTTTCCAAATGACTACTGTTCGTAGCATTTGTGTACTTGCAGCTCATCATGGTTGGAATGTGCATCCGCTGGACATTAAAACAAAATTTTTGAATGGCGACTTGCATGAAGAAGTGTATGTTTTTCAGCCCTGTGGCTTTGTGTAGAAAAGGCATGAAAACTTAGTGTGTAGGTTAAAGAAGGCATTATATGATTTGAAGCAAGCACCACATGCTTGGTATGAAAAGATACATGCCTATCTCATTGCACATGTTTTTGAGAAAAGTCCAACTGAAAGCACCTTATATGTTAAGCATGCTAATGATGTGCTTTTGATCATTGTGGTGTACATTGATGACATGCTGCTCATTGGCCCTCATGACACAATATTGCCGATTTTAAGGTTGATTTGCATGCCTCATTTGAGATGTTTGATTTGGGGCATTTGCATCACTACTTGGGCATTCAATTTATGCAAGTTGATGGTGGAATGTATTTGTGTCAAACGAAATATATTGACACATTATTGCATAATTTTGGCCTTGAAGAGTGTAAGCCTATTGCCACCCCGATGTAGACATGTTTATGATTGAGTCTTCATGATCCTAGAGATGCATTTGATGTTGTTCTCTATCAGCAGGTTGTTGGATGCTTGATTTACTTATGCATTACTTGGCCAGATATTCAATTTGCTATCTCATAGATGAGTAGGTTTGTGCATTGCCCAAGTGTCAAGCATTGGCAGGCGGTTAAGCGCATCTTTCAGTACTTGAGTGGTACCCGACTACTTGGATTGTTTTATCCCAAGGGGGGATCACTACCGCCAGATTTGCATTCTTTTTCTGATAGTGATTGGGCTGGTTGCTATGACACTTGTGTGTCCACTAGTGGCTTTTGCTTCATGCTTGATAGCTCTTGTATATCTTGGTTGAGCAAGAGACAACCTATTGTGGCAACTTCCAATTGTGAGGCTGAGTATAGGGAAGCTTTCACAGTGATTGTTGAGTGTGTGTGGCTCAGACGCCTTATGGTTGATTTGGGTGTTGGTCAGTCTTCTGCGGCCACCATCTTCATTGACAGTCAGAGTGCATTGGCAGTTGCAAGGAACCCTGTGTTCCATGCTCACACTAAGCACATTGAGGTGCATTATCATTATGTCAGGGAGAGGTTCTTTGCTGGGGAGATGAGCTTGGCATATGTGCCCACATAGGAGAACATTGTAAACCTTTTTACAAAGGATCTACCTAGGGAGAAGTTTGAAGCTTTCCACAAAGCTTTGGGCTTACTTCCTTTTGTGGATTGATTCCACATAGCTTGGAACTTCCTTATACATGAGTGCCAACTCCTTGTTCACTGCATCACTCCCAAGGGGATTTGTTGATATATTTAGGTAGTGATGTGTGTGAACACTCTAGGACCGCCAAGGCACTCTTTTCCCTCTTTAGGAGGTTTTTTTCCCTGGCTTGTATATACGCCTATTGCCCTAACGTGCTGCTTACCTTTGTACATTCTAGTGGTAATACATTCAATATTGTGTGTTTTGCTCCAAGCTTCTTCTTCTTCCTTGTGCTGTTTGCATGCTTCCATAGATGTCTATCTCCAAGAGAGCCATTGAGGAAGGCAACCAAGGTGGAACAAGGTACCATTGAGGAGGTGTTGCATGCCGACAGAAGGTGGCCCTTCCTCCAACCCTATTGGAAGCTTGAGTGCACGCTGTGCAAAAGAGCAAGCTACTGGAGAGGGTGGAGTTTCGGTATAGAGAAGGTTGACTACACGAGGAATTTTGGTATTTTGAATACTTGTGTGTGTGTGTGCTTTTTGGGTTTAAGCACTCTACACAAAGAAAATCTTGTCTTATTCTAGATACATTCATTGCATTTTCCATTTTAATCAAGATACAAAAGCTTTCAGTGCAAGTGTTTTACGTCTTCTTCATCATCCTTCTCCTACAAACACTCAAGTCCCTTTCAACTAAAGAATTCCCCAACAGAAGTTATATGGATTCTACTTATTATATTTTCTATATAATAATGAGCTATTACATGGTTAAACATGTGATACTAGCCACATTGTGCTTGGTATATAGATGAATTTAATGTGGCCTACATTTTGCCTAGTAGGTGAAGGATCATGAAGATGTGAACATTGCTTACTTGTTGAAAAGTGTCTCATAATTTTTGTAAAAAAAGAACCCCTATGTTCAAAAGGATAATTATTTCTTAATAATTTATGGTTTTTTATTTTAAAATAGAGATGCATGCTTGTTTTTTTATATATGGGCTTACAAATTATCTTTCATGATAACTTTTGTAAAAAGGAGTAGACCATCTTATCACTTTTCTTAAAAAAGTGTATCCTTGGAGAATGAAAGGTATCTTTAAATGAATGGGGAGAGATTGTACCCAATAGTCTATAAGGTCTCTATGTCTATCTATACACTCTATTACTTCTTCCATGTGCTTTTTTCTTGACATTTTCTATGTTATGTTATCTGCAAGTCTACACATGGACCTCTTATTGTTTGACATCTACACATCTACACATGAAAGCCATTTTACAACATTGTTCTACCCACTAATACCAATCTTTCATTGATCTTTAGCCCAAATACATGATGTATATAGTCCTTGTATAACGTTTCTATTGAAAATGAAAGATGAGAAGCTAAAGGTTTGAAGAGTGCAAAGAAGGAGGATCAATTAAATAAGTAATCTTTTGTTAATAATTTTACGAATGATTCAATATATTTTGTAATAACGAGGAAAACTTGATGTTATAATCATGTATTCTCATTTAGAATAATTATGTAAAAGATAAGTCACCTTAAAAACAACTTGTATTTAGCCTAGTAGCTTTTTAAGATTTTGAGAGGACATTCAAGGAAAAAAAATCCATTCACTTGAGTATGCAAGTGAGTGAATTTACTGTTAAACGCGAGTTTGCCGTCAGAACGCGTTTAAACTCTATTCGGGTTCTTGGGAGTGGAAGGGGTTTGAATAATCAGAGGCCCTATACTTGATTTTCCCAAATAATCACTTCACATGACAATTTGTTCATCGACTCTGCTAATCAAACTTACTAACAGAAAACTCAGACTCGTTCCTTACAGACTTACTATTCTGATTTGCTCACTCATAGAGTATCGACTCATACACAAATTAAAACTTCTCAGTAACCGGCGTACAAAGTGAATGCCATTGTAACACAGATTTACTGTAAACAACTTACAGAACAGTGATTCAATATTTCACTTAATGTAAACATTATCGTAACTCAATCTGTAACGCATAGATACAGATAATCAAACACAACAGAAAGACACAATATGACTCAGAGTTATGAAACCACAACACTTCGATACTACAAAGACATATCGCCCAGACAGATAGTTTGGCGATCTACTGGTCGTCCCCGAAAGTGTCTTTTCATTGCTTTATAAAAAGGTTACAACTCGTCGCAGTGACTTCTCAGTTCGTGCGAAATATGAAAAGGAAAAAGGATTTTACAGTTGCCAATCCGGCGGCTTACACTGGCACGCACGGTGGACTTGAACCGGCAGGTATACAAAAGTCTATGGCTCATCGATTATACCCTCTAAATACATAGTTCTAGCTAACCTAAATGTCCGAGCAATTTTCTTTTTCAATGACTCTAACATCTGTTTGAGGACTTCGGGTTCTACTAACTGAGCATCAGTTCTTACTGAACTGGTGGCAATAACCTGGCTCATCAAAAGTTTTGCTTGTGTCTGCAGAAAAGCTTCCTTTAAATAAAATTCATTTGATAAAGCCACATCACAACTGACTTTCATGTCTGCAATCTGTTTATCTATTCTTGATAGTCTTTCTGCTTGAGCTCCAAGTTGATTTTCTTGTCTTTCCAATTCTTGATTTTGAAACTAGATGGTCCTGTAATATGCATCACACTCTCTTCTTATCCCTGGTATCTCCTTCTGTAGTTGAGCGACCAGCATCATGTGGCTTTTAAGAGAAGCATTGGATTCAAATAGGTTTGCATTTGCAAACTCTAGCTCTGTATTGGTTTGCTTTAATAAAGTCGTCATTCCCTGTCCTTTCTGTACTGCTTCATCCAGTTGTGCTCTAGTTTCTTCTAACAAATTTCCCAGTGCTATGCGGGCATCTTCCTTATCTTGGACTAACTGTTGATATATTTAGGTAGTGATGTGTGTGAACACACTAGGACTGCTGGGGCACTTTTTTCCCTCTTTAGGAGGTTTTTTTCCCCCGGCTTGTATATACGCCAAGATCAGTCCGGGGGAAGATCAATCCAGGCAGAACAGGTCCATTATGCGAGTTGCAGATCAAGCTTTCCTGGCTAGTCAGAAGGGCAAAGGAAAATGGGGGTCTTCTACTAGTAAGCAGAAATCTGCAAATGCTGCACAATCGAAGAACCAGGATAAAGATGAGAAGAAATCAGAAAAGCAGAAATTGTTTTGCAAGTACTATAAAGGAAATGATCATATCATAAAGAACTGTCCAAAATTGGCTGCTAAAGAGGCAAAGAAGAAAGAGGCTGGAATGGTTGTTGCAGAGGCCTCTACACCAAAAACAGAGTCTGCAAATCTTGTGCAGGAAGAAGAATGGGCGTTTACTACAGTCTGCAGTTTTGACCCATCTTCTCATGATGAGTGCATGTGTGCAGTAGACTCAGATGTTTGGTATTTTGACAGTGGAGCAACCAAACATATTACCTCGCAACGCAGTTTCTTCTCTTCACTCAAGCTTGCCCCTACAAGGAATACTGTTACATGTGCCAACAACTCCTCTTATCTTGTTATGGGAGTTGGTAAGATCATTTTGACTACAGCTGATGGTAGTTCTTTCACTTTGTCAGATGCTTTATTTGTGCCAGGGATCAAAAAGAACCTGTTATCAGTTTCTGCATTAGCCAAGATTGGCTTGGTTGTGAAATTTGTTGATGACAGGTGTACAGTTCATGATCTCTCAAATGGCGATGTGATTATTGCTTCTGGCATTCTATGTCGTGGGCTGTATAAGCTCATAGACTATGAAAGATCTGTGAATGATTCGACATGTGCAGTTCATGATTCTCAGGCTATGTCAGATGCAAAGCTTTGGCACGCACGCTTTGGTCATCTGAATTTTGCTAGTTTGCTATGCCTGTAGAAATCTGAAATGGTGTCCTCTTTGCCCAAACTTGAGGCACCTGGAAAACATGTTTGTGAAGGCTGTATTTTGGGCAAAATGTAGCGTTCCTCCTTTCCAAAAGATGGTTCAGTTCGGGCTACGCAGAAATTGCAGCTTGTACATAGTGATGTCTGTGGTCCTATGCAAATCCCTCTTTTGGAAATTACCTTTACTTCGTGACTTTCATTGATGATTTTTCCAGGCATGCATGGGTATATCCACTCAAAGCAAAGTCCGAAGTGTTCATGTGCTTCAAACAGTTTTTGGTTTTGGCTGAAAATCTGTCAGCATGTAAAATGGGCACCCTCCGTTCTGATCGAGGGGGGGAATATATGTCTTCAGATTTTAATGCATTTCTGGCTGAACGTGGGATAAAACACCAGTGTACAGTACCGTATACACCTCAACAGAATGGAGTTGCTGAACGAAAGAACAGGTCACTCATGGAGATGGCGAGGTGCATGGTCAAGAGTCAGGCTTTACCACATAGTTTCTGGCTTGAGGCTGTCATGTGTGCAGCATATGTACTGAAGAGCTGTCCCACTAAAGCACTGCAATCTATCACTCCATATGAGGCTTGGCATGACCGCAAGCCATCTGTTGCTCATCTGCATGTTTTTGGTTGTTTGGCATATGCATTAGTGCCTGAACAACATCACAGAAAATTGGATGATAAGGCAGTAAAATGTATTTTTGTTGGGTACAGTTCTGAAAGTAAAGGCTATCGTCTGTATCATCCACAGACTAAATGCATTCTGGTTAGTCGTGATGTTGTATTTATGGAAGATGCTGTTCAGCCATTGCTTTCATGTACTAAGGAGACATCTGTTAGCTCCAAAGACATGTATGATACTTTGATGCCTCTTTTTACAGGTGGGCAGTCTAGTGCTGGTCCTGATGAGGCAACTTCTCAACCTTTGCAGGTTTCATATGATGATGCAGATCATTCCATTTCTGATGCAGATTTACATGATGCACTTGTTGATGAGAGAGCTGATATTGAGCAGGCAAAAACTATGCCAAAATGGCTGGTGCAAACTTTGCGTGACAGCAAATTAGATGCACCTTTGTCATATCGTACTCATTCAGGCTCTCATAGTGCCTCCTTTGCATCAGATTGCTATGCTATGGCTGCGTCTAGTCTCTGTGATGAGAATGAGCCTGTTTCTTTTGATGAAGCACAGAATTCAGAAAATTGGATGGCTTCTATGCAATCTGAATATGGTGCTATAATGAAGAATGGTACATGGTCTTTATGTGACTTGCCTCTAGGCAAGAAGGCTATTGGCACTAAGTGGGTATACAAGCTGAAGGGTAAACCTGATGGTACAGTTGACAGGTATAAGGCTAGGCTTGTTGCAAAGGGTTATGCACAGGAAAGAGGCATTGATTTTGATGAGACCTTTGCACCTACATGTCGTATGACTACTGTTCGGAGCATCTGTGCACTTGCAGCCCATCATGGTTGGAATGTACACCAGTTGGACATTAAAACTGCATTTCTAAATGGTGATTTGCATGAAGAAGTGTATGTTTCTCAGCCCCATGGCTTTGTGCAGAAAGGGCATGAAAACCAGGTTTGCAAGTTAAAGAAGGCATTATATGGTTTAAAGCAAGCACCACATGCTTGGTATGAGAAGATACATGCCTATCTGGTTGCACATGGTTTTGAGAACAGTCCAACTGAAAGCACCTTATATGTTAAGCGTGCTAATGATGTGCTTCTGACCATTGTTGTCTATGTTGATGACATGCTGCTCACTGGTCCTATTGAGACACATATTGCTGATTTTAAGGCTGATTTGCATGCCTCATTTGAGATGTCTGATTTGGGGCATTTGCATCACTATTTGGGCATTCAGTTTATTAAGTTGATGGTGGAATGGCTTTGTGTCAAACGAAATATATTGACACATTATTGCAGTGTTTTGGCCTTGAAGACTGTAAGCCTATTGCCACTCCTATGGAGACAGGTTTACGATTGAGTCTTCATGATGCTGGAGATGCATTTGATGCTGTTCTCTATCAGTAGGCTGTTGGATGCTTGATTTACTTATGCATTACTCAACCAGACATTCAGTTTGCTGTCTCACAGATGAGCAGGTTTATGCATTGCCCAGGAGTCACGCATTGGAAGGCGGTTAAGCGCATCTTTCGCTACTTGAGTGGTACTCGGCTACTTGGGTTGTTTTATCCCAAGGGGGGATCACTACCGCCAGATTTGCATGCTTTTTCTGACTCAGATTGGGCTGGTTGCTATGACACTCGTGTGTCCACCAGTGGTTTTTGCTTCATGCTTGGTAGCTCATGTATATCTTGGTTGAGCAAGAAGCAGCCTACTGTGGCCACTTCCAGTTGTGAGGCGGTGTATAGGGCAGCTTTCACAGTGACTAATGAGTGTGTGTGTGTTGGAAGTGAAGGACTAACAAGGCAAGGAAGCTTACGAAGGGAGTCAAAGAGAAGAGAAAGTACAAGCAGAGAGAGCAGTCAGCGACGATCTGGCAAGTAGGCCAATATTTTTTCAGGACACTAACGCATATAAAAGAGGTGGACACACAAGGAGAAGGAGCAAGTAGGGAGCTCCAGGAAATGTATGTCAAAATATTAATAGAAACCCCTACAAAAATAGTGATTTTCATCACTAAAAACCGTTGTAAATACCATTTCATATTTTTGTAGCTCCATTTTGTGCAAGCCAAGGAGTCCTTGAGCTTGAGGAGCTTTAGAAGTACCTACCTGTCAGTTTTCACATTTTTTAGACTTCGTTTGAACCTCCGAATAGGGCAGAGAACCTAATTTTTAACTAGGCTGGACACTAGGTCTAGACATGGCCAAAACCTAGTCAAAAACTATAAAAAGAGCTAGAAGGCTCATTTTGGAGGTTATCTTGTAAGTGAATTGAACTTGTATGAGCTTTTTGAAAGTAATCTAAGAACTCCATTGCATTGTCTTGCCGCGTGTGCGCGTGTGTGTGTGTGCATGTTAGTGTGCTTCTCACTCACGCACATGTGCCTTCACTTGCTCGAGGTCTTCATACCATCCTCACGTCTTCCCGAATTGACATTAAAGGAGGTGCTACTCATCACTGAGCTACACCAAATTTTGGAGCCGTTGCCGGGGATCGAGCTTTGAGGACGAGCGTGTGATGGTAAGATGTAGATTTGAGACATTGGCGTTGTAGGTAATTTCTTTACTCTTCCTATTTTTCTTTTTCTTACCTCACCACCATCATCACCATCATCATCCTCACCTTATCCGATCTCCATCTCCATCATCGCAAAAATTTTCAGTTTTTGATCATATCACCTTCTCCACCTCATTTCCCTCATTCCACTTGTGAGAGAGAGCGAGAGAGAAATATTGTGTGCAGTGTTTTTGCATGTTGGTTGAGTTTTCTTGCAAGATCCAGCTGTGTCATCCCCTCCAGCACGCTGCGCAGGTACGGAAAACTCGGAAATTGTCTGTTTTTCACCGACCTCTATCGATCACGATCGACAAAAAAAACGCTCATTTGGTAAAACAAAGTGCACCACCATAATCTACATGATGAGCACATTCTAAATCACTAAAAACAGTTGAAAAATTCCGTGTTTCTCTGTCAATCGCGATCAACACCATCGATCGCGATCGACAGCCACGATCGACAGACCCTGTCAATCGCGACCGACAGACCCTGTCAATCGCGATCGACAGACCTCACGACCGACTGACTGCCACGTAGGATCCAGTCAATCGCGATTGACACCGTCGATCGTGACCGACTGAAAATTCACGATTGACACCAAAATTCGCGTTGCCACATGTCCATCGCGACGGACACATCCCCGATTGATTGAAATCACGGCGAGAATCCCGAAAAAAGTGTCGATCGCGATTGACACCATCAATCGCGATTGACAGGACCCACGACCGACTCTGTCGATCACGATTGACACTGTCAATCGTGACTGACGTGTCGATCGCGACCGACAGGCCCCGACGGACACCTCTGTCAATCGTGATTGACAGACCTGTCGATCGCGATTGACAGGCTTTTCGGCCAAAATTTTAGGGTTAATTTTTCCAAGTCCTTGGGTGATTTTGGGCATAATTAGAGAGTCATTAGTGATTTGTGAGGTCCCCACACATGTGTTTTTGAGAAAAATCATGTGATCTGTCAGCCTCTTTGAACCCTGTTTTAACTCCAAAACCTTGAATTGGCATAACTTTCTCATACGAAATCCGTTTGCTGTGATTCTTGTCTTGTTGGAAAGCTCGTGGGGAGTACAACCAAATCATCCACTGGTTACGGTTAAATTAAGATCAGGATTATTAGATAGGGTATTTTGAAGTTGACCATACCTAGGGGGAACAGAATTCAGGGATCTCTAGAATTGTTTTCCAAAAAAAAAATCACTGTGCAAATTGGTGTTTGTGTTACATGAATGAAAGTGATCGGTTTTGTCTTTGGAATTTAAGTCTTGAGCTAACTTTGGAACTCTTACAGATCTATTGAGAGCATCGAAGGGCATTCTAAGCAAGAGTAAGTGCAAGCTTGGGAACATGCTTCCTGGGCATTCAAGGGCAACCAAGAAGGAAACAAAAGGTTGGAAACTCTCAACTCCCTCTGTCAATTCCTAGCTTAGGCTAAGAACGACTAGTGATAGGGGTAGGCCAGGGCGGGGATAGGCATTTATCAAGTTGAAGAATACCTAAATATTCAAGTTCAAGTTAACGACATAATCTTTATACAGTCGAGAACTTTAAAGGAAAAGAACTTAACGGGGAACGATCAACTTCAAGTGCGGAAATACACTCAAGTATACCTGAAGACGTGATATCAGACAAGAACATAAACACGGTAATCAACTAAAAAAGAATCAAGTAACGGATACAAAAGAACTCAGCAACGAGGTTGTACTTGGGAAAATTTGGGCTATTCAATTAAGCTTATGAACCTTAGCTCAGGGCGACATCTAGGGAGAGATAGACAAAGGCTTAGGTCTTCAGAAGCTAGTGTCAACCACACTGCTAGGTCTTGGGCCCAGCAGTTGAGCCACCACTCTTACTACCCTAGCTCTGAGACTAGTGAATCAGAGATGTCTCAAGGCATGGACAGACCTACGGGAAGCTCAGGAGTGCCATACTTGCACAGGGTAGACAGCCCTTACAAGACGCAGCTGGAATACCTTAGGACCAACCGATTAGGTGTTAGCATCTATGAGGACGGCCGAGGAAGATCCGTGGTCCAAATCAACAACCCAGACCAATCTATTGGGCTAGAGCACCCTGCTGTCAAATTTGAAAATGGTGCATACCTTGATAAAGAGGGAACCATATATGTGGTCACTAGCCACCCGGAGTGGACAGATGAATTCGGGAATGTGATCCCTGAGGCGGACATCGATGACTTAGAACAAGGGAACGTAGGAGGGGAGCCCAGGACCCCTCGAGGGAAATCTGTTCTTACTAGAATCCTCAATCCCGAGTGGGTTCCCCAGGACAACAAGAGCATAGATCTCCTTCTGAACCGAGAGACTGACGAAGCCTTTTGGAGGTATAAATCTGATCGGCCAATTGATGTAGGAACAATTATGATCTATGAGTTTAAAGATCCAGATAGCCTAGGTAGGGTGACCTACCTAGATCTCGCCTCAGAGAGGATCTTTGTGGTTACAAAACATGACAGGCATGCTTACACTTGGAAGGGTGAATTCGTTTTCCCCCAACCAAGGTCGAATGTGTCCCATGGTCACCATGGAGCTGGTACCTCCCAGGCTCATGGAGTTCAGAGAGACATAAAGAGAGACAGACCTGAGGTAAGCTTTGCAAACTCCTTGGGAAGAGGAAGAACGAGAACGAAAACAAATAGAATGGAACCTGAGGGACATAGAGCCCCAGGGAACCGAAGGAATGCAGATGAATTCCCTCTACCAAGACCGAGAGAGCACATGAGGACCCTGAGACCGACCCAGCTAGTTAAGTCCATGAAAAACTACTTTGATGGTACTGGAGACCCCTATGATCATGTGGCTGAGTTCAGGCAAGTCTTGAGAGCTGAACAAGTGGAGGATCTATTCACACAGTACAATGCCTTTGGTCTAACCCTGAGGAACACAACCCTTACGTGGTTTCAACCATTGAATGAGAGACAATTCAGGAGTATAGACCAACTCCTAGAGGCTTTCATTAGTGAATTCTCTAAGAGTGGCATAAGACATAATACCTCCTCATTGATTCACAGCTTCAAGCAAACCCCTCAAGAGACTGTGAGACTTGCAGGAAGAAGATTTAGGCAATATCTTGAAAGATGCCCTGTTTTGGAGCTACCCACACCAGCTAAGCAAGTGGCTTTGTTCTTGGATGGATTGCTAAGTACCAAATTGAGGTCATATGTGTATTTGAAGGACCCTAGGACTATAGAGGAGTGTGTACGCATGTGCATTGACATCAAAGATAACCTAGGGGAGGAGTTGGAGCTTTCCAAAATATACAAAGATTCAGATAGTGCCTCTAGCCTCTCTTCCACGCAATCCACATCAATTGAGGAACTCGCTGAGAAAGTGGCACAAAAACTAGGTGTCTCTAGCAAACAAATCCCAAGGTTTGCCCCAGTAAAGAGGTGCTATACTTGCGGTGGTGACCATATGGCGAACGTGTGTCCCATTACGGCTCAACCCCAAGTAAATCCGAGTAGCCAATACTGTACCATAGAACGGAGATACACAAATCACACAGCATAAGACTGTCCATACAATAAGCAAACGATTAGGCAAACCTACCCTCAGCCATACCAACAGGGGAGATATCAGAACCAATATCCACCACAGCAGTATGCTAGGCCCCAACAAACCTACCAACCACAATATCAGGCACAGCAAAGGCCTCAGCCTGTGTTAGCCCAACAACCTCCAGCTCCATCCAATGTGATCCCTGTAAAGTATGCAGCTACAGAAGAAAACCTGAATAGGGCCATAGTGCCAGTAATCCCATTGTTATCAGAAAGTGACCCCAGTGATCATAGTTTTGATTCTACACATGTTGATAGCCCCCAGGCCTACTACATGCAGTCTCCTGAACATGGTGAGTCCTACTATAGTGAAGAGCCAAATGAACCTAGTTGGGAGTCAGATTACACAAACATCATGTATGCAAACCCCAACCCTAGACCTCAACTTAGGCAAATAAGACCCCCATTCCCTAGAGGACCATGCTACAGATGTCAGGGAGATCACCTCATTCCTGATTGCCCCATGCCTGCACCTACACAACCCTAATCAGTGACGATCCAAGGCTTTTGCCAAGAATGTGGAAAGGAGCATCTCTTACGAGATTGCCCTAAGAATCCTAATAATATGCCGAAGATCACTCCTATCAATGTCGTAGGGTTAGTTGTAGACTCCACAGGAAGTGTAACTCCCACTGCACCAGTGCAAGTGATTACTAGAGCTCAGGCACTGCAACAAAACCAAGGGGTAGGCCAGGAAAAGAGCCTAGAGGCTAGTGAAACTGAGAGCATAACCAAGAAGAGGACTAGAGCTTGGAGAGATAGTCGTGAAAGAATGAAAAGACAATGGGCAAAGAAAATGAGTGAACTTGAGGAAAGCCTAAGAGAAACTAAAACCAGGATAACCGAACTCACAGCTCAAACTCCCTCTCACACTGCCCCACCTCCATCACCTCCACCATTCCCAACTCCATCCAACCCGCCACCTTCCAACCCACCTCACCTAATCCCACCACCCCCTATAGTAGGATCAGTCCTAGCAGACCCCACTCCCGAGAACCTAAACATGATGCTTAAAGCATATCAGGCCAGAATCCAAGAAGGGCCAAACGTAACTGATCATGGAAAATGCTACCCTAGAGCAGAATTAGAGCTTGAACGAACTAAAATCTGTGCTAAGATGGTGGAGTTGGCTCAAACCATGTTTGAAGCCAGCCACCTCTTTAACATATCTAGTTCAGCTAAGACGCAGCTGCACTTTGAAGGACTGTTAGAAAGAATAGAGAGACTAATTGCACAATCAGAAAAGGAACCCGCCTCTCAACATAAGGACAAGGCAAGTGAAAGAGCAGGTCTTCCTGCCTAGGAAGCCTATGTGCCTGAAGCCTATGTGCCTAACTCTACGAAGCCAGACACATCATCCTCCATGAATCGGTTCACACCAGAATTCCTACGAGAGATTCAAGAAGACAAATGGGCAAAAGAAAGTGAAGTCCCTCCTCCCATTGAACAAGGAAGTACAAGCTTTCATGGGGCATTGTGGTTATTACCGACGGTTTATACACATGTATGCCATCATAGCAAGGCCTCTGTATGGACTTTTGACTAACTTTGAGTGGACTGATGAATGTGAGCATTCCTTCAATGAGCTTAAACGGCGATTATGTTCAGCACCAATCTTGACCACACCGGATTGGAATAAGCCCTTCCATGTTCACGTGGATGCATCCAATTATGCTATTGGGTGTGTACTCGCGCAGCCTACGGGTGAAGGGAATATGGATCTCCCTATCGCCTATGCCAGTAGACAATTGAATGCTGCTGAATGGAACTATACAACCACCGAACGAGAAGGATTAGGCATGGTATATGCAGTTAAAAAGTTTAGACATTATTTGCTTACAAATAAGTTTAAATTTTTTACTGACCATCAGGCACTGCTATATCTCGTGAACAAGCCATGCAATACAGGTAGATTAGTAAGATGGTTTCTCTTGCTAATGGAATACGACTTCGAGGTTGTGGTAAGGAAAGTTAGGACTCACTTGAGAGCAGACCATCTCTCTAGACTCACATCTGGAGAAGCCCCACAAGGAGTGTCAGATGACCTTCCTGATGCTTACTTGTTTAATTTGGAAGTGGTGCCGCAGTGGGCTAAGCCATTAGTGCCAGTATTGACATACGGGCCTAACCATCCAATAATAAACACACAGGATAGAGAGGTAGTAAAAGCCCAAAAGTATAACATCATGGCAGGAAGTATGTACAAGCACACGGATCAAGGGATCTTGGCATGTTGTGTGGAAGAGGATGAGTACGCTAAATGGTTGCAACTAGCACATGTAGGTGCATTAGAGCAACACTACTCAAAGCAACGAACCCTACAGACACTAAAGAGACTTGGAGTGCATTGGCCGACTATGGAGGCTGATGTCCAAAAGTTGTGCAATGCCCAATCTGCTGCACTAAACCACCTGTGGAACATGCCACTCTTTATCAAGTGTCTATAGTGCCAGGTTGGAGTGAACCACTAGTATCCTTCCTGAGTACGAAAGCCTTCCCTCCAGACATGACTCTGGCTCGGAAAAGAAGTCTAGAACAAGAAGCCCTAGATTACTCACTCATTGGTGATAATCTATACAAACGTGGTAAAGATGGTTACTTGAGACCTTGTGTTCATGAGAGTGAATATCTAAAGATTTTGGAAACTGCTCACCAAGGTGTAGCAGGAGGACACTTTGGACTAGATCGGGTGATCAAGGCAATACTATTTGCAGGCTTCTGGTGGCCAACCCTTCACATGGATGCACACACCTATGTGAAACGGTGTGATGTGTGTCAGAGAACTCAGTATCCTATACACAAAGATGAGATGCCACTAAAACCTATGATGGGTGGACGTGCATTCTCTAAGTGGGGAATAGACTTTGTAGGTCCTATTAATCCCCCAGCTAAGGGTTCCCATGCTGAGTATATCATTGTTGCCACGGACTATCTAACCAAATGGGTAGAGGTAAAAGCTACGACAAAGAATGATGCTCAGACAACTGCTAAATTCTTGTTTGAGAATGTATTCACAAGATACGGGCTACCTATAGAGCTAGTAAGTGATAGGGGCACTCACTTCTTGAATGAAGTGATTGAAAATTTGCTCCAAGAATTCTTGGTAGTTCATAAGAAGTCTGCCCCATACCACCCACAAGCTAATGGGCAAGCCGAAAGCACAAACAAGATTCTGTGCAATGTGTTAACCAAATTAGTGAATAATAAACGCTCTGATTGGGACAAACAGCTACACCATGCTGTTTGGGCATACCAAGTTGCCTACAAAACGGTACTCCAAGCCACCCCCTTTCAGATGGTATTTGGACAAAACGCTGTGCTACCGTTGGACTTCTTAATACCTACATTGAAAGTAGCACAAGAGCATGAATGGACGGGTCATGAACTCTCCTCTAGACTTTTTGACCTTGAACGATTAGGAGAAACAAGACTGAGGGCGGCTGTAGGGATATATGTAGCTAAGAAACAACAGAAGGCATACTTTGATGCCCACGTTAAGGATAAAGGTTTGAAGGCAGGCGACCTAGTACTAGTATACACTTTGAAACAACATGCGAGGAAACTAGAGAAAAGAGGCTACGGACCCATGATCATTAATAGAATCTCAACAAGTGGAGCTGTGCAACTAGCCACATTAGAAGGCGATGTTCTCTCGAGCTACATAAGCGGATGCAGGGTCAAGTTATATCAGGAACCTCTCACAGAGGAAATGCTAAGTCGACTCAATACTGCTAAGAAACGCAAAGAAGAAGAAAAGCGAATTCGAGAAGAAGCTCAAGCAGAAGCTTTAGAGCGCATACAGAGAATGAAATTAAGAAGACAAGGGAGAGAGCAACCAAGGTCAGACGCATATGCAGATCAAGGATATCATGTGGCTATGTGTGAAGTTTCAGATATCAGCTCTCATAGGATAATTGATCCACATCCTTTTATAACCTTAGAGATAGGACAAGGAAAGGGTGTAAGGACTGTAAGAGCCTTGATTGACTCAGGTGCGGCCACTAGTGCTGTTAAATTTTCCTACTGTCAAAAATTGAAATTAACTGTCAACCCTATAGAAGCATATCTCATAGGATTGGGAGGTGTGGAAACCCCTTGCATGGGCGAGGTGGAACTTCCCCTCTATATTCAAGACGAGGCAATGACAGCCAAAGCACTAGTGTGTCAAGACGAAGACCTCACTGAGCCTCTTGTCTTGGGTCAGGACTGGATCTATGATCATGCAGCCAACCTAAACCTAAGAAGTGGACTTCTTCAGGTATGGGTAAATCATAGTCGAATTACAGTTGAATTGGAAAATGAGGCACTCAAGGAACTAGGTAGGGCACGACCTCCTGGTCCTTCCAGGGGTGCACATGAAGTTGACAATGCTATTCTTGTCCAAAACTATATGATGCAGAACGAGGAGTGTCTCAACAATGGAGTCAAGGATAAGATGGCACTCCCTTCTTTCCTAAAGACCAGAGGGATGCAGCAACCAGAGGCAGATCAAATACAGGAGGAGCAGCGCACAACCTATACTGGAGGCCAGAAACACGTGCGAAGCAGATTGTCTCAGCCGACGAAACGAGTGTGGGTGCGGAAAGGCAAACACCCTGTTGCGACCATGCCAACCACACGGCGAAAACCTCTTATTAGTAATCAACAACACGGCACTAATAAGAAGTCTTTCGCACATTCTTCTGCGAAAGTAAAGTCTATTTGGGTACCCAAGAAGTCGATGAAGGCCGGCCCACAATCACAACAAATCTGGGTGCCTAAGGCTTGCTTGCGAGCTCAAATAGCTGCACCAAAGCCACACCCGGTACAACACGTTTCACTCACTCAAACATCCGATGCCCATTCTTACATATCACGCACAAACACATGTTCTTCCATGAGCACAAGTAGAATCACTTGTAAATGGGTCCCTAAAAGGCCTCATTTTCAAGTAGATACCCCTATCACACTCTCCAGAGTCTCCACAAAGTCAAGATCAAAACCTATCCATTGCATTTGGCAACCTAAAACTTGTGATCAACCCCCGGACCCCAGTTGTAAATCCGTGCCCACCCACTAATTGCTACTCTCCCACTACATCTTTCCACTTAGCTCCTAGGTCCACCAAATTACTAACTACACACACAAGCACCGAGCACTTAATAACCTACTAATCTCTCCTGAACCTCATGTTGATGTTGTAATGGGGACAAAAACGGTTCTATCTTGTCCTTTACAATGTTAACACATGTTTCTATATTCTCACAGAATCAGGAGGCAAGAAGTAACATGGCAGATACGGCAGGAACTAGCTCCCAGGCAGGCACCAGCCTCCAAGTCATGGACATTGAAAGTCTTCCCGTTGAGGAGGAATTGAAGGAACACCTTGTGGCATTGAGGGCATTACATGCCATACCGGTTCAGAATCCTCCACAAGGGCACACAATGTCGGTCAGCAAAAACTCACATTGGTTCAGTGATGTGGCAGGACCCCTAGGTGAAGACACTTACATGTGGGAGGCCGAGATAGAATTCAATGGACGCTGGGACAGATATCACTTTTTCACCAGGGAATTCGAGAGACTGCAGAATAATGAAGGACTGAAACCTATATGGAAGAAGGCGGGACTCTATGACTACTTCGAATTCCAATTGCCAAAGCCCAATTTTCTAAGGTGCTTTTATTTGATTAGCACCCTCACTCCGAGCAAAGACAAAAAGGGGTACAACACCTTTGTCCTCCCATCTCTCACAAGGGGCAATGAACTGAAGCGTTTCAGGTTGACTATCGATTTGGTAAGGGAAGCTCTAGACATGAAAGGTATGCACATTCCTACGGAGAAAGAGACTATGGTCCCCGACAATATGAAGAGCAGGAATCTGACGAAATTGAAGGACATGGTGGCAATGACACCTACAATTTCCATTCACTTGCGAATGGTCATGCAACATTTCGCATTTCCCGCTCAAGAGAGATTCACAATGCCACCTAAGAAGATCTGGTTTAGTCTATATTTGGCTGATGCCTTTGATCTGACAATCAATATGCCCCATTGGATTATTGACCAAATCCACTTGGCTCATCAAAGGTGGTATAAGAAACAAAAATCTGTACTGTATGGATGCTGTGCCCTTACCAGGATTGTGTATAGATGTCTGGCGTATGATGTGCCAGTGCAAAGGGCACTCATTTGGACCAGGGTACAGGAGTTTCAACGCAGATTATCCTCCGCAGGGCCACCCTCCAAGAAAATGAGAGGTGCCGTTCAGATGCCCTGTGCACAAGCCCGCGGTGCGACACTGACACCAGAGAAAACTCCACGACTCCCGAGGCGGGTACAACCCTTTACTATCAGATTACCAAGACACAGCACTGAGGGACCAAATCTAGTGTTTCCACCTGTACCAACTGACCTAGAATTCCCCCACGGATTCACTTTAGAAGACCTAACTGATGAGGAGGTAGCCAGAATCATCGAGGCTGTTAACGCGGAAGTCGAGGCAGAGCAAGCTAGCGGTCAACAAACTGCTACAAACCAACCCCATTCCAGACAACCAGAGGTCGTCGAAGTGGAAGATGAAGAAGAAGAAGAACAAGAGGAGGAACATGATGGACAGTCCGAGGAAGAAGAGCATGAATATGATCAAGAAGCTCTACAGGTACTTGAAGGTGCTCAAGCTTATACAAAGGCATTGAAAAAACTCTATGATACCATGATCAGAGTTCAAGAGCAACATAGACTGTCCCTAGCAGCAGGCAAAGCCCTCATGAATCAAATCCTTGAGGAGGAAGGCGTAGATGAGCAATACCGTGCCACTCTTGACATGATTTTTGAGGCTTTAGGAGTACCTGAGACAGTTCATACCGCCCTGGCACAATCACGAAGAACGGAGCGACGATACGGCAGATGCCCCCCTCGAGTAGGAAAGCAGATGAATGTATTAGTATCTGAACCACAAGGCACACCCACAACCACGGGCACCGCACACACCGTTAAGGATATCGAGGAAACCCATATATCAAGTGCACCTCCGTCACCCCCTTTGCCACCCCTGCCTCCAAATCCACCACATTCACCTCCCACTACCAGTGTAACCACTACTGTCACCGCCTCCGAGTCCACTACCCACACCTAAGCACAAACCATCAGTCAACCCACACACCCTATCTCCACCTCTCTTGCCTATACGGCCAGTGAAACAGTAATTCTAACTGCAGCCACAGAAAATCTCACCCCCCCGATCACACTTCCGGGCAGTTCATATTCACAATTGCACTCACCACTGTACACTTTCACCACTATCACTGCACCCACAATTCCAATATTCACAATCACTCCCACTACTGCATCCACTGTTGATTTTATGGACATATCACCAACCTCCGCACCTCTCCCTCCCCCCATACACCCAACATCTCCCATTCCCCCACCTCCCACGTCACCATTTTCCAGCACCGTATCCACACTTCCATTCCCCTTCCCCTTTCCCTTCCCTTCTGCATTCAACACCCTTCCCGCATCCATCCCTATTAATAATGTATTTAATAATATGTATCAATGTATGTCGCAACTACAACAGCACTATCAGCATACGTGACTCTTTCGAAGCCATGAAGAACTTCAAGTACGATTCATTGATCTCGAAAGGGAAAGGCGGCTACTACAACAACAGTACACCACTTTACAAGAACAACATGAACAGTTAGTAGCCAATCCACCCCAGTTAGATGCAGAGGAAAGACAACATATGGATGAATTGCTACACTCCCAGATAACGGAGAATCTCAAGCTTAGACGCAACCTGGCCCTCCTATGAAAACACATGTCTACAGCACTCGAAGAGAATAAACGGCTGCAGAAACAGAATGAAGAAAACTTGGAAGCAGCAATGGAGGGTTCCCTGCAGGAAATCGACCCAGAGAAATTCAAGGACATTCCCTCAGAGAATATGCAAATTGTGTTAGAAACCATGCCGACCTCCTGGAGGCCCATGCAGCATTAGAACGAGAAAGAGATGACCTACTTAAGCAACTGGCAACTCAGCAGGAGTCACCAAGCAAAGTCACAGCCGCAGACGACACATCGGAAGAAGTCACTAAAATCAAAGCAGAACTCGAAGAATTACGCAGTAAAGTCATGCAATACGAGCGTCAACCCTCTCCCCTTGTAGAGCCCAAGCCTGAAGATCTAGTGCCGATTGAAATAGAGGAAACATTCAAAGATCCATATGTTCCCATGCCTGCACCAGGAGGCAAGCAAACAGAAGAAGGCATGAACACCATCGAGATAGAGGCTCCTGAATGGATGCAGAGGTTAGAGAAAGTGGCCACAACCCATGATGATAGAGTGGCAGTTCAGATAGCATCAATGTCCCGCTTGGAAGAGGTAGTTATAAAATCGGAGTACTTTCGCAACCTCTCCCATCATAGGTGGATCGACACATCCGACGATTTGTATGTTCCTTTCTGTGTCCTAATGGCGGACTACAATGCTGAAATCAAGAGCCTAACCTCAAAAGAACCAACCTCGGCTACACAATTCGCACCTGACGACATCCCAACAAGTGCCAAGCAGGGCAATATACATCAACCGACGTGGAGGATTTGCCTACTGGAAACCTACCTAGAGATGGTAAGAACATGGAATAACATGCCTTTGTACATCAAATACAACCCATGCTACTGCCCGGTATTTCGAAGAAGGTCGTGGCCAGAATACACAAAAACCGTGCTGACAAACAAGGGATGCGAGAAATGGCTCAATTATGTCTACTTAGCACCACCTAAAGGGCAACCTACCATCGGATATATGATTTCAATGATTCGGCACTGGGGGGTCCGGTTCAAAAATGTACCAGATGTCATGGCCCAAATGTGTCTTAAAATTTTTGAACTCATGTTGTTCACCTTCAAGACTTTCAAGAATGTCAAGGAACCTCATCTGTCAGCTCTTGGATTTAATGAAGGTAATCAGGACCTCGTCTACGATATGAGCGCAACCCCATCTATTAATGTTGTATATGCATGGCACGCGCGTATCAAGTCACGGGATTCTGGGAATATCACTCAGAGATATTCATTCCCAGACCATCACATTTATTGCAGTTGTTTGTAGTGGAACAAGCTCTCCATTTAGAAAAGTTACGTATACCACATCCAGAGGCTCCCGGGCTAGTAGATTGGGATGCTCTACTCACGGACTTGGCCAAAGGGTTGCGAATTGCAGAACATCACTTAGCACAAGATGTTGTCGAGTACTACATCCAATGACCCACCCAACAAAGGTCTGTCAGGGACGACAGACACGAGAGAGGGGGGGTGTTGGAACTGAAGGACTCACAAGGCAAGGAAGCTTACAAAGGGAGTCAGAGAGAAGAGAAAGTACAAGCAGACAGAGCAATCAACGACGATCTGGCAAGTAGGCCAATATTTTTTCAGGACACTAACGCATATAAAAGAGGTGGACACACAAGGAGAAGGAGTAAGTAGGGAGCTCCAGGAAATGTATGTCAAAATATTAATAGAAACCCCTACAAAAATAGTGATTTTCATCACTAAAAACCGTTGTAAATACCATTTCATATTTTTGTAGCTCCATTTTGTGCAAGCCAAGGAGTCCTTGAGCTTGAGGAGCTTTAGAAGTACCTACCTGTCAGTTTTCACATTTTTTAGACTTCGTTTGAACCTCCGAATAGGGTAGAGAAACTAATTTTTAACTAGGCCGGACACTAGGTCTGGACATGGCCAAAACCTAGTAAAAAACTATAAAAAAGAGCTAGAAGGCTCATTTTGGAGGTTAGCTTGTAAGTGAATTGAACTTGTATGAGCTTTTTGAAAGTAATCTAAGAACTCCATTGCTTCTAACTCTTTGTCTTGCCGCATGTGCGCGCGTGTGTGCGTGTGCATGTTAGTGTGCTTCTCACTCACGCACTTGTGCCTTCACTTGCTCGAGGTCTTCATACCATCCTCACGTCTTCCCAGATTGACATTAAAGGAGGTGCTACTCATCACTGAGCTACAGTGTGGCTCAGACGCCTTATGGCTGATTTGGATGTTGGCCAGTCTTCTACCACCACCATCTTCACTGACAGTCAGAGCGCATTGGTAGTTGCGAGGAACCCTGTGTTCCATGCTCGCACTAAGCACATTGAGGTGCATTATCACTATGTCAGGGAGAGGTTCTCTGCTGGGGAGATCAGCTTGGCATATGTGCCCACGCAGGAGAACATTGAAGACCTTTTCACGAAGGCTCTGCCTAGGGAGAAGTTTGAAGCTTTCCGCAAAGCTTTGGGTTTACTTCCTTTTGTGGAGTGATTTCCACATAGCTTGGCACTTCCTTATACATGAGTGTCAGCTCCTTGTTCACCGCATCACTCCCAGGGGGGATTTGTTGATATATTTAGGTAGTGATGTGTGTGAACACACTAGGACCGCCGGGGCACTTTTTTCCCTCATTAGGAGGTTTTTTTCCCCCGGCTTGTATATACATACGCCTATTGCCCTAATGGGCTACTTATCTTTGTACATTCTCTAGTAATACATTCAGTATTGTGTGTTGTGCTCCAAGCTTCTTGTTCTTCCTTGTGTTGTTCGCGTGCTTCCGCAGACGTCTAACTCCAACACTAACTATTTCAAATGAATAATTTCGGCATCAACAACACACAATAAATCAGCTTTTTCTTTGACTTCAGCCAATGCAACATCTCGTTGACTGATTACTGTTTCCTATTCGGCAAGTCTAGCCTGTAAATTTTTAATCTGTACTTGTAAAGCTTGATTTTCTGCTTTTACTACATCTATTTCTTCCTGGAGTGGATTAATATCTACCTCCAGAACATCAACTTTATGCTGGAAATCATCTCTGATATTATCAATTACTTCTTTCATTTGTGCTGGTAGTTGCTACGATAAATGAATCAACATCTGTCCCATGGATGCGAGCTCATTAAATACAGGTAGCGAAGGAAACAGAAGAGAAGGACGTGATTGAGATGAAGAAGTGGTGAGCAGTTGATGGGAATTGGGTGGAGAATAGTTTGGTGAAGAGGATGATGAGTCGGTTGCGTCAGGTACAATGGGTGGAACAGGGACAATGGGCTTAATTGGAGGTTCGGGGGGAGGAGTGAGAAGAACAGTGTTTGTTCCTAATACCTTTTCGATGGATTGCTGCATAGTGTTATCAGGATGGGCATCTGCAGATTCCACTGTTGTAATCAATTCTTCAAAAATTTTGGTAATAATATGTTGTACCTCTTCTTGCTTTTCTTGTCTGGACTGTTGTCGAGATTCTTCTTTAGAAGAACTGGTTCCAGAATCGGCGGTATCATCATGCTCTTGTTGCTGCTTTGGAGATGACTGCACTGATGAATCATGATTCATTGAAGTAGCTGTATCATGAAAAGTTTCTTCTTCATGTTCTTCTTCTTCATTGTTGTCGGCTTCATTTCCTGCGGCCGAACCCTGTACTTGACTGTCAGATGAACTTATTCTGATGCGTTTTCGGTGGAGTAGCTGGAAGATTTCTTCGTCATCTTCTTCATCATCTTCCAGGATTTGCACAGATTCTTCATGATACAAAACAGGACCTCTAGGTGGTGGTTGCGCTGCTTGAAGGACCGGAAACAGGAAACTTAGTATGTGGGGGAGACGAGAACGTGGCATATCTCCTTTTTTAACCTGTTTAATTACCGAAATGCATTCACGGTGAATGCGCCGGAAATAATACGAGGCAAAATTAACAGGCTCTCTAGCAGCCATATCTATCGCTGAGTAGAATGGGCGAGATATCCCATATGTACGTTTCTGCAAATTTAGTATTGCTACTAAAAATTGCAGGGCTGTTCTTTCAGGCTCAGGACGACAAAGGATGGCATATTCATTTGAAGAATATCTAGGAAACAATTGGATCATTGTAGCTATTGGCAGATTAAGGCCATTTTCTCGACCTTCCAGAGAGAGTCGAAAAGCATCAGCAAAAGTCTGTAGAGTGATTACTACCCGAGATGGTAAGGAAGTAATTGGCCAACTCTTCTCCCCAGCAGGTGTGGTAGCTATTGTGGCAATAATCTGGGCATAGAATGGGTGACATTCCACTGAATGCCAAGGCAATTCAGCGAAATTGGACAACCCACGTACACGCAGGAACTCACCCACATCGGCAGGGAGTCCATCACGGAATGTAGCAAAATTTGCTAGAGCTTCCATGATGTGCACACGAATAGCAAGTAGACACAGGGATTAGAGGAAACACAAAGTACACAAAGCACGCAGACACAATAGAGATTAACATCGGAATGGAAAAGGTTAAGTAGATACTTGGCAGCGGGAAGCGATTGAAATTGTTTAATCATCGTGCAATGTTGAGATGATAACCTCATAACTACGGTGTGCATGCATGAGCGGAATCAATAACAAAAGGCGGCTTACATTCATGGTTATGTATCCAAACGAGGAGTTTTATGATTATGTAGCAAAACGAGGAGTTTATGGTTTTTATCCAACTAACAAGCAAAACCAAAAACGAAAAAGAAAAGAGAAGAGAAAAACAAAAAAAATACGCGGGCAACTGTAGACCACTTTAGTGCAAATCAGGGGCTTGATGATACGGTCGCAACTTTGAACCATTTATCACTTTTGGAAGAGGAATTCCGGTCAAAGTAGTCAACCAAAAAGTAGCTGGGCCCACTTGTTCAGTAATCCGATAAGGACCAAACCATCGTAATTTGAATTTTCTAGCAGAATGATTTTATTTTGCATTATAAAACATCACAAGTTGTCCTACCGTAAAAACTGGAGTTTTAAGATACCGATCATGTGTACGAGCTTTCCGCAACTACACTTCTTGAAGAGTCAAAAAACTTTCCCAGCGATGCTCATCTAATTCTCTGAGTGTGTCCAACCGAAATGGTAAAGATTCTTCAGGTAACAATTTTTGAGAGATGGCCACATGTAAGCTTGGTACTACAAGTTCCATTGGTGCAATTGCCTGCATTCCATATGCAAGTTTCAAAGGAGTCAGTCCGGTGGTAACTTTGTAAGTAGTTCGGTATGCCCATAATACTGTATGTAGTAACTGATCCCATCTTTCTGGTGATTCCAAAATCAATTTTCGAAGCATATTCAACAAGGTCTTGTTTGTACTTTCAGCTAAGCCATTAGCACGAGGATATAAGGAGAACTAAATTTATGCAGAATCTGAAAAGAGTGTGTGAGTACTTTCATTAAATTGTTAATGAAATGTGTGCCTTGATCTGTCACAAGTTCCAAAGGTAATCCATATCGTGGGAATACGTCCTTCATCAGACATTTTTCTATCGAAGCAGTTGTAGCAGACCGTAAAGCCCAAGCTTCTGCCCATCTTGTAGCATAATTTGTGCATGTCAGAATATATCTGTTGTTGCTAAGTATTGCTGGAGGTGTAATTGGTCCAATAAAGTCAAGACCCTGTTTCTAAAAAGTTTCTAAAGGTAAGACAGGCTGTAGAGGAAAGAAATGGCATTGTAATGGCTGTCCAGATCGCTGACAGTTGTCACATTGCTGCACAAATTGAGATACATCTCTGTACATAGTAGGCCACTAGAGCCCACTTTGCAGAATTTTTCGGTGCGTTAAATCTGCTGCAAAATGTCCACCGGAGGGTATGGAATGTGCCATAGCTATTACTGAGTTTACTTCATGTGGATGAATACAACGAAGTAAAACCCCAGTATGATCCGTATAGTACAATTGTCCGACAATCAACCGGAATCTACGACTGTAAACTGCAATTTTCTGGTGCATTGCAGAGGAAGTTTGAGAAGGGAGACATCAATTCAGTAAGAAAGGTTAATAGCTGATCATAGTAAGTAGGTGTCACAGGAGGTTGTGCAGATTCATCATTAGTCATTTTAGTAACATAAATAGCTGGTGTGGTGTCATCAACACCGATCGGAGCTTCACCAGAATCTAACCGAGAGAGAAAATCTACTAATGCATGTGCAGTTCCAGGTCGATGAATCACTTCGTAATCAAATTCTTGTAACAATAAAACCCAACGTGCCAAATGGCCACCTAAATGCTGCTGCCGAACCAGATATACCAGCGCAGCATGATCTACATGAAAGACGAATTTTCGGCCTAGTAAATAATGCGGGAATTTCTTTACAGAATACACTAAACCAAGACATTCTCTTTCAATTACTGAATAATTCTTTTCAGCAAGAGAAAGCCTTCGACTTGCATAATAGACAGGCCTAAACCACTTATCAGTTTGTTGCATTAAAACACTTCCAATGGCTATATCTGATGCGTCTACAAAAACATGAAATGGGCATTCCCAATCAGGAGGTTGTAGAATTGGAAACTGCGTTAATAAAACTTTTAGACGATCAAATGCAGTTTGACATTCCGGTGTCCAATCAAACTGTCGAGGAGTACTAGCGATTAGCCGATTCAAGGGTATTGCCAAATGGGCAAGCCACCGTAAATGTCGACCATGCCACCTGACTTGACCCATGAATCGCATGACTTCTTTCAGTGTAGTAGGCTCAGGGGCTTCTAACACGGCTGCAATTTTGTCTAGATCAACTTGTATGCCCTGTGCAGATACAATGTGGCCAAGGAGTTTACCACAAGAAATTGCAAAGACAGATTTGGTGGGGTTCAAACAAAGTCGGTATTCTCGGCATTTTTCAAAGCAACACTGTAAATGATACAGGTGTGCAACCATCTTACCGAATAAAGAGAAATCATCTAGATATACTTGCATAAAAGAAGTAAGATAGGGTGAGAAGATTTCCTGCATACATTGCTGAAAGGTACTAGGAGCATTTCTTAATCCAAACCACATGACTGTGCAAGCAAAAACACCCCAATTCGTAATAAACAGTGTTTTTGGTATATCTTGCTCAACCATTCGGACCTAGTTATAGCCACTATAACCGTCGAGAAATGAGTACATCTCATGTCCAGCCACTCTGTCCAGCATGGTGTCAAGAAATGGAAGAGGAAATGGATCAGGTACGATGGCTGCATTCAATTTCCGGTAATCAACACATATTCGGAGCTGCTTGTTTTTCTTTGGTACGATTACAATCGGGGAGATCCATTCAGCGTGCTCAATGGGTACAATGAATCCTACCTTTAATAGGCGATCAAGTTCTGCTTTGACCTGTGCTGCATAGTTGGGATTCATACGGTAGCTGGGTTGTTTAATCGGCTTTGCTTCAGGTTTAAGTACGACCCTATGTTGATAGATGCGAGGGTCCAGACCTTTCATATCACGATAATCCCATGCAAAAACATCAGAGAATTCACGAATAAGTTGGATCAAATCTGCTTGAAATACTTTAGACAATCCTTCCTTTATTTTGACAGGTCGTGGATTTACTTCATCTCCTAAATTATAGGTGATAAACTGATCTTCTGGAACATAGAATTGACGAGGTTTTCCTGAATTGTCAATTGGTTGTAAAAGTTGCTATATAGTGGCTTCATCCATAGCAACAATATCTGTTATCCCCACTTCTTCGGTCACAGGCACCACCGTACAAGCTGCCGGACTCCAGTTATCTACAACAGTTTGCAGATCAACAGTTCCTAAGGAGATCAAATCAATGTTATTCTTTAAAAATTCTTGTTCTTCATCATCGGATAAACCATCTAACATGTGGACCGGTTCTGCTACATATGGTCTAGCATGTAATTCACAGGGTTGAATAGCATCCAATTTGACAACATATTTACGATTATTGTCTTTGAAAGTGAGTTCTTGTGCTGACCAATCCTGTATAACCTTAGCTTGTTTCAACCAAGGACGGCCGAAAGAAGATTATAATCAAGACTGGACTAGGTAATTCTAAGACGACAAAGGTCATCCATCTTAAACGTTGTTCCCTGCAAAGTTATCGGAACATTTCTTACAAGTCCTACCGGGTGAACTCTGGATTGATCGGCCATTCTTATGAAAAATTGAACAAGCTCGATTTTCGTCCATCCCAACTTCTTACAAAGTGCTGCAGTAGCTATGTTTACACCAGACCCACCATCAATTATTCCTTGAGTAATTTTGTGATTTTTGTACCATACTGTAATCAAGGGGACCGAATGATCCACCGTAGAATCAGCTTCCGGTTGTACCGTTGCTGTCGCTGGAATGCAGGAAGATCCAGGACTGAGCTGTTGTTGGATTTGCTGCCGAACTCCCGGTACTAGTGCAAGTAACTATCCAAGAGGGAGAGTAATGGACACCTTAGATAAAATTTCCCATGCCTGATCTGTTTGAATTGTACTTTTCATCGATTCTGAAGATGACGCGTCTCTTACATGGGTAGAATCTTGTTCCTACGATCCTTCTTTTGGCAGTGGAAATTGGGTTACTGGAATGGGATCTGGAAACACTGTAGGTTCTTTGGTGGTCCATTGACTGGCTTTGTCATACATTCTCTGTTGTTCATGGATACCAGGTTCAAACATTTCTGCTGCTGGTTGTAGCTACTTACCAGATCTGGTTTGAATCACTGCGGCCTGAGTTTCTATTGGTGAAATATATACCATATTGGTCATAGGATTCTGACGCTCTTTCTTCCTTTGATCATATTCAGCTGCATCTTTACAGAATCTACGTATGTGGCCTAACTCACCGCAAAAATGACAACGAGGGGGTGGCAAAGAATTACCTTCCTGTGATGTTCCTGTCTGCCATCGATTTGTATTGTAATTTGTATTTTGCTGTCCACGATAATTTCTGTATCCTTGTTGCTGATTATTTCTCATCTGAGGTGGTACATAATGAGTGGCTGTGCTTCTGGTTCTTCAGAATCTGTATGATTAGACTGCTCTCCTTCCGGTTCAAAAATAGCGTTTAACCTCTTACGAATTTCTAATTCGAATAGCTTATCCTCTTCTGCGGGATCAAATGTAGGAAAACTTGCTCCGAGCAGTTGTGTCCGGAATGAAGATTCACCGGAAAGTATAACACTGTCACCGGAAAATCGTAAATTTTTTGCAACCAGGACCGAACGACCATCGGAATTAGTGGAACTTTCCCCAATCCAGGGTATTTTTTCACCTTCAATGACCTCTCTCGATAACACACCTCTATCCATAGAGAGATTTGAATCTTGACCAGACGGTGTCAGATCAACTACACATTGCGTTCCTGTGGACTCCGAAGTTACTATCTCTTTTGCAGATTGCACCGAGATTTCATCGGAATTGACCAGAATTGCAGTATGTTCCACCGGAACGATACCGGAATCACTACTAATATGCTTCGCTTCTTCGACAACCAGACCTAACTGATCTGTGCTTCTTCCTCCTAGGGGTGTCCTTCGCAAATTTGGTACCACCCAAGGCTGTCTGTACTTCGGATATGACTCGCCGGATCGAGTAACCGGCATATAGCACCTTTGCTACACGTGCGTACTACTTTATCTTACTGTTGATTCAAAATCTATGGTTACCTTCGATTCACAATCTATGGTTCCCACAATCACTGTGCAACACTCTGTTGCCACTTTCCGATAATCACTTCGCAACAATCTATTGCCACTTTCTACAATTAATTTGCAACATTCTGGTGCCACTTTCCACAATTAATTTGCAACATTCTGGTGCCACTTTCCCACAGACGGCGCTAGTGTTAAACGCGGGTTTGCCGTCAGAACGCGTTTAAACTCTATTCGGGTTCTTGGGAGTGGAAGGGGTCTGAATAATCAGAGGCCCTATACTTGATTTTCCCAAGTAATCACTTCACATGATAGTTTGTTCATCGACTATGCTAATCAAACTTACTAACAGAAAACTCAGACTCGTTCCTTACAGACTTACTATTCTGATTTGCTCACTCATAGAGTATCGACTCATACACATATTAAAACTTCTCAGTAACCGACGTACAAGGTGAATGCTACTGTAACACAGATTTATTGTAAATGACTTACAAAACAGTCAATATTTCACTTAATGTAAACATTATCGTAACTCAATCTGTAACACACAAATACAGATAATCAAACACAACAAAAAGACACAATATGACTCAGAGTTATGAAACCACAACACTGCGGTACTACACAGACGTATCGCCCAGACAGACAGTCTGGCGATCTGTTGGTCGTCCCCGAAAGTGTCTTTTCATTGCTTTATAAAAAGGTTACAACTCGTCGTAGCGACTTCTCAGTTTGTGCAGAATATGAAAAGGAAAAAGGATTTTACAGTTGCCAATCCGGCGGCTTACATTACTTTAATAACTACATTTAGTTCATTGGAATAAGAGAAATGTAGAGGTTTTGTGCCATTACTTTTTGTTACTTTTTCCATGTGCTTTTTGCTTGACATTTTCTATGTTATCTACATGTCTACACATGAACCTCTTCTTGTTTGGCATCTACACATCTATACATCCTCAGTAATACCAATATGTTTTCTAGAGAATGAAAAGTACTGCATCAAGAAGTTCCACCTCCTTAATTGTCAATCCGCAAAAGAGATAGGGAGATATGAAGATCATGAACAAGTGAGGTGCATGAAGGTGAATCCACTCTTTTTTTCATCATCATTTGTACCTTTTTCTACCTTTCATTCAATTAATAAAGCACTCTTGTATAGGTGTGTGTGAGTGCCACACTAGAGAATAAGTGGGATTCATTCTCCTTTCAGTTGAGAAATCCCACATAGCATGCTTTTTTGCCATTTTGTATATAAAGAGGTCTCCACCTCTTCTTTTGGAGAGCTTTTTTTAGAAGTAATGAGATTATGCTAGATTGTAGATAGACTCTTGCTCTCTCGTCATCATGATGTGCATGCGTGCTTGTTTTCTTCTTGTCTAATGCTTGTGACACGTTGATGTATGATTACGTCGTTATTATGCTTGTGATTACGATTGGGTGCATCATTCGCGATGCTTATGTTGTATCTTCTTGTTGATAACGTTGTTAATCATACGTTGACAAAGCGCCATTACGTCTGCTGAGTGCTTCTACGCAAACATTTGGGTCTCATGAGATGCTTCCTGGTTTGACAAGTATGAGTTGTGATGCTACAACGTCAACAATTTCTGGCGCCGTTGCCGGGGAAAGATGTGGTCCACCTTTAGAGTACCCATCGGAGTGTGTTCTTGAATCGGGATATATGCAATCCTTGGTAAATTTACTTCAACCATTTGAATACGTTAAAGAAAGCTGGTGGTGGTTGCAATGATCTTATCTTCAGTGGTCACATCTTGACTCATAGCTATGGCATTGACGGAAACAAACCCTATCTGGTTTTCTTGGTTCGTATGGGCCTACAGGCTACGTATTACACTCAGCCCAATGTGAGATGAGGAATGTGTATGTGCGCCATCATTACAGTGTGGATGTTGCTACAGGAATTAATAGGGGGATTTTACTTTGGAGGCTGACAAGATTTTTATGGTCATGTAAAGATGAGAACATGGCATGAAAGGCTCAATGGTTTTTGAAGATGGAATGCAAGCTTGTGCACGTTGCAAAGGATGGTGATGAAGATGAGATTCGCTCACTGCTAGCAAATCTTCAAAATATGGGTAAGTTAATGTGGAGCTGTATAAAAATGTGGTGAGATGTGCTGCAAACAGCTTATTTCCAACGGCATGATTAAAAGATGAAAAAGTGTTCTTATTTACTCAGTATTTCCAGGATCCATTCAATTCATTGATTTTGATTTTAGCAGATAAACTGTCCAGTTCAGATTGTACTCTATTCTTTGAAAGGACAATACTCAAATCGCTGCATGCGTTCCTACTGTTTGTTGTTGATAACAAACCAGAAAGCAATGATGAAGTCATTTATCGTGTGTTACAAGCATCTTGAAAATCGCACAAGAAAGTGAGCTATTTTGGCACTGTGCCATTCCTGCCATGATTATAGTTTTTATGTTGTGGGGTCTTGAACCTTTGTTTAGAGTTATACAATGGGCTCCACGATAAGGAAAGGATTGCAACATTATTGAAAGCTAGATTCTTTGGGGAGCCATCCAGGAAGGGAGAAGCTCACAAAAGCTCATCATTTGTTTCTATCAGCAATGCAAGGGTCCTGTGGCAGGTTAATGTCTTCTTTTAAATGCACTGTTGGATGGATGGAAAAAATGATCAAATTTTCTGGAGGGGGATGCCATCTTCATTGAAAATTCAAGCAAGATAAGGTCTAAAGAGTTGCTCTGACTACGTATAAAGGGTGAGGCTACCATTACGCTTCAACATGAAATTCCATTAACCCTGAATTATTGGTACCACAATGTAGAAAACAGAGAGGTGTTGAATTATTGTAGATTATACATGTGTAGTATCCATGCAGAGAGTATCATTGGTGCACATGCAGAGTATAAGACCACAGACTTTGAGTGTGAAGTGCCCAGGAATAGGAGATTCCTCACCAGTCTAGCAAAGTCTGTGTTGAAGGTCATGACAATATCCGTGCAAACAGACACTTCAAGAATTTCTATTCTTACAAACACGATGTGCCAACAGGAGAAAAATCACCCCAATCTAGCTTGAGGGTAGTAGACTATGTAGTTAAATGGCTTGGAGTTTTCTCGGAGCTGTCTAGATGCACTAGCAAAGGTAGCCAAAATATAGGTGGCGAACGGAGGAGACCCTTCTTACACATGGTATTTCTTGATGGTGTCTTTGTAGATTGGTGGTCTTAATGTTTTTTAAGGAGTTCAAGGCTGTTTCTAGATCTTCTTTCATCGCTAAGGGAGCTTCGTTTTTGGCTTGGGGCATACCAGAGAATCCATTTTGACGCAATAGGAAATTATATTAATTTCTCTTTAGCATCTTGCTTGTCAAAGCCTCTTGAGGATCTAACATATGCAGTGACAAGTGGGGCTTTTATATGGGAAGTTGTATAGCAGATTTACATGGATTCCGCTTTGTGTTCTGATACAAAGTACTCAGGTTTTCTGTATGAGGATGATGCTTTCAGTTTCCAGGACCGTATGGAGCAGGAACTTCTTTTCTTGCTTGTGGAGCCTATATTTGAGGCTAGGTTCTCAACCATGTCACATGCATTATGGCTAGGAAGGGATGTACACTCTGCTCTCAGAGCAGCTAAGAGACCTTTCACAGGGTGCACCTGGTTTATCACTACAGACCTTAGTGTTTTGCAGAAAGATCTCTATGTCATAGGCCTTGTGGTTTATGTTCTTGGAGTTGTTAAAGATGTGATGATACTTCCTGGAAGCATTGCCAGATGTACTATGTTTTCTACTCCTTTGTTCGACCAATACTTTTGTGGTTGGAATGATATTTGTATGCAGGGCTTTTGACCCTCTTGTATTGTCTACTGAAACAAGCCAATCAATCAAGCAACGTTGTTTAAAACTTGTGAGATCTTTAGCAGCCATCTTGACATTTGAACAATGCTCGACAAGCATAAGCCACCAAAAAGGATCATCAGATGGGCAAAGTTCACAAGAGTCTCCCAGTCTTGGTGCACAATTTGTCAATCATACAGTATATACAAGCAGTGGTGAATGTTTTTCACAATAATCAGGGGACATGCTGGACAAAAGAAAAGTAAGAACAGAAGAGGAGCTTCAAATGGTGTCATCAAGGATTCAGGTTCAGTCCAGAGCCTGAAATATCTCTTGGTTTAGTACAAAGGGAAAGAGGTCCATGCAGTGTGCTCGCTCCTGTGCAAGCAATGTTGCTCAAATATCTTCTATTTGAGCACTAGAAAGGGCAATTTTGGCTGTCTGATTTGAGATCAACATCGTCAGCCTCTTGTAATGCTTCTTGTGGGAATCAAGATCATGTCTTAAGTATTTTTAGATGCACAAAGAATTAGATCCTTGCTTTCAACGCTATCTAAAATATTGTGGCTTGCTGGAGATTGGAGGCGATTCAAGCAGGAAAAAATGATCCTGGACAGTCTTCAGTAACATCTCCTTTTGGACATGCTTCTCAGGTATGAATATGAAAGGAATTCTATCAAAAGTCAAGGTGGGATTTCTCACACTCGTGGAAGCATTCAAATACTGTATAGTTGGTCAATTCTTGCAGCACCCTATACGGCCTATTTGGGTGGTGGGCTGTGAATCTCACTATACATTTTTGTTTGCTCTCCAAAACAACATTCAAGATGAGAATGAACTACAAGATTTGATGCACATGATCAAAGTGGTGGAGGTGGTTTCATTGTTGCAAGCTTTGTGTGACAATCGCTTCATGACATGTAGATATTCATGCCAATGGACAGGCTTGAGAACCTGTGTGCTAATGAATTTGTGGTCTGGAATGAACTTTGGTGGGCACTTCATCAGATTGATAGGCTGGGCCACTATGCATACCCCCTACAACCACGAACACAGCATTAGTCACTTACAACATCACCAACACCAACGACTGAATGGGGCAGCACGAAGACTCTGTCCATGCAAGGCAGGAAGCACCACAAATGCACGGTCTTTGGAAATATCGCTAGATCGAGGTGTCCATTCTTTTCTTACAAAGGTTGCTGCGAAAATGCAGGAATGCATGCCATAGTCATGTCCTAAAATCTAACCCAGTGATGAGAATGTGCAGGGCTCTGCGGCTACACAGGGATCCGTAGCTCCCACAGTCGTTAAACATCCTGACAGTTTGATGTTGAAAACACTGAGACCACCAGGAATTATCACAAGATAGTTTGATGCCAGAGAGAAAAACGGACAGATAAAAATGTGTTATTCAGTGACAGAGTGACGGCATAGAGAGAATAATCTTTTCAGATTAAGTATAAATCGATAGAGGGATTTTATTCTATATATTTGTTACTGGCACGTATGTTATATGCATTCAAGTGATTACGGGATGTTTGGCACCACATCTCTCTACGATACTTGTGTACGACCACCTGCACACATTAGAATTGTTTGCCTAAAGGGGCATTAGGTAAAAGGGGGATGCATGCGTTTTTGCATTAAGGATAGCCTAAATCTTATTGTGCATAGGTTTTTTGACATGAACCAATGAACTCTTGGAGTTGAGTAGGAAAAGATGATTTCATGCCTAGTTCTCTTTTAACGACTATTATTAATGAACTTTGTTTCATGTCATGAAGAATGAGTCTCGCATTTCAGTTAATCATATGTATTTTTTGTTTGAAAAAAAAAGAACTTTAATTTTTGTTAGAGGAACCCCATTATAACTTATTTACACATCTTAGAAAACACTCAAAAAACACACACAAAACCTCAAACAAATTCTAAAAACTCTTTCAAAAATACCAAACAAATATTCAAAACACTCAAAAAACCAAAACAAATTGTTTCAACAAGACATGGGAAAGAGAAAGGCAAAAGAAAGAAGGAAGGGGGAAAAGGTTGCACAAAAGAAGGAAGAAAAAACTGAAATGCATGCATTAATCACACATGATCAAGGTGAAACAAATAGAGAAAATTTACAAGGGGTAGAGGAAATTGGTGAGATTTCTAAAGGGGTGGGCTCCATAGTTGCAACTAGGGATTATAGCAACACTTTTGTAAATGTATTCATTGGTCATGACCATAGAAATATGAGTGCTTATATTAACCCTAATTGTGAGTGGAATTTAATTCATATTGATTTAGTGACAATTATTTTGGATAACATTCAACTAATCACTCATTCATCTATCCTCATGAATGGTGAAAATTATGATTGCATGGGTCAAGTTGTGTTGCCTATTGTGGTGAATGGTATGGAGTTTTTTGAAACATTTTTTGTCATGGAAGGTATAGATGAAGACTTGGTCGTAGGCACTCAAAGGTTTATTGAAAGTCATCAAGAGTTTGAAGTGTCGTGTCCATCTATTATGTCTACTTCTACATGTGTGTCCATTGAAAATCTTAATGATTATCCTCGTAAGGATTGTGGATATGATCACCTATTCAAAGATTGTGCTTTTAAGCCACAAAATAGTCTTTCCACTCATGCTTTTTTAGCTAATCTTTCTTTGAGTAAGTCGCAGGAAACCTTGGCGAATGGAGGAATGAAGGACTCCAAGTGTTTGGGGGATGTGGAAGGGCCCTCTCTTCCTCTTAATTTGGATTCCTCCCATGAATCCATGGGCAACGATGTGCCACATTTGGCTTATCGAGAAGAGGATAAGCAAACACTATGTAACAACGCTATGGAAATTGATGTTAGATCCATTGTCAATCATGAAAATCCATCACCTATTTGTATATCTAGAGATTCTATGTGTATTAAGGATACATGTATCGATGAATCTCTAGATCGATCTCAAACCACACAACCTTATGAGCCATTGCATGAGCATGATGTATGTATAGAAACTCAGCCTTTGTTGAATTCCCCTTGTAAAGATGAGTTATCCCTAAAGACTCATATAGAAGGCTCAAAAGACCCTTATGCCAAGAAGAAGAAGTCACATTTCCCTTGTAATGTAAAGAAAATTTGGGTGGCCATTAACTTACTTAGAGCCCAACCAAATCGCACTATGATATGGGTACCAAAGAAAGCTCTTATACAAACTCAACCTTCTCACACTAGACTTCATAGTCTATGGTCTAGATTCACCATGCCTTATCATGAAGAACGACCACTTTTGACAAAGGGATCCAAAGCAATAAAGGCAACACTTAGAAAAGATCCAAGGAGAAACCTCAAGGCTAAGACCAACAAAGCGAAGACATATTGGCGGCCTAAAACGTCTTCGTGCAGCATCCATGGGTGTCAAACCCAACCTTGCCCAATGCACATCATAGGTTTAAGATGCACACCAAGTATGCACATAAATAGGGCCTCATCCAAAGGCCAAGCATTAGGCACACTTAGTTTAACCCAGGCACAAAGAGGGCACATGTACATAGATTTCAAAAATTTGCTTTTCATTTTTCTTTTTTTAGGTTGGTGGACAAAGGTATCATCCATTTCAAATGGTTGATGGAAACGAAGTGGCTCTTGGAGTTGGACATTTCGAGAAAGCCTCATCATCGCCCCACCCTTGAGCACTTTGCTCAAGATCCATCATTTTTGCACCATTGTTTTTTTGTATGCATTTTTAGAGTATGCATAAGATAGGGTCACATTACAAGACCGTGCATAGACACTTTTTTGTTTTCCGCCCATGCACCCTTAGTCCCCACTCATGCATATGGACTAAGAAGAGATGAATTAAGTTCATCTATTTGTATCTATCATCTACATTTTTATCATTTCATGCTCATACATCATCCATCCATTAAAAAAAAAAAAAGTTAAAGCACTCGGCCAAACAAAAAGCAAGATGAAGAAAAGCAACAAAGCAAAACACTCCAATGGTGTACGGATCATGCAAATCAAAAGGAACTCCTACACACTCTTCCACAAAAGCTCCATACTTGCAAAAGCTTTGTCGAGGACAACAAAGTCAAGGACGGGGGGAGTGTTGAAGATAAAATATATATTTCTTGGATCCACTCTTTTTTTCATCATCATTTGTACCTTTTTCTACCTTTCATTCAGTTAATAAAGCACTCTTGCATAGGTGTGTGTGAGTGCCACACTAGAGAATAAGTGGGATTCATTCTCCTTTCAGTTGAGAAATCCCACATAGCATGCTTTTTTGCCATTTTGTATATAAAGAGGTCTCCACCTCTTCTTTTGGAGAGCTTTTTTGAGAAGTAATGAGATTATGCTAGATTGTAGATAGACTCTTGCTCTCTCGTCGTCATGATGTGCATGCGTGCTTGTTCTCTTCTTGTCTAACGCTTGTGACACATTGATGTATGATTACGTCGTTATTATGCTTGTGATTACGATTGGGTGCATCATTCGCGATGCTTATGTTGTATCTTCTTGTTGATAACGTTGTTAATCATACGTTGACAAAGCGCCATTACGTCTGCTGAGTGCTTCTACGCAAACATTTGGGTCTCATGAGATGCTTCCTAGTTTGACAAGTATGAGTTGTGATGCTACAACATCAACAACACCCCTTTGGTCACATTCTCAAAATCGCATGAAATTTGGTGAGCATACTCAGGCTGATTAGGAGATCAAAACTGCTTTGCTATGTGTTGCAAAATTCATGATCTGAGCTCGTTTTGACCTCCAAATGCACTATCATAGTGCTTGTGCAGGCTATTTTATCTTTTTGTGCCAAAGATATATACAGGTTTTGGTTCACCAATATAAGCCTCTCAAAGTTTGTTATAGGCTTAGTAGAACTCAACAAGGTAGTTTTGTTCAACTTTTTGAGATACAATCAATTTTTTGCATTAGGGTATTTTAGTCAGTGGCCATGGCTGAAAGTAGTGATGTATTCCATATGTTGGCTGTTGAGGATAAGTTGGATGGTATGAATTACCCATTATGGGCTTATATGATGCATCATATATTGGTTGCAAAAGGACTATGGAATATTGTGCTGGGTGTTGAGAAACACCTTATTACACCTTCAAATATAGGCATTGAAGCTGATGTAGATGGTGTCGAAGATGGTGATATTGTGAAAATTCCTATTCGTGCTACAGTTTCTACTGCACCTACTATAGAGCAGATTCATTGGGATGGCAGAGATTCTCAGGCACATGCATTGATAGCCTTCTCTGCCAAACATGCCATTATTCCCCATACTCGCTCTTGTAGAACAACTAAGGATGCTTGGGATACACTTACCACTTTATACCAGGCAAGGAATGAGGCTCGTGTTGCTTACCTCCAAAAACAATTGGAGAGTAAGCACATGAATGAATGAGATTCCATGGATAGTTTTCTGCCAAAGATCAAATATTTGAAGGAACAATTGATTTTTGATGATGAAGTCTTGCCTGATAGTTCATTTGTGCAAATTGTTCTAAATGGTCTTCCCAATTCATATCAGAGTTTTGGTTCTACTTTTTGTTTGATGATGAAAGGCAATCCAAATGCCTTGAGGAGTTAGTCTCTGTTCTATTGTAGGAAGATTAGTCTAGGTAGAAAAGTTCCATTATGCATGTTGCAGATCAACCTTTCCTGGCTAGTCAAAAGGGCAAAGGTAAATAGAGCTCTTGTACTAGTAAGCAAAAATTTGCTAATTCTGCATAATTAAAGAAGGATGTGAGAGATGACAAGAAAACTAAAAATCAGAAATTGTTTTGCAAGTACTGTAAAGCAAATGATCATGTCACAAAGAATTGTCCAATACTGGGTGGAAAAGAGGCAAAGAAAAAGGAGGCTTGAATGGTTGTTGCAGAGGCCCCTGCACCAAACCAGAGTCTGCTAATCTAATGCAGAATGAAGAATGCATGTTTACTACTGTTTGCAATTTTGACCCATCTTCTCCTGAATAGTGAATGTCTACAATAGACTCAGATGTTTGGTACTTTGATGGTAGAGCAACCAAACATATTACCCCGTAGAATAGTTTCTTCACTTCCCTCGAGCCTGATGGAGATGATTAATCTCCAAGAGAACAAGTTATCCTTGATGTTAGAGCACCTCTATATCAAGAAAAACTCATAAACACAACCAATTTCGGAAACCTAATGCCAAGTTATCAAGACTTGAGTCAATTGTGAAGAAACTCATTACACAGAAAAGTCTGCTGCACTTAATTCACTCATTGACCCATCAAATGTGTAAGGTTTTCAATGAAACTTTATACAAGGTGAGGAATAAAGTTTGCACACCTTTTCCAAGTTAAAAATCTTCAAAAGAATAAGTAAATCTTGAGATTTCATCCAAACAGTGCACCTATATCTCAAACTCTTCTTTTGTGTAGTCAACTTTTGTTGGAAACAATGCCAATTGGTCAAACACTTACTCAATGACTCATTGGCCAACACTTGCTCAAGTTGCTCCAGGATGTGTTAGTTCAGTCTTACACCCTCTTCAAGAAAGAGCGCGTGGCTTGTTGGCTATGTCGACATACTCTCAAACTTGAGACCCGAGTTCGAATCCCGTTTAGAGTAGCGCCAAAAATCGCGAAGCACTTTTGATGCTTGTAAGTTATTAAAAGCACATCGACGGCGATAATAAAACGCATACGATTGTGGAGTTTTTTCGAGATCGCTACGATTGTGGAGCTTTTGGAGAAGTTTTTTCATGGACAAAGAATAGTATATAAACACATACCTGGATCACTTCTATTCACCCTTCACCTAGGATCAACACAAGCTTTCTAGAGCTTGGACCTCAGTAGAGGTGGTGTTTCTTCTAGCACATGGGGCAGCCATGGTGCTAACTTGAAGCATGTTGAGGAGCAGCTATGGAGTTCTTCTTAATGATTCTTCTTGGTGAAGATGAAGGGTGTGCTCACACTCTACCTCATGGATAGGAGGTTATCTCTTGTTCATGGCAAGAAGACTTGATTATTAGCAGCTTGATGGTGAGGATCGAGCATCTACATGATTTTGAAGATTATCTTCTACAGGAAGATATTAGGTTGAAGATTGTCTTCTACAAGAAGATGTGTGGCTACTTCAAAGACATTGGATGGGACCATCTACATGGCGTATTTGAAGATCATCTTCTACAAGAAGATGTTAGGTTGAAGATTGTCTTCTACAAAGAAGATATCGGGCTACTTCAAAGACATTAGATGGAGATTAACATAATATTCACATCTTATGTTAAGTATTCAGGAACATATTCTCTTTATGCACACAGGTACTACTTGAAGTTTATGGAGGTTGTGGCGTTCATATCAGGGAGGAGTCCTATTCGGCATAGGTACAAGAGAAACAGTACGTATATGCTTTATGCATATTTTATGAGGTGTTTGAGAAGGTGTGTTCACATGAGTTTGAGGATTTCCGTTCACACTGATCCTTCCTCTTTCAGTCACTCATATTCACTCTTCTATAACCTATAAGGTCACACATCTCATGTATATTCAGATTACTACCCATACATCTGAATATGTTTGTTACATTGTACATTCACTCATTCATCTATTTCTCATCACATAGAGTGGTTGAGAGTTTTGCTCCCACATTGTACATTGAACATTTGGTATCAGAGCTTTAGGGATTTGGTATCAGAGCACTAAGGTTTTGGTTTCAGAACTTTAGATCTTTGGCATCAATTCATTAAGGCTCATTCATATCTCAGGTTCCTAGAATTCCAGATTTACAACATATGATTTGAAAGCATCTTCTAACATTTGACATTTGACATACACACTTAATCTAGATGAGTAGAGATTTGAGAATTAGACAATTCAGTTACATGTGTATTCAACAGTGTGGAGTATGAAGTTGATGATTTGTTAGCAGCCGAATATTTTTGGAAGAGTATGCAAATACTTTACAAAAGTATTGTTTGAAGACCCAGACTTGATGAAGAGAAGACTACTTCAAATTCAAGGAAGAACAATGGTTTAGAGAAAATGAAGAAATCAGATCAACATCAAATCACAGGTATCAGTTTCTACTATCAGATTATCATTTGCAGGTCATATCTTAGAAGAGCAGTTATGAAGAGATTTGAAGAAATTCAAGGAATCCTTTTATACGCTTTCATTATTTGAAAGTTACAGGCTACATCAAAACAGGTATCTAGAAGTTTTTCTAGAGAGTTTTGAGAGATCTCTTTCATGGCAAGAAAGCTTATCTAAGAAGACAAATGTGAAGATGGGATGAGTTTTTTTTCAGCCAATTTTCTGTTGTAAGTTGGTTGGATATCAAGGTACAAATGTATCTAGAGAGGTATCTCTAGAAGGGTAATTCATCATTCAGACAACGATTGGTGAATTTAGTCATTTCAGACATTTGAAGCAGAATTTTGATTCCGAGATATGAGGAGATGGTAAAACATGATTCTATATTCACTTCCATTTGTATACCATGTTTGTTTTTTCTCTTACTCATAGCATTAGAGGAAGAGAAAAGTTCATTCGAAGAAGCCAAGAGTGCTTGCTACTTCAAGATGAAGAGAACAAAAGGTATGGAAGAGAAGTTTGAAGATGTTGACATCATCAGGTGGAAGAAAGATGCAGAAGAAGAAAGTCCATCATTTCCAAAAGAAAAGTAAGGCTTCCTTTTCTCATATATTTTCCATATACTTTTCCTATATTATCCTCTACACCCAAAGACAAGTCTACGAGAACATCTTGTTTAAAGAAGAAGCAGTTTCTTGTTTTGCATTACACTTGGTCATGATTTAGTAGATTTGACAAAGAATTGCATTGAGAGAAACAAAAGCACTCATATGTGTATGAGTTATGTTGAAGCTTTTGAGCAGGCAGCTTATATGTTCCCTCAAAGAATTCTTGGAATGTCAATACAGAGCTACTTGATATATGACAAGTTGCAGAGAAGTATATTTCTTCTTTATCTAACTCTTGAGGTAAAAGAGTTTTTTGTAGCAGATGTTGAAGACTTGGGTTGAGGTTTTATGTTTGCAAAAGGTTACCTCATATTCAGTACTTTCACAAAACTTCAGAAAATTCAGACTTGTTGATGTACCAGTCAGTTGAAGAATCTACTTTTTATGATTGTCTAGACTTTTGGATACATGTTTGTATTCAAAAAGGTGTTCCATCATATCCTATAACTTGATTGAAAAGTGGAGTTAGCCAAAAGAAAATCAAGCAAGTACTATCACATTTCACCCGGGTAAAATATGAAAGTTATGAAGTATCAACTTGCAGCTTTTTGAGTTCTCAAGGTGAGAAGTTTTTCCACTTATATTTCAAGTAGGAGTTGCAGATTCCTTGAAGGATTTGTTTGAAGAAAAGTTTTACAACTTTTTGAGAAGCATGGACACTTGGAGACATTTAGGAAGTAAATCAAACATTCAGTCATGAAGGTTTGATGACAGCAGATTCTACACAGGAGAGATCATTGATCTTAAATAGATCTTATATGATCTTGAGTATTTATGATTCAGTTGTCTATCCTTTGTTTGTAAAGATTCTTAACATTGGAAGAAGTAAGTCAAAGATTCAGGTTCTATCAGATTTGTGTTGCAAAGAGATAGAAGATACTTGTTATGTTACAGAAGGTTATGAATCCTATAAAGCTTTCAGCAAGGTCTTGTTATGTTAGGTTCAGCTAACCTTATTCTACAATTTGGAAAGCTGAGGAATGATAGGGAAAGCTATTGGCATGTGCACAATGCTAATAAAAAGGGTTCAGAGATTTTGTTTCAGATACAGGTATTGATCACTGAACATCAGATTTATGAAGGAAGACGTTCCACATTTCATAAAGTCTGATATATTTGAAGAATACTGGATACTATTGTTAAATCATCCAGGGGGTTGATGAAACATGAAGACTTATTTTCAGCCATATGTAAAAGAATGCAGAGTCATACCTACAGGTATTCCTATTTCAGGTATTCCTACATTTCCTTTGTCAGGTTCTCTTTATATTCCAGCTTTGAAAGAAGAAGGAAGAAAAAGAATGTTTGGAGAAAGTTCCTGTTAGGATGTTCCTGTTCAGGAGAAGGTTCTAGAGTTCTATTAAAGAGAAACTTGATATTTCAGAAAGGTATATTTCAGAAGTGCGCACATATATGTTTATACCAGGTTCTGAAGGAAAGAAGGTATGAAGGATTTAAAGGATGAAGAAATGATGACATCATAGATTTTTTGACTCATATTTCAGTTAATTTCAATTGAGATGAGTTGACATGACTTGAGTACAGTCAGAGATGAACCAGCAGTGTTCATAATACACTAAGTTGTGAGTTGACAGTCACAGGTTCCAAGATTCAGTTCTTGATTTTGTTTAGTGTATTTACATGACACAGCAGAAGTACGTTGAGAAACCTTTTTGGAAGGTAAATGCAAATATATGGATCCTAGTGTATGTTTTCAGGTTTTTGAAGACAGGAGATAGCACGATCAGAATCAGTTCATGCTATATTTATTGTCAAGCAATAATTGCTTGATGTATACACTATTGGATATCTAGTTTGCATATTTTCTCAGGTATTATGGTTCATATTCAGCAAGTTCAAGGTTTTTTGAAGGAAATTCAAATTCAGTTTTGAAGAAGACTTTTGAAGGTCAGTTCTGAAGTGCGGAAGTACAAGCTTGAAGCTTGTAATAGTTTGCAGATTATAAAGTTTGCAGATTCAGTTCAGATTGTACCAATATGACATTGCAAGGGGGATTGTTGGAAACAATGCCAATTGGTCAAACACTTACTCCATGACTCATTGGCCAACACTTGCTCAAGTTGCTCCAGGATGTGTTAGTTCAGTCTTACACCCTCTTCAAGAAAGAGCGCGTGGCTTGTTGGCTACGTCGACATACTCTCAAACTTGAGACCCGAGTTCGAATCCCGTTTAGAGTAGCGCCAAAAATCGCGAAGCACTTTTGATGCTTTTAAGTTATTAAAAGCACATCGACGGCGATAATAAAACGCATACGATTGTGGAGTTTTTTCGAGATCGCTACGATTGTGGAGCTTTTGGAGAAGTTTTTTCATGGACAAAGAATAGTATATAAACACATACCTGGATCACTTCTATTCATCCTTCACCTAGGATCAACACAAGCTTTCTAGAGCTTGGACCTCAGTAGAGGTGGTGTTTCTTCTAGCACATGGGGCAGCCATGGTGCTAACTTGAAGCATGTTGAGGAGCAGCTATGGAGTTCTTCTTAATGATTCTTCTTGGTGAAGATGAAGGGTGTGCTCACACTCTACCTCATGGAGAGGAGGTTATCTCTTGTTCATGGCAAGAAGACTTGATTATTAGCAGCTTGATGGTGAGGATCGACCATCTACATGATTTTGAAGATTATCTTCTACAAGAAGATATTAGGTTGAAGATTGTCTTCTACAAGAAGATGTCTGGCTACTTCAAAGACATTGGATGTGACCATCTACATGGCGTATTTGAAGATCATCTTCTACAAGAAGATGTTAGGTTGAAGATTGTCTTCTACAAAGAAGATATCGGGCTACTTCAAAGACATTAGATGGAGATTAACATAAGATTCACATCTTATGTTAAGTATTCAGGTACATATTCTCTTTATGCACACAGGTACTACTTGAAGTTTATGGAGGCTGTGGCGTTCATATCAGGAGGAGTCCTATTCGACATAGGTACAAGAGAAACAGTACGTATATGCTTTATGCATATTTTATGAGGTGTTTGAGAAGGTGTGTTCACATGAGTTTGAGGATTTCCGTTCACACTGATCCTTCCTCTTTCAGTCACTCATATTCACTCTTCTATAACCTATAAGGTCACACATCTCATGTATATTCAGATTACTGCCCATACATCTGAATATGTTTGTTACATTGTACATTCACTCATTCATCTATTTCTCATCACATAGAGTGGTTGAGAGTTTTGCTCCCACATTGTACATTGAACATTGGTATATATGATACTATGAGTAAGCGATGGCTTACGTAACACCTTACACATGTCGTCTATTCTTTCTCTATCTTTGTCTCATCATTTGTATGATTAAGTTGTGGTATGTTCATGTTTTGTCAATATGGAAGATTGCTGGAATTAATGTTGTACATGACTGGAACTATGGAACCATGGACCTGTGACATGAGCCTAAGGGCCTACCTCACTTCCAACAACTTTGACATGTGCAACTTCTAATGCATGGTTCTCCCAAACTAGACCTTGTTTATTCGAATGCTTTTAGCTACAAGTAGCTTACCTTTCAACATAAATATTTAGTGCTTACTTGCTCAAAAATTTACATTGTAGAGTGAAATTTTATTAAAATGTTGACCACTGGGATTGCACCTGTTCCTGTCTTCACTTCTTCACATTTACACATGTAAATGTTCCTATTTTCAATTCTCTCAGCCTGATTATAATTAGCCTCTCAAAACTTGTATAGAAATCAATCAACTATAGAATTAGACTTGTACAAAAGCATTCCTCAAGAAGATAAACACAGAAGGAGCACTAAGCAAAAGATTGAGGTGCGACTTTCTAAATTCTCTTGTATTCAGAGACAATGTACATCTAACAGAATGCATGAATTGAGACAACACTCCAACTGCTTATGACAGATCAGGCCTAGTCAATGTAGCATAGATTAGACTACCAACCAAACTTTGATATAGCCTCATGTCCTTGAAATCTTCTCCTCCATATCTACTCAATTTATGATTCAAATCCATTGGAGTAGGTGCAATCTTCCATTTTAAACTTGATTAGCAAATTCTTCAAATACCTTTCTTGAGTCACATACACCCCATGTTGAGTATATGAAATCTCCATTCCCAAGAAATATGACAAGTCTCCTAAGTCATTAATCTTGAACTCTTTCTCCATCTCCTTCTTAAGACTTTGTATGCCCTTCTCATCTATACATGTAAGAATTATGTCATCAACATATATGCAAATGTAAATAAACCCATCATCACTTGCTTTAACAAGCACGCTACTATCTGCCTTAGACACTTGGAAACCAAGCTCCTTCAAGAACTTCACAAGTCTCTAATTTCATGCCCATGGGGCCTATTTCAAACCATAAAAAGCTCTCTTGAGCTTACATACATAATCTAGATAATATTTATTCTTGAAACCTTTTGGTTGCTCCATGAAAACTTCATCTAAAATGTAACCATTTAGAAATGCATTCTTCATATCTAATTGACATAGCTTCCAACCTTTACATACAACAATAGCTATGAGAGTCCTTATAGTTGTCATCTTTGCCATAGGAATATAAGTCTCATCATAATGTACACCATATGTTTGAGCATGCCCTTTCACAACAAGTCTAGTTTTATACCTAGACACACTTCCATCTGCATACCTCTTTGTCTTGTAGACCCATTTACATCCAATGATTTTTTGATTATTTGGTTTAGGAACCAAATCCCATGTCTCATTCTCCATCAATGCATCATAATCCTCCTGCATAGCTCCGTCCCAATTTTCCTTACCTTTTTGCCTCATCATATGTAGAAGGGTCTTCTTCTGCTTTCACTATGTAAGCATATTCTTTAGTGGTAAGAAATGAAGTATCATAACTATACCTTATGGGTTGATTTATGTTCCTTGTTGACCTTCTAACTTCTCCACTCTTTGAAGTCTCTGGTTCTTCATATTCTGGATCAAACCTTGGAAACTCATCATTATCAATTTGAGCATGAACAATCTCTTCATCATTAGGAACTTGAATCTTTGATTTCCCCTTCCTTTGGGTCATGACTTCTTCATCACCTGCATGAACATTAATTATACTTGCATACCAAATACCTTGGTCATCAAATGTAACATCATTTGGCACAAGGAATTGCTTTGTGGATGGACTGCACAATCTATAACCGATTTTCTTATCATCATAACCAATGAACACATACTTTTCAGCTTTAGGTTCCAAATTATGCCTTAATTGAGATGGTACATATGCATAAGCCAAACATCCAAACACTTTGCAATGATCTAAGGTAGGTCTCTTACCCCACCATGCCTCATATGGTGCCATACCATTCAAAGCCTTACATGGAAGTCTATTAACCAAATAAGTAGCTATATTCACAGCCTCAACCCACAAATAATTAGGGCAATTTTTCTCCTTCATCATTGACCTTGCAAACTCAACAAGAATTCTATTTCTTCTTTCTGCTACACCATTTTGTTGAGGAGAGTACCTACAAGTAACTTCCCTTTTTATACTTGCATTCCATAATTAATCATAGAACTCACTAGGGAAATAATCTCCCCTCCATTTGACCTTAGTCTCTTCAATTTTTTCCCTATGATTCTCTCTGAATACACATGATAATGTTTAAATGTATAAAACACCTCTAATTTATCTTTGAACACATATATAGTGATCCACCTGGTAGCATCATTGTTGGTGCAAGACAACCACCAATTGATGTTTTGGATAAAGACTTGAAGTAAAAGGATGAAGAAAAGATCAACAATTGAAGATTGAAGATAGAATATGTTCATGAAATGAAGACTTGTATACATATGTACATTAATTTGTAGTTAGCTCACTTATACCTTTTGTATGGTCATGAGCTTGTACATATATGCCTATATATACAAGTAGAAAGTTGGGGAAAGTATGAGAAAGCATGAGATAAGAAGAATTAGATGTTGGAAGAGTTATTAGACACTTTAGAAATGAAGGAGATCTCTCTCACCATTCAATTGTAAAAATTTCATAGAAGAAGAAAAATTGTGCCCAATCTTTTGTTGAGTACTCCTTTTGTGTTTAATATTTTGTGAAATGCTTTTGTACAAGTCTAAGTCTATAGTGGATTGACCTTTGTACAAGTTCTTAGTTCCTAATTTTGATAAGGCTGAGAGAATTGAGAGTAGGAACATTTACATGTGCAAATGTGAAGAAGTGAAGTTGCAACAGGTGCAAAATTTGATGCTAATGTTTTGGTCAGTTCTCCTTCCATAGTGTAAAGTTTTGAGAAAGCAAGATCTCATTCTTTAAGTTGGAAGGTAAGCTACCTATGTCTAAAAGCATTTGAATAAACGGGTTGTAATTTTAGAGAAGTATGCATTAAAAGTTAAAGGTGTCAAAGTCGATTGTAGAGAAGTACAATTTTAGACATAGGTGTATTGTGTGGCTCATTTCTCAAGATCTACTGAATCTTTTGAGATGATTTAACTTGGAGAATATGTGGACTCTATAGACAACACGTTGTGCAAAGTTTTATAAAAAAACTTTACACATTTGGTTAGTCAATGAGTGAGTTATGTGTAGCAGACTTTCTGAGTAGTGACTCTCTTCATAGTTAGTTCAAACTTTTGATAATCTGGTATTGATCCTCCAAATTGATAAAGGTTTTGAGTTATTATTGATATAGAAGTGTTCTAACATCAAGGATGGCTTGTTCTTTTGGAGATTAACACTCTCCATCAGTGGTATTAGAGCAGTAACCATCAAAATAGAAGAAAGGAGGACCCCGACTACTGCAATCATACAGAAATCAATAACTGAAGGTTCAACTGGTGAAAGCTTAAAGGAAAAGCTTGAGAAGGAGGCCTGAAGTTATCAAGAAGATCAAAAGGAACTTCATTCGAAGTAAAGGTACACTTATTCCTCATAAAGCTTGAAGAATTTAATACACAGGTGAAGAAAGGATTGGATATCTCTTCAGATAGAGAAATTGGATAGAGAAAACTATCCAGCTTGGTCAATGAGGATGGAAGCTCATCTCATGAGGAAAGACCTGATAGGTTACATCACAGGTGAACAAGAAAAACCACAATTCAGAGATCCTAGTGTCCCAACTAGGGATGAACTCTCAGATTTGAAGACTTGGATGAAGAAGGCTACTCAAGCAAGGAGCATTATCTACATGGGAGTCAATGCCTACTTGCTACCTCATATTAGAGGACTTGAAAGTGCAAGTGACATATGGAATGCTTTGGAGGAGCATTTCCAAAACACTACAAAGTCAAGGAAGGCATCTTTATGGGCAGAATTCACTACATTTAATTAGAAGGCCTCTCAATCTATTTCTGATTATGTATCAAGGATGAAGGACATTGCAGATGCATTAGGAGCAGTTGATGAAGATATTGAGGAGGATAAATTGGTAAGGCAAATCCTCACAGGTTTGAGAGGAGATGAGAAATGGAAGCCATTCATTTTGTCTACTGAATTGTCACTAGATCATTTCACTCCTGATTTAAATCAGTTGCTAGGACACATGCTAACTTTTGAGCAGGATGTCAAAGGTGATGGTGATAAGAGTACAGGTCAAGCAATGTATTCAAAGGATAAGAAGAAGAATAGCAAAGGCAAACAACAATTAAATGAAGAAGAAGCTACAACTAGCCAAGTCAACTTCCTAAGAGGAAGAGGAGGTGGCAAAGGTGCACAATCCTGTTCTTTTTCTTTTTTTTTTCTTCTCCGTTTTTTTTGGAACAATGTCACAAAACAAAGAGAAGGATGTTAGCATAAAAAATGTTTTATGTATGTCCAAGGTGTGGCATGTGCTTGAGATTCTCAATTGTGCCTATGCATGACCGTGTAATGTGGCCCTATATTGATGCATACTTTGGAAGTGCATGACCTGAATGGTGCAAAACCAATGTTATGCCAAAGGCACATGTTTGTTGTACGTCGAGGCTTTCAATGTCCTTGGTAGATGTTGATGCAGCCTTTGTGGGAGGCATCCATTGGATCCTCAAATGGCAATTGATCTTTCCTCCTAATAGGGATCCATCTTAGAACTCTGTGTGGCTATGTACATGTCACTTTTGACTTCTTCATCTTTGAGTGGTTGCTTAAATTTTGAAGCATACGCAGTTGGCGCTTTGGTTCTATGGGTGCTACTGGTGTTTTTGGCTTCCAAACCCATATTCTTGACAGTTGCCTTCTTATTATTCTAGAAGAGGTGAATTGACCTTCTTTGGTTCTTTGTGCCTAGTTCTAACCCTTTCTTCTCCTTGGCTTCTTCGTTGAGACTTTTCTTGTGAGGGAGATCAATGGTGTTGGTGCATGTAAGAGTGCCTTGGGTACCCACATGTGTAATTGACCTTGTTGAGCTGCGACCAATTTCTTGGACACCCAAATTTGTATGTTATTATGGTTTGCCTTCATCGATTGCTTTGGTACCCAAATTTGTCAGAGACCTTGTGATTGAGCTTGTCCACATTTCTTGGTGCTTCTTATAGCATGGTTGGCTTGCTTTGATGGGAATGGTTGTGACAAAGTTGGTGGTTGCTCTCCTTTCCGTACCCAAATCTGCTGCATGCCATGCGCTTCTTTCTTCTTGCACTTTGTTTGTCTATCTGATGTAGCCATGCTCATGTACTGTTTTACTTGCCTCTTTGGTTGAATTGTTGTGGCTGCAGTAGTCTTTGAAAAAGAAGAGGGGTCCTCTCTCTTTTGAGACTGTTCTTTCATGATTGAGTCCTTCTGGATCATAGAGTTTTTGACACATACAACATCTTCTTTGTTCAGATTGGGCCTAGAGGAACTAAGGGAATGTGTGCTACTTGGATTTGTGCTCATGCAATTCTCTAATTCTAATGTGATGCATTGTTCATGTACCCAAACTTGAAGGATTTGTCTTTTAAGGTTTAAGTTGACTACATGGTCATAGATCTAGTCTTGACCCAAGACAAGTGGTTTCCTAAGGTCCTCATCTTTACACACTAGTATTTTGACTCTCATTGGAACATCTTGAAGATAGATGGGAAACTCTGCCTCACCCAAACTCCCAATCCTATGAGATAGGATTCAATGGAATTGTTGTTCAATTGTAGATCTTGGCAATACGAAAGTCTAACCACACTAGTTGCTACTCCTGAGTCAATCAATGCTCTCACGGTCCTTACATTCTTCCCTTGTCCTATTGCTATGGTCACAAAAGGACGTCGTTGAATTATTCGAGACGCAATTGCACTTGATGTTTGACACATGGCCATGTGGTATCTTGGGGCCTCAGGATTGACATGTAGGCCTAGGCACCTTAACTTATTTCTCCTAATGCGTTCTCTAGCCTATGCTTGTGCTTCTTCTCTAACCCTTAGCTCTACTTCTTTTTGCTTCTTAGTAGTGTTGAGTCTCATTAGCATACCCTATGTAAGAGGTTCTTGATACAGCTTGAATCGACATCCACTGATATAGTTTGGTAGGATATCACCTTCTAGTGTGGCCAATTGAACTCCACCGCTAGTGGAAATTCTATTAATGATCATGGGTCCATATCCTCTTTTTTCCAATTTACGGGCATGTTGCTTTAGTGTATAAACCAACACTAGGTCTCCATCTTTCAGTACTTTATCCTTAATGTGTGCATCAAAGTATGCCTTTTTCCTTTTCTTTGCCGCATAGATGCCTACAACCGCTCGTAGCCTTATCTCACCTAAGCGTTCTAGATGGAAGATCCTAGAGGATAACTCATGTCCATTCCACTCATGATCTTGTGCTACTTTTAAAGCTGGGATTAGAAAGTCCAATGGTAGCACAACATTCTGTCCGAAGACCATCTGAAATGGGGTGGCATTGAGTACCGTTTTGTAGGCAACTTGGTAAGCCCAAATAGCATGATGAAGCTATTTATCCCAATCAGAGCATTTACTATTTACCAATTTTGTCAATACATTACATAGGATCTTGTTTGTGCTCTCAGCTTGTCCGTTATCCTGTGGATGATAGGGGGCCGACTTCTTATTTATCATCAAGAATTCTTGGAGAAGATTTTCTATGACTTCATTCAAGAAGTGTGTACCTCTATCACTTACTAACTCTATCGGTAGTCCGTATCTAGTGAACACGTTCTCAAATAAGAACTTAGCCATTGTTTGAGCATCATTCTTTGTTGTGGCTTTGACTTCCACCGGCTTGGTAAGGTAATTTGTGGCTACAATAATGTACTCTGCATGGGAGTTTTTAGCGATTAAATATTTGTATCTGAAACAAAAATTTTGAACCCTTTTTATTAGCACTGCAATTGCCAATAGCTTCCACTATTACTTCCTTAGCTTCCCATATTATAGAATAAGGTTAGCTGATCCATTACATGATAAAAAAAAAACTTTACTGAAAGCATTTTAGGATCCATAATCTTCTGCAACATAACAAGTATCTTCTTCTATTTCTCTGCAACACCAATCTGATAGAATCTGAATCTTTGACTTACTTCCTCCAATGTTAAAGAACTTTCATAAAAAAAGGATAGATATCTGACTCATAAATACTCAAGATCTTCAAGATCATTCAAGATCTCTCCAACAAAATACCTCTGTAGAATCTGCTCTCATCAAACCTTCATGATTGAATGTTTGATTTGCTACCTAAATGTCTCCAAGTGTCCATGCTTCTCACAAAGTTGTAAAACTTTTCTTCAAACAATTCCTTCCCAAGATTCTGCAACTCCTACTTGAAACATAAGTGGACAAACTCTCACCTTGAGAACTCCAAAAACTGCAAGTTGATACTTCATCTTTTCATATTCTACATGGGTGAAATGTGAAAGTATCTGCTTTACTTTCTTTTGGCTAAATCCACTTCTCAATCAAGTGATAGGATCTAATGGAACACCTTTTTTAATACAAGCATGTATCCAAAAAACAAGATAATCATAGAAAGCAGATTCTTCAACTGACTAGTACATTAAAAAATGGTTTTTTTTGAAGTTTTCTGAAAATACTGAATATGAGGTAACCTTTCCAAACATAAAACCTCTCTTTGAGTCTCCAACATCTTCTACAAATACTCTTTTATCTCAAGAGTTAGATAAAGAAGAAATATACTTCTCAGCAACTTGTCATATACCAAGTAGCTTTGTATTGACACTCCAAGAATTCTTTGAGGGAATATATAGCTACCTTCTCAAAATCTTCAACTTATATATAACTCATACATATGAGTCAAAATATACAAGTTTTCTTCAAAATCTACTACTTTTCTTTCTCTCAATGCAATTCTTTGTCAAATCTACTAAATCATGACCAAGTATCATGAAAAACAAGAAACTGCTTCTTCTTTAGACTATCTTCACACAAGATGTTCTCGTAGACTTGTCTTTGGATGTAGAGGATAAAATAGGAAAAGTATATGGAAAATATAAGAGAAAAGGAAGTCTTAATTTCCCTTTGGAATTGTTGGACCTTCTTGTTCTGCATGTTTCTTCCACTTAATGATGTCAACATATTCAAACTTCTCTTCCATACCTTTTGTTCTCTTCATCTTGAAGTTGCAAGCACTCTTAACTTCTTCAAATGAACTTTTCGTCTTCCTCTAGTGCTAAGAGTAAGAGACAAAACAAACATGGTATACAAATGGAAGTGAATATAAAATCATGTTTTACCATCTCCTCATATCTTTGAAAAACTCTTCTTCAAATGTGACTGATATGACAATTCACCAACCTTTTGTCTAAATGATGAATTACCTTTCTAGAGTTACCTCTCTAGATACAAAATGTGAGCAAAAAACTTCCAACCAACTTAGAGAGATTAGACAACATGTGTAAAGTGTTACATAATGTTGCGAACATTTGTTTTATGTAGGGTACAAGTTTCAAATTATGTAAATACCTTTGGGAAGTCTTCAAATACTTCAAGAAGGCTCATATTATTGATAAAATGTAGCAAAAATACCACGTGAGTTCTAGAACATGGTGAGTCAAATTAGTGAGTCACAAGGGAGCTTCAGTGGTGTCCTAGTGGAAGGTCGATGTGGCTAGTTCTCAAAGTCCATCAATACTTTGCTTATTTGAGCACTTGAGTCATGTAATACCTCCATCCAAGTGTCTACCACGAATTTAGATGTATTAGGAAGGTTTTAGATTAGTTTCCCATGCTATAAAAAGAGGAGAAAAGTCGTGATCTTGTGGGATGTCCAAGAGAGTCATATGTGTATCTCTACACTGCTGTAGTTTTGTATGCAGAGATTGCAGAGCTTGTATCTCCCTCATTATATATCTAAATTACATGTTTGATAGCTCATTTGAAAGCTCTTACTGTCTACTTTATTCCTGTAAAGTTTCATAATCGTTGGAGTTGTGAGCTGAGAGCAATACTCTCTGCAAGTAGTGTGTGTTCTCTGTTTTTTATCCCTGCTGAAGGTCTCCATTAAACCTCAAACTTGCAGAGGTCATATCTCCTTGTGTATGTATCAAAATCATGTGTTCTTTGGCTTGTTAGAAAGCTCTTTAAGTCTACTTGTATTCTTGAAAGTTTCAAAGTCATTGGAGTTGTGAGTTAAGAGCAGTAGTCTCTGCAAGTGATGTGTGTCCTCAGGTTCATCTCTGTTTCAAGGTCTCCATTAAAGCTGCATATTGCAGAGGTCATAGCTCATTGTGTATTTATCCATTTGAGGTGTTCTATATCTTGTTGGAAAGCTCTTAGAGTCTAGTTTATGTGTGTGAAACAGTTTTGGAAAATTCCAAGTGACTAAAGAGCAATTTGCTCTGCAAGAAAATTGGTCTGTGCATACAAGTTTGTGAAAAAGTCAACTAGGTCCTGTTGGGTTTCACCTACTTCTAGCTGTACTTTGGAGATCAATAAACTCCAACACATAAGCCATTGCTTACTCACACTATCATATATACCAATGTTTGAATTACAATGTGGGAGCAAAACTCTCAACCACTCTATGTGAACAAAAGTAGATGGAAGAGTGAATGTACAAATGTAACAAAAATATTCAAATGTATGAACAGAAATCTGAATATATATGATATGTGTAACCTAATAGGCACCTCCTTGTGGAAGCAATGGGGTAAACCCGCATTAAGACCAACTAGAATGAAGCTTCAGATGGCTAACGACCATGTTGAAAGACCTCTAGGATGGCTAGAAGGGATAACTCTAACCACTTGTGGTGTAGAGTTTGAGCACACCTTTGTTATATGTGACTTTGGTAAAACTAATACCTATGAAATGATCCTAGGAAGACCCTTCCTATAAAAATTGCAAATAGTATAGGATTGGGGAACTAACTCCTTATACTTGCAGCACTTAGGGGTCACAACCAAGGTCAATTTGAAGGATTACACCTTCAGAGATGTAACACCCCTATAGTGGAATCCTATCCACAAGGAGCAAGAAGAGTCAATCTCTGTGCATTCTAAAAGTTCATCTAATACATCCTGGATGCATGAAGATACTCATTTGTGGATGTGCAAGGTCACAAAGGAAGAGGAAAAATGCATAAAAGCAAGAGATGAAGGAACTTCTCAAGGAAATAGACCAGTTAAAGACCCACCCTATACACCGATGATCTTTTTAGATGAGGATTTTGATCCTCATGGTTGGGAAAAAATCTTAGCCACCATGAACTTGCTGTCAATGAAGAGCAATGGACAACTCATTGTGATGAGGAGGGTTATGATATTTCAATATTCATGTGTCAGTCCTTGCTAGAAGAATATGACCCTAGTGACTTCATAGAAGAAGAAGAGAACGATGATTATCTAGAGTCCATTGTGATGGATTGTTGCTTTAACTTGGAAAAGCACTATCTAGAAGATGGAGTATTTACCCAAAAAGAACAAGAACCTCTCACAAGTATCAAAATGGTAAATTCAAAGGATGGGAGTGAAGGTGGTCATGTTGGAAAACAATGTCTCATTGGTCCATATTGCTCAAAATATTCCAGTTTATAGCATGTGTATAGTTGGATCCTAGTCCCTCTACAAGAAAACGGTGGCAGCGCTCTTGTATAGATCAAATACCTCCCAACCATGTGGTGTGGGTTCGATACCTGTCACCAGCAGCGCGAAAAACGCGGTATTTCTTTTGTTCAGCTTTTGGGAAATAAAAGCACACAGATCGCAATCATTGTAATTTCGTGATTGATTTTGTTCGTAGCATTATTCATAAACGATCATAGAGTTTTGTGAGAAGTTCTTTTGGAGGAGCTTTTGGAGGATAATCAAAGCTATATAAGAAGCCATTGGCTCATTGTTTATTCATCATTCATGTTGATGTGTAAAACACCACAAGAAATGAATTAATGTGACACTAGAACACCTCTATGGTCACCATTAACTCATTGCCACTCCAAACTTTGAGAAATGATAGCCGAAACCAAGAACTTTGCTTCTTCAGATTTTTCTAGTCACTGAAATGACATACCTTCAGTATTTTGCTAATTTCTCTTAGCTCAATTATTATTTATCCAAGATATTTTATAAGCGGAGACTAGAAGAGTAGAGCTTTCCAATAAGCTATCATATGCATGAAATGGATCTCTAGAACTCAAGTTATGGCCCTCACAAGATGACCCTATATGACCTTCCAAAACTGGAAATTTTGCCTGTTTTAGTAAATTTCGCTGTCTAAAAATAAAAATTTGATGCCTAGCATCGACTTGCAACCAAAAGTCGATGCCGGGCATCGACTTTGAGCTTTTTCAGCACCAAAATTAGCCTCTTTTACACACACATGAACAAGACCACTTTTATGTGGGAACTCGATGCCAGGCATCGACTTTATGCCGAAACTCGATGCCAGGCATCGAGTTGCTCCACAAACCTCATGTTTTAAGAAGTTCTAGTAGTACATAACACTCACAGAATAAAAGAAGGACTTATCAACACAAACTCGATGCCAGGCATCAACTTGCTTGGAAAACTTCAACTCTTGAAATCATTTCACACAAAACAAACACTGGAGATGGAAGAAGAAGACTTATACACAAAAGTTCAATAAACTCTTTTCATAACTATGAAAATTCAGGAATGCACAGGTGCTTTCTCACGTAGAGAAGCCCGACTATTCTCAGTCATTCAAAATGAGTTCTAACTCACTTTCTCATTATCTTCCCCTCTTTGCGTTAGTTGATACAAACTAACTTATATAGATTTTCTCATTCTCGTGACTTTTAAAAAACTTCGAGAACTAAAGTGAACTAACTTTACAAATATAATACACATGTGAATTTGTCCCTTCACATAGGCATGTGGTTTTCTTCTAAAGCTTTGACCTTCAAATATATGTCCAATTAGTGATTGTTTCTCCAACAGCTCCCCCTCAATCACTATTTGACATTCTCTGTTTCTTCATACCATCTTCTTTTCTTTTACTCCTGCCATGCTTTGAATTTGTTGGTCTTCACACCATCCAAACTCTTTGTCATTATGTCTGCTATCTGATCTTTAGTAGAAATGTACTCCACTTCAATCTCCTTCTCCATTACCTTTTCTTTGAGAAAATAATACTGTATCTCTATGTGCTTTGTCCTTGCATGAAAAATTGGATTTGTTGCAAGATAAAGTGAACTCATATTATCTCCATGTATTGTAGGTGTACCTTGATCAATGCCCAAGCTTTTGAACAATGTCTGCATCCATATGACCTCCTTAGCTGCTTTCACAAGTCCTTTGTACTCTGCTTCAGTTGATGATAATGCTACTGTATGTTGTTTCTTTGAACACCAACTTACAAGCTTATCACCAATGTATATCATGTAGCCATGAGTTGATCTTCTCTCATCCTGGTTACCTGCCCAGTCTGAGTCACTATAGGCTCTCAACTTCAAATCAGATGTAAAAGGATAATATAATCCTTCCTTTATAGTTCCTTTGATATATCTGAGAACTCTTTGACCTGCAATCCAATGTGGGTCCTTTGGACAATGCATGAATTGTGACAAGACTCCCACTGCATAACTAAGATCAGGTCTTGTTAGTGTAGCATAAATCAAACTACCCACAAGAGATTGATACTTCCTCATATCTTTGTATTATGCACAATCATATTTACTGAGCTTGTGATTAACTTCAAGTGGAGTTGAAGCTTCTCTACAATTTTCCATATCAAACTTCTTCAATAGATTCAGAAGATACCTTTCTTGTGATACATATATGCCATGATCTGTATAAGTGACTTCCATTCCAAGAAAGTATGACAACTTTCCTAGGTCACTGATCTTGAACTCTTTCTCAAGTAATCTCTTTACCTCCTTGATTCCTTCATCTGAAGTACCTATGATTATAATGTCATCTACATAAATACAAATGTAGATTGTACCTTCCTCTGTTCTTTTGATGAGTAGACTTGGATCTGCTTTTGAACTTTGATATCCAAGATCATTAAGATACTTCACCAATCTATAGTTCCATCCTCTTGGAGCTTGCTTCAATCCATATAGTGCTCTTCTCAACCTGCAAACAAAATTTGGATACCTGGAATCTATAAACCCTTGAGGTTGTTCCATGTATACCTCATCTGATATGTATCCATTCAAGAATGCATTCTTTATATCCAATTGACTTAGAGTCCATCCTTTTGAAGCTGCAATAGCAATGATTGTCCTTATAGTTGACATCTTAGCTACAGGACTGAATGTCTCATCATAATCTATGCCATAGGTTTGGTCATAGCCTTTCACCACCAGTCTAGCTTTGTATTTGGCTATAGTTCCATCTGCAAGCTTCTTCACTTTATAAACCCATTTATTTCCAATTACTTTCTTACCATTTGGTTTAGGAACAAGTTCCCATGTCTTGTTCTCCTCCAGTGCATTGAATTCTTCCTTCATGGCTTCTTCCCATTGCTTCTTACCTTTAGCTTCATCATAGTTCTGAGGTTCTTCATCATCTTTGACCATATATGCATAGTTCTTCTGAGTTATGTAAGAAGTATCATAAGAAAACCTTTCTGGTTGTCTTCTAGTCCTGCTTGACCTCCTTGGTTCACATTCTTCATATGTGTCCGGATACACCCCTTCATCAAATATAGGAGCTTCTTCATTCCTTCTTGTTAATTTACTTGTGGATGTACTTGCTTGCATATAGTCTTCATCTCTATTTACCTGCACAATTGACTTTCCTTTCTCACATCTTCTTACCTCTTCTTCAAATTCTTTAGTTGTATGACTTTGATCTGCATACCAACTTTTCTGTTCATCAAATGTAACATCTCTAGAACAATAAATTGTTTGGTTAGAGGATTCCACAACCTATAACCCATCTGATTTTCATCATAATCAATGAACACATATTTTTCTGCCTTTGCTTCAAGTTTATGTCTAAGTTGTGATGGAACATAAGCATATGCAATTGATCCAAACACTTTACAATGATCTAGTGTTGGTTTCTTACCCCACCAAGCTTCATATGGAGTCATTCCATTGAGGGCTGCACATGGTAATCTATTCACAAGATATGTAGCTATATTTACAGCCTCAGCCCAAAGATAATTTGGACAATTCTTCTCCTTTAACATAGCTCGAGCAAACTCAACCAAAGTCTTGTTCCTTCTTTCTGCTACACCATTTTGTTGTGGTGTATACCTGCAAGTTATTTCTCTCTTAATACCTGCATTCCAAAGATAATCATTGAACTCTTGGGAGAAGTATTCTCCCCCTCCATCAGACCTCACTCTCTTAAGCTTTTGACCTGTGACTCTCTCTGCATATGCATGAAAATGCTTGAAAGATCCAAACACTTCTGATCTTTCCTTCAAAACATATAATGTTATCCATCTTGTAGCATCATCAATGAAAAGAACATAATACCTTGAGCCACTGATAGATCCTTCTTTTGTTGGTCCCCATACATCTGTATGAATGAGCTCTAGTAACCCATCATGTTTGAATCCTTTCTTCTGAAATGGTAACCTGTGTGCTTTTCCCATTTGACATGCTTCACATTTATAAACCATATGTTGACTTTGCACATTTGGTAATCCTAGTACAGACTGATTAACAAACATGGCTTTAATTCCTCTTTCATTGAAATGACCTAATCTCTTATGCGAGAGATCAAGTTTTGTAATCACTCCTTCACCATGTGTGAGCAAAGCTTGATCAATGTTCCCTTGTACTCTTAAAGTAAAGAGCCTACCTTCTTTCTTACCAGAGACAATCTGATTATATCCATTCTGTGGATCTTCAACAAATACTCCTTGATTTGTAAACCTGACTTGGAAACCTTTTTCAACTATTTGTCCCACACTAATCAAGTTTTTAGTTATTGTAGGAACATAAAAAACATTGGTTAGCAAATCTGCTCCACTCTTGCATTTCACTTTTCCAATTGAATGTACACTATGTCTTGTATTATCACCTGTTTGAACTGTGTGACTAGAAATGCCTTTTTCCAATTCTGACATCAATTCTATGTTTCCCGACAAATGATTAGAACATCCAGAGTCAATGTAAAATACCTTTAGATCTTCTTTATCTGATGTGCTAATTGAATTCATCATCAATGATGTATGACTTTCATTTTGTGTGTCATTTGCATAGTTGTAGTAGGTGGTATTGTAGGATTGATTCTCTCCCCAACTTCTTCCTCCACCTCTACCATAGCCTCCTCTTTGACTTTGTCTACCTCTTTGAAAATTACTTTGATATCTTCCACCTCGACCTCTGCTATTATTGTTTTGATTTTGGTTTGATCCTTGTTCATTATGCCAACAGTCATGAGCCAAATGATTACTCAATCCACAGATCCAGCAAGCCTTGTTGTTGTTATTTTGATTACCTCTTCCTCTTCCAAAACCTCTTGGTCTTCCTCTGCCAGTGCCTTTACCTCTTTCATAATAAACTTGAGAAGTTGACTCTTCTTCATCCTTTGTTTTACCTTTATCTCCTTTCTTCTTGTTCTTCATGTACATTGCAGAACTTTGTCCTTTATCTCCATCTCCCTTCAAGTCTTGCTCATATGTGAGCATCAAACCAAGCAACTGGTTCAAATCTGGAACATAATGATTTAATGAAAGTTTTGTTGATAAGACAAAAGGTTTCCACCTTTCATCTCCTCTCAATCCTGCAAGTAGTTGAGCAATCAATCTGTGATCTTCAACATCTTCATCTATGGATCCAAGACTATCTGCAAGATCCTTCATCTTAGTGACATAATCACTAATACTTTGACTTGGCTCCTTTTTGAATGTTGTAAACTCTAACCATAGACTTGCTTTCCGTGCTTTAGTAGTGCTTTGGAAATGATATTCCAATGCATTCCATATATCTTCAGATGATTCGAATCCTCTGATGTGTTGTAGCAATCCTCTGATGTAGGCTTTTGCACTTGCATCCTTCTTCTGCCAATGCTTTAAAGCATCAAGTTCCTCTTTCTTTGATCGGCTTTCATCTTCAAATACTGGCTTCTCTTCTTCACCTGTTACATATACCATGAGATCCTTACTCATAAGTAAGGCTTCCATTCTCATTACCCATGCGGGGTAATTATCTCTGTCGAGTTTGTTAATGGAGATATGATCTGCCATACTCCTTCCCTTTTGCTACAACCTGTGAGCTTAAAGGATAAAGGATAATACCTTTTGAAGTTCGTTGTGTATGAGGATACTTTGAAAGTAATCTTTTGATGCCTTGTGTATTCAAATGCTTCACCTTTCAAACTTTAATGGAAAACTTTCCAAAACTTCTCGTACCCTTGCCGCCTTTTGCTCTTTAGGACCTTTCTGCTCTGATACCACTTGTTGATGTGTAAAACACCACACGAAATGAATTAATGTGACACTAGAACACATCTATGGTCACCATTAACTCATTGCCACTCCAAACTTTGAGAAATGATAGCCGAAACCAAGAACTTTGCTTCTTCAGATTTTTCTAGTCACTGAAATGACATACCTTCAGTATTTTGCTAATTTCACTTAGCTCAACTATTATTTATCCAAGATCTTTTATAGGCTGAGACAAGAAGAGTAGAGATTTCCAACAAGCTATCATATGCATGAAACGGATCTCTAGAACTCAAGTTATGGCCCTCACTAGATGAACATGTATGACCTTCCAAAACTAGAAATTTTGCTTGTTTTAATAAATTTTGCTGTCTAAAAATAAAAATTCGATGCTTAGCATCGACTTGCAACCAAAAGTCAATGCCGGGCATCGACTTTGAGCTTTTTCAGCCACTTTTTCAGCACCAGAATTAGCCTCTTTTACACACACATGAACAAGACCACTTTTATGTGGGAAGTCGATGCCAGGCATCGACTTTATGCTGAAACTCGATGCCAGGCATCGAGTTGCTCCACAAACCTCATGTTTTAAGAAGTTCTAGTAGTACATAACACTCAGAGAATAAAACAAGGACTTATCAACACAAACTCGATGCCAGGCAACGACTTGCTTGGAAAACTTCAACTCTTGAAATCATTTCACACAAAACAAACACTGGAGATGGAAGAGGAAGACTTATACACAGAAGTTCAATAAACTCTTTCCATAACTATGAAAACTCACAAATGCACAGGTGCTTTCTCACGCAGAGAAGCCCGACTATTCTCAATCATTCAAAATGAGTTCTAACTCACTTTCTCATTGTCTTCCCCTCTTTGCGTCAGTTGATACAAACTAACTTATATAGATTTTCTCATTCTCGTGACTTTTAAAAAACTTCGAGAACTAAAGTGAACTAACTTTACAAATATAATACACTTGTGAATTTGTCCCTTCACATAGGCATGTGGTTTTCTTCTAAAGCTTTGACCTTCAAATATATGTCCAATTAGTGATTGTTTCTCCAACAATTCACCTAGTTCAACACAAGCTTTGGAAGCTTGGTCCCTCAATAGAGGTGGTGCTTCTTAGCACATGGGGCAGCCATGTTGCTATTTTGGAGCATGTTGAGGAGTGGCTATGGAGTTCTTCTTGGAGAAGAAGACTGTGCTCATACTCTTGCTTATGGAGAGGATTTACCCCATTGGAGCTTGGTGGTGTGGATCAACCATCCACATGATGTATTTGAAGATTGTCTTCTATATGAAGATTTCGGGTTACTTCAAAGACATTGGATGGTGGTTAACATAAGATTTGCATCTTATGTTAAGAATTCAAGTACATATTCTCTTCATGCACACAGGTACTACTTGGACTTTATGAAGGCAGTAACATCCATATCAGGAGGAGTCATATTTGGCATAGGTACAAGAGAATATGTACATGTATGCTTTTTGCATATATGGATGACGTGTTTGAGAAGGTATGTTTATATGAGTTTGAGGATTTCTGGCAGCAAACTTGTTAGCATCATTTGCTACTTTTGTAAGTATGTTATATTTTCACACACGTATCTGACTTAGGGTATTCCATAGCCTAAGGTTAGATGAGGGTTTGTTGATTATCATTTTTAGACTGATCCCTCCTCTTTCTGTCACTCATATTCACTCTTCTACAACATCATCACCCCTCCATGCCCCATCCATCTCCGCACCCTTAGCCCTCCCTTCCCATTCCTTTCCACCCTCCCATTGCCATCTTTTTTGCTTTTCCATAAAAACATCCCACTTCTGGTTCTTCTGTGGTGCTTGATCTATCCTGCTTTTGGTGGATTTGGTTGCTGCTCAGATGTCCTCTTCAAGTTTTTGCAGCTCCATTATCATGGTGTCCTATATGCTCAGAGTTTTGGCTGTAGCTCTCCGGGACGAAGAGCACATTAGGTGGTGGGCAACTGTTGAGCCCATAAAAGTCATGTTGGTCAAAGTCAACTACAGTCAAAGTCAAAAGGTCAAAGTCAATTGGTCAAAGTCAACAAGGTCAAGGTCAAAGTCAATAGGTGTAAAGTCAAAGTGCTAAAGTGCAGGTGTCAAAGTGCACAGGTAGTGCACAATTAATGGTCCACAAAGGGTAAATTGGAGAAAGTGGGTTGCAGGTTGCAGAGGTATTTTCTCTAATTTCCCTAAGGTTCAAAGTGTGTTTTAAAGTGTTTTGAAAGGTTCAGGTGAACCCCCTCTTATGTGCAAAAGTGAATACTTAAAAGGAAAATGTGAAGGTATGTGAAGCGGCAACGTACACACAGGTGAAAGTATGGCCCCCCCATTAAAAATTTGATTTTAGTCTAAAGTCACTACAGGACAAAACAGTGAGTCATTGGCTGCCACTTGTAAAGACAATCTTGGGACATCAAAGTGAGCACCAAGATACCATTGCAGTTAGGAGCGTACGTGATGACACACTCAAATCAAGGCAAGGTCTATTCTTGGACCAATCTTAGAGTAAGCAAGAGAAGCATAGTCTAAGTGAAGCAAGAAAGAGAAGTGCAAGAGTCACCAGTGTGCGACGCAGAGAAGTGGAGTTGAAGGAGTGCATAGAGAGTGACTAAGGGATTGTGCAGAGAGTGCTAAGCTAGTCCCCCAAGGATCTCAAGGTCTCTTGGTAGTGTGCGCGTGCCGACAGAAGGTATTCATTTCTCCCCCTTAGTGGAAGCTTGGTGCAAGGTGTGCACAAGGATAAGCTTGAAGTTTTGGATTCTTAGACAAGAAGGAGTTTGAGGGTTTGTAGGAGAAAAGGGAAGAGATAACAAGAGAAAATACACCTGGAAACCTCTGCCGATTGATTACAGTAAGACAATTACAATGTTTGAAGCACAATACAAGCCAATACCTCTGTGCACAATCCCACAGAGGGCTCAATTACAAATACCAAATATCCCAAAGTCTTCTTGCTGCCGGCCTCCTCTGCACCAGACCTCCACCTGCTTCAAGCTTATCCTTGTGCACACCTTGCACCAAGCTTCCACTAAGGGGGAGGAATGAATACCTTCTGTCGGCACGCGCACACTACCAAGAGACCTTGAGATCCTTGGGGGACTAGCTTAGGACTCTCTGCACAAATCCTTAGTCACTCTCCATGCACCTTGCACTTCCACTTCTCTGCGTCGCACTCGGGTGACTCTTGCACTTCTCTCTCTTGCTTCACTTAGACTATGCTTCTCTTGCTTACTCTAGGATTGGTCCAAGAATGGTCCTTGCCTTGATTTGAGTGTGTCGATCACGTACGCTCCTAACTGCAATGGTATCTTGGTGCTCACTTTGATGTCCCAAGATTGTCTTTACAAGTGGCAGCCAATGACTCACTGTTTTGTCCTGTAGTGACTTTAGACTAAAACCAAAAATTTAATGGGGGGCCATACTTTCACATGTGCGTACGCTACCACTTCATATACCTTCACATTTTCCTTTTAAGTCTTCACTTTTGCACATAAGAGGGGGTTCACCTGAACCTTTCAAAACACTTTAAAACACACTTTGAACCTTAGGGAAATTAGAGAAAATACCTCTGCAACCTGCAACCCGCTTTCTCCAATTTACCCTTTGTGGACAATTAATTGTGCACTACCTGTGCACTTTGACACCTGCACTTTAGCACTTTGACTTTGCACCTGTTGACTTTGACCTTGACCTTGTTGACTTTGACCAATTGACTTTGATCTTGACTTTGACTGCAGTTGACTTTGACCAACATGACTTTTATGGGCTCAACACTAAGATTCTCAAGGTTCCATTGGTTAGACCTTCTAAAAATAGGGATATCATTTCCTGCTAAGAAGGTCTGGTCTCTCTATCATAGGGCATCGGTCTACATATTGATTAAATCTTCTTGCTGCATTTTTTACTGTCTCATTAGGATCTTGTTTGAAACTATGTATGAAGGATGATGAATTGTGCTTGATCCCTCACTTAGTGAATTCCCCAATAAATTCTTCGAAGAATTGTTCAATATTGCCAAAGGAATTTGGATCCAAGTTAAGGCTATTCCCATGAGGGTTAGCCCAAAGGATTCATATTGCACAAAAACGTCATCCATTTGCTCTGCTCGCAACACCTACTTGAGTTATGAAATATGGTCATAGGGCTCTCCTATGCCATCATAATGATTTCACATACATTTGGTCACTTGGATTGGTCTCAGTCTTCTGCCTAGCTCAGGGGATTGAATTATGATGGGAAAAGCGGGTTTTACTAGGTGTATTCCAACTCCTACACCTTGGGGTGGTTCTATCCTAAAGGTGGTTCTATTCATATTTCCCATTCCCTGGCTAGTTTGGTTGTGGGCGTTAATTCCTAGCATGGTGAATTGCTCCTGTGGTCTCTTGGGTATACTACGTAGGCTCGTTTGTCGTGACATCACATCTTTCGTTCTTTGCTGGGTCTGGAATGGGTTTTGTGAGGTAGTTACCTAATCTCGAGGAGGGAATATAGGCAGATCCATGTACCTTAATCTAGACCTATCCACTTTATCTACATGCCAATATCTCCTTTGATTTTGTTCTACGTATGTAATTCTAGATGGATTTTCCGCATCCCTTAACTCATGTATAGTTTTTGGGTTGATGCCTTCTCCTTGTGTCAGTGAATCAGTTTGTAGGAGTAGGTTTGATCCATGTACTAAGTACACATGCATCAGACAATCATCTTGGGGTATCCTATCCCCTTGCAATACTTGAGTCATTATTGACTTTCCCCTAGGGGTAGTCACCGTATCTCCACTGTTGGTTCTTCCAGAAGTTCCTTGTCCCTCAAACTCTCCTCTATTGGTAATCTGATCAGGGTTTTCGGTTACTAAATAGATCTAGCCCATCTTATCCATGTAAACTCCACCTTCACACTTGACAACCGGTCTTGGGACTATTTCTAATTTTGTAGTGTTTGTCATTCTTGCTATTGATCTATGTAGACCATTGAGGTAGATGGGTATTCCTTGTAAGTTAGTGGATATGTATTGAAGAGACATCCGATATTCCCCTTCCACTATCGACATAAAACCTTCCCTAGATGCTGAACTATGCATGTCTTCTGAAGCCAAGAGTCTCTCCATGTTAAAAGACATTTTTGACTCACTTGTCTGTGAACTCAGCACATAGTGATAACCACTGAGTTGTGAGCCCACGACTTGGTTGTATGGTTGATACTAGCCTTAGATGATTTGATACTTTATCTATCTCTTCCTAGGTGTCTACTTTGATCTCAGGTTCATAAGCCTTGTCGACAAGTCCAAAATTGTCCTTTATATTACTCAAAATCTTGTGGAACCCCTTGCTTCCTAGTCCCACGTAAGGGTCAAATTCAAAATACTATATCTAATAATCTACATATTATTTTTACCATAACTATTTGATTTTTTGTAATACTCCCCACGAGCTTTCCAACAAACCCAAAATCACAACAAACGGATTTTGTATGAGAAAGTTATGCCAGTTTAGGGTTTTGGGGGTTATAATAGGGAAACAGGATCTCTCTGGGAGTACCTTTGAATAGGTGATACGGTCCCTCTTTTTTCCACGATACCCGATACTACTATGGATGATACCACCTCAGACAATATGATACCACCACAACGATACCAACTTCCATGATATGATACTGCTATCCAGATGATACAATACTGGAAGTGGTTATGATATGATACCACAAGGTGCACGATACGATACTGGACTTGTAGACGATACGATACCTCTACAACCCATGATACGATACTAAAGTAGTCGATGATATGATACTTGCTCAGTAATGATACGATACCAATCCCCACGATAAGATACTACCTTGGATGATACGATACGACGAATAAGGCACAACACGATACCAAGTGTCTGACGATATGATACCATTTGACCTCACGATATGATACCACTAAGTGATGATATAATGTCACAAGGTCCACGATACAATACCACTCTTTGGACGATACCTCACTTCTCACGTTACGATACCTTCTAGGTGATCATGATACGATATCATCGGGCTCATGATACAATACCACTCCTCCCGCGATACGATACCATGTGGACCGCGATACGATACCACGAGGTGACTGGGATCGTGATACCAGCACTTGACAACACATGATACCTTGATGGTATCGCAATACCTCAAGGAGGTGATACAATACTCGACAAGTATCGTGATACACGGGAGTTCTTGTATCATGATACCAAAACTCAATCGGATAGGATACTTGGAGTTTTTGACACCCAAATTCAAAATTTTTTGTAGATATGTGTACCTTATGCCCTTCTTGTCACTCTTATGTGTCTGTAGATGTAAAAACTCTCACCTATTCCACGATATTGCACTCACGATACTAGACATAGGTAGTCTTAGTCCGCGTGATACTTCACTCAGTTTGTGATGTTTTGAGAGGATTTCAAGTCTATTTCTTTAGGGTTTTCAACTTTGAACTCCCTCTATGCTTCTTGCTCGCATGGACAAGTGAAAATGAAGTTAAATTACAATAGAAAATGGAGAAAATATGAGCAGATGAAGGTGGGAGGAAATGGTGGTGATGGTGAAGATGAAGATGAAGAAAAACTGTGAAACTGAACTGAAAATGGTGATTTTTTTACCTTCCAACATTGCTACTTTACATCTTACCGTCACATGCTCGTCCTCCAAGATCTCTCCCAGGCAACGGTGCCAAATTTGGTGTCACTCTAGCACAATGGCAAGTACCAATGTGAGGAGATCCACCTCATAAATGTCAATCCACGGAGATGTGAGGACTAGTATGAAGACCATGAGCAAGTGAAGGCACACACAAGTGCTTGAGTGAAAGCACACAAGTATGCACACACGCGCACAAGGTAAGAGAAAAGAGTGGAACAATGGAAGGACTTTGATTACAAAAGAGTTCTCATATAAAGCTCAAATCTACAATAAGCTAACCCCAAAGATGAGCTCTCCAGCCCTTTTTATAGTTTTTTGAGTGGTTTTGGCCCTGTCCAGACCTAGTGTTCGGCCTAGTTAAAAATTAGGTTCCAAGGCTTATTTGGGGCTCAAATGGAGTCTAAAAATTATGAAAATTGGTAGGATGATACTTCTAATACTCCCCAAGCTTGAGGACTCCTCGGCTTGAACAAAATGGAGTTGTAAAAATAGAAAATGGTTTTTAGTGATAAAAATCACTATTTTTATAGGGATTTCCTCTGAAAATTTGACATGTGCTTCTTGGAGCTCCCTACATGCTCCTTCTTGTGTTTCCACTTCCTTGATGCGCTTCCATGCTTGTGCTTGACCTTGAGTGTCAACATAGTGCCTTCATCTTCATTCAACTGTTGCTTGCCTTTTTTAATCTTCTTCTTATCCTTTGAATACATTGCTTGACCTGTACTCTTATCAACATCACCTTTGATATCCTGCTCAAAGGTTAGCATATGTCCTAGCAATTGATTCAAATCAGGAGTGAAAAGATCTACTGACAATTCAATGGATAGAATGAATGTCTTCAACTTCTCATATCTTCTCAAACCTTTGAGAATTTGTCTTACCAATTTGTCCTCTTCATATCTTCATCAACTGCTTCTAATGCATTTGCAATATCTTTCATCCTTGCTACATAATCAGAAATGGATTGAGAAGCCTTCTTCTTGAATGTGGTGAACTCTGCCCATAAAGATGCCTTCCTTGTCTTTGTAGTCTTTTTGAAATGCTCCTCCAAAGCATTCCATATGTCACTTGCACTTTCAAGTCCTCTAATGTGAGGTAGCAAGTAATCATTGACTCCCATGTAGATAAAGCTCCTTGCTAGAGCATCATTCTTCATCCATGTCTTCAAATCTGAGGGGATGGTGAGACAAGTACATGTAGACATGGAATGATCCCCCTCATTTGTTTTCTAGTGCATGATTTTGGCATTTTGCATGGCTTGGGAGAGATAAAACTTCTTAAAAGGAGGATCAATCACTAAAGATGACAATATAAAGGTGCTTGAGAGTTCCTTTTTGACTTCTTGATAGTGAGACCACCTAATCACACTAGTTGCAACACCTAAATCAATTAGTTCCCTAATCTCTTGAGGGTGGTGCCCTGCCTTAGCCTAACCATAATGAATGGTTTCCTATCCACTATGCTAGGGCAAGCAATGGAATTTGTTTGACACATTGCCATAGGATATCTGGGTGCTTCTCCATGAACACACTATCTCATATATCCATATCTACCCCTTTTGTACATATTATTGCCGATGAGTTTGTAGTCTTGAGCTTCATGCTCTAGAATTGTTTGTCTTGCTAAAGTCATTCCTTGAGGGAATGTCCTCCTCCACAAGTAAGTTATCATTGGTTTGCTCCATTCTAGTGTTAGAGACACATGATATAAGGTATCATGCTCGACTAGTGGTCTAACACAATAGATTGGGCAATCTTTGCATATCCTATGTATGCCTACCTCCATCAAAGGCCAACACAAACCTAATCTATGTAGAGTGTATAGGTGCAATGTCATGAATGGTGTTACTCTAATGTACCTACATGTGCCAATTACAACCACTTATTATACTCTAATTCTTGTAGACAAGATGCAATGATTTTTTGATTGTCCTATTTGTAAATACTTCTTGCCATTATTTGATATCTTTGCAAGTTGGTTACATCTATTTCCTTGGTTCTGACTCTAGTATTCTTGGGTCCAAAGGTGATAATAGGGAAAATTTGTTTGGCCCATTCAAGCACTACTTCAAGATTAAAAGAATATGCATATGGTAATTCATCAACTATCCATTGAGGGGCTTGTCCAATGGTCAGTTGAGAGAGATGATCGGCCCTAAGATGGGTCTTCCCTTTTCTGACCATCACTTCAAAATCATAATCCATTAATAGGAGAAACCATCATACCACTCTTCCTGTGTTACAAGGCTTGTTGATAGATACAACAATGCTTGATGGTCTGTGAAGAATTTGAATTTGTTTGCTAATAAGTAATGTCTGAATTTCTTTATAGCTTAAATGATTCCTAATCCTTCTCTCTCAATGGTGGTGTAGTTTCTCCCAACTGTATTCAACTGCCTACTTGCATATGTTATAGGAAGGTCTATATTGCCCTCACCTGTGGGTTGTGCTAGCACACACTCGATAGCATAATTGGATGCATCCACGTTTACATGGAATTGCTTAATCCAATTTGGTGTTGTTAGAATTGGTGCTGAACAAAAGCATGGGTTAAGTTCATTAATGATCTTTCACATTCATTTCTCCACTCTAACTTAGTCAGAAAGGCATACAAAGGCTTTGCAATGATCGCATACATGTGTATAAAGCATCGGTAATAAACCCCATGAAAGCTTGTACTTCTTTAACATTCCTTGGCCTAGGTAGCTCTGTAATCACTCTAACTTTCTCTTCATCTATAGAGATCCCATTCTTTGACACACTATTTCCTAGAATCTTGCCTTGCCTGACCATAAAGACACACTTTTTTTGGGTTCAGATAGACCTCATATTCTTGACTTTGTCAAAGACTTGTTTCAATTTAAGGATTCAAGGCTAGCAAAACAGATACATCCTTATTCATAAAGAAGAATGGATCTGAAGTTATTTATCTATGTGTATATGTTGGTGATATCATAATTACAGGAAACGACATCAATGAAATCAATCACGTAAATGTGGGTATGAAGGATGAATTCAAGATCAATGATCTTGGACCTCTCACATATTTCCTTGGACTTAAACTTGTCTTGACAGATTCTGGTATCTACATCACTCAAAGGAAGTATGTACATGACATGCTTTCCAAGTTTAAAATGGAAAATACTAAGTGTGTAGGTACACCCATGGAGATGAATCATAAGATAAGTGCTTATGAGGGAGAATTCATTACAATTGAGGCATAAGCTTGAACCAAAAGCTGAAAAATACGTGTTCATCGGATATGATGAAAAACAGATGGGTTACAGGTTATGGAGTCCTCTAACCAAATAGTTTATTGTTTCCAGGGATGTAACATTTGATGAAGGAAAGAGCTGGTATACAGATAAAGAGCATAGTGTTGAAACACTTGAAGAAGAGATGAGAAGAATTGAAAAAGGAAAATCACATATGCAGGTGAATGAAGATGAAGATCATATGCAGGCAAGTACGTCCAATATCGGATCAGGTATGAGAAATGAAGATGGACCAAGATTTGATGAAGATGTGTATTCAGATGCACATGAAGAATATGAGCTAAGAAGGTCAAACAGAGTAAGGAAACAACCAACAAGGTATTCCTATGACACTTCTTATCTGACTCAAAAAAACTATGCTTACTTAGTAAAGGATGATGAAGAACCTCAGAATTACAATGAAGCAGAAGGTAAAAAACAATGGGAAGAAGCAATGAAGGAGAAGTTCCATGCTCTTGAAGAGAACAAAACTTGGGAACTTGTTCCGAAATCAAATGGTAAAAAAGTGATTGGAAATAATTGGGTTTACAAAGTTAAGAAACTTGCAGATGGAAGAATAGCCAGATACAAAGCTAGACTGGTGGTCAAAGGCTATGCTCAGACACATGGCATAGATTATGATGAGACGTTTAGTCTGGTGGCAAAGATGTCAACCATAAGGACATTGATTGCTATAGCAACATCAAAAGGATGGAAGCTAAATCAGCTGGATATAAAGAATGCATTTCTAAATGGATATATATCAGATGAAGTCTACATGGAACAACCTGAAGGGTTTGAAAGTTCCAGTTACCCAGATCATGTTTGAAGATTAAGAAGAGCTCTCTATGGATTGAAGCAAGCTCCAAGAGCTTGGAATTACAGACTTGTGAAGTATCTCAATGAACTTGGATACCAAAGTTCAAAGGCAGATGCAAGTCTACTCATTAAGAGAACAAATGAAGGTATGATCTACATTTGTATTTATGTAGATGACATAATAATCACAGGAACCTCAGATGAAGGAATCAAGGAGGTAAAAAGATTACTTGAAAAAGAGTTCAAGATCAGTGATCTAGGAAAGTTATCATACTTTCTTGGAATGGAAGTTACATATACAAATCATGGTGTATATGTTTCGCAAGAAAGGCATCTCCTAAACTTACTGAAGAAGTTTAATATGGAGAATTGCAGAGAAGCTTCAACACCGCTTGAAGTAAATCATAAACTCAGCAAATATGGTGGTGCATAGTTTAAAGATATGAGAAAGTATCAATCTTTAGTGGGAAGCTTGATTTATGCTACGCTAACAAGACCGGATCTTAGTTATGCAGTAGGAGTTCTATCACAATTCATGCATTGTCCGAAGTATCAACATTGGGTTGCAAGACAAAGAGTTCTTAGATATATCAAAAGAACTATAAAAGAAGGATTATATTATCCTTTTACATCAGATATAAAGCCGAGAGCATACAGTGACTCAGACAGGGTAGGAAGTCAAGATGATAGAAGGTCAACACATGGGTATATGACATACCTGGGAGATAAGCTTGTAAGCTGGTGTTCAAAGAAGCAACACACAGTGGCTTTATCATCAACAGAATCAGAATATAAAGGACTTGTGGAAGCAGCTAAAGAAGTGATATGGATGTAGACCTTGTTCAAAAGCATGAGTATTGATCAAGGTACACCTATCATACATGGAGACAATATGAGCTCATTGTATCTTGCAGCAAATCCAGTATTTCATGCAAGAACAAAACACATAGAGATTCAATATCGTTTCCTGAGGGAAAAGGTAATGGAAAAAGAGATTGAAATAGTATATACATATACAAAAGATCAGATAGCAGATATTCTGACAAAGAGCTTGGATGAAGTAAAGACAATCAGATTCAAAGAAATGGCAGGTATAAAAGAAAAGAAGAGTATATGAAAGAACAGAGAATGCAAATTAGTGTGTGAGGGGGAGCTATTGGAGATTCACTCACTAATTAGACATAAATACCTAAAAATATATGAAGATGAAGAAAGACAAAGAGAAGTAGAAACAAAGCATTCAAAAAATTAAGCCTTAGTGAAGGGACAAATTCACGCCTGTAATATACAGTGTACAAACTTCCAGAATTACGAGTTTTGAATCTCGGATCAAAAAGTATATATAAGAGAGACAGAGAGAGAGCAAGTATAGGTGTGCGCATATAGAAACTGAGAATAGTGATATATAGAAGACGCCAGAGATTGCGTATGTAGAGATGAATAATAGAACCTGAATTGTCGGGTATTCATCTGAGAGAGATGGTAAGGAATAACTACTCAGAGTAGGAGAGTTTTACATAGCTATGAGCAAAGTGAGGCCAAGCTATTTTTGTACACATCTTCTCTAATAGAAAACACATGTTCATGTGGAAGATTAAGCGCATTCTTCGTATGTGAAGAAATCTGAGTGATTTCATGTTACTATGAAAGTTAGTTAACATTTACAGTTTTTTCAGTAAACATTTTCCGGTACTTCTGAGAGTTAGATCTCGTAACATAGTGTAAAGTTTTTTCATGAGTGATAGCTCATCTTGAAGCTAGGAGTCTCAACTATAAGTTGATCAAAAGAGTTCTGTAAAATGGGACAAGTACACAGTACAAAGTCTGACCGTAAAAAGGCATCCTAAACTGGTGAAGTTTTTCCTTAAACTTTAGAAAGAGTTCATTTACTGAAGGAAGCTCAGGTATTACTTCCTTACTTCATCAACAATAATTTGAAGTAACTACAAACAGAATTGCAGTTGATTCCGGTAAGATTACGGTGACATTCTGATAACAGTCTGGTAAAGTTTCGGTGAAATTTTGGTGAGTTCAAAATACAGTTTTTGCACAGTTAAGTAACGGAAAGATTATCTAACTGTAAGCAAACACAGTAGTGTAAAGATTGAAGTAAATCAGTTCAAAATTAAAGCTTGAAGGAAACACGAAGCTTTCTGTAAAGTGAGTTTTTCAGTTCTCACTAAATACAATTATAAAGTTTTCAGTTTTAGAAGGTTGCTATGCTACTGATGATTATAGAGGTCTTCTAATATCACTCTAGCTTAGTTCTAGTTGAAGTGTGGTAATTTTCCGCAGTCTTGTTAGTGAACAAGCTTTTGTCACGAAATCAACAACACTACATTCAAAGGAGATTCTGACCAAGCATTATGCTATTGTTGAAGCAAACATTGTGCTCCTCCTTCCCTAGCTTCATCTCCAATCAGTTCATGTACCATATGCGCAATACAGATTGATCTTTCAAATCATCTTTGGAGTTCACTTCAATTGCTGTCTCAAGTTCATATCTCATTTTCAGTCAACTTTGATCATTGATTTCTCGGTGTGTACTTATTCTTTTGATGATCTTTAAATTGGTATAGTTAAATGATAAGTCTATTTTCTTCATCTCAATTTTCATCATATTTGGTTCATTATTCTATGAGCTACATCTATTTGAAGTGACCTATGTATGTAGGTAGAGTATTGTTGAAAAGTCGGGATGACACCCCAATGTTCCTAAATTGATTTATCTTAGTATAGTCTATTAAAATTCATCAATCTATTGCTTTAGATTCATCATATATCTAACTTGAGCTGTACAAAATATCTCTGGATAGTTCTTAGTAGGCTATGAGCTCTAAGTGAAATTCCAGAGTGCTTTTCATCACAAAATAACAAGTTTTTGATAACCTGTTTTGCGTCAACTCATTCGTTTTGATGAATCAATTTGAGATTGATCTTCCAAAGTACTAAGGAGGTATTAATGGATCATTATCAAGATCAAGGTGTCTACTTAGCATCTCTAAATTTACCTTGGCAGGTGTAAAGCAGGTTTTTGCAACACCAGACTCATTCTTTAGAGGTATGCACCATCTCTTCTCACAAGATCTTCTCAATCCGTCCGCATAGATGCGAGCACCTAATTGGTTGGTTTTAATGTACTATGTCAGGTCATTCTAAGTATGCTTACCTTGAACCATCTTCTAGTCTCTCCATGCTATAGGACCTCTTTGACTCACTTGTTTCTGATCTTAGTTCATATGGGTAACCACTCGGTTGTTGGGCCCAAGTTCTTGCAGTAGTTCTAATACTAGCCTCAGATAACCTAATACTACATCGATCCACCTTTCCTATGTGCCTTCCAAATTTGAGGCTCATTAATTGTAACTCCTTTAGGCACTCAACAAGGATTTGAGTTGCACTAATTCCTTTAAGTCAATTACTTGGTTTGTTTAATTTTCCCTTAAGTTCTTTTCTTTTAAGTAATCAATCATCATGTATCATTTTTTTCATGTGTATTTGAATGTTTGTAGTGTTAAAGTTAGATTCTTTTTTCCTTTTGGGTCCTTATCTGGGTGCACTTACAATATCAACACTTAAGACTCCTTCCTTTAAAAGCATATGTTAGAACTTAAATCCCTCTTTTACCTATCCAATCTAAGGTTTCCCTTTGCAAGCAATTGAATTGAGTACAACGGCCATATCACTTACTGTCTTCACCTTAACTCCTAAGTTTCTTGGAATAGCCTCAACCCAGGTGTTACCATTGAAATGAGCTACTTCTCTTTTGTTGTAGATCACCAAAAACTCCCAAGAAATGTGACCTCTGATTGCCCTATACCAAATATACCAGCAATTCAAAAATTAGGAAAAAATCTTTTATGTTGAATTGTCACGATAGTCTGGCAAGATCACGATGGTCATGTTGGTGCATTTTACCCAAGCCTACATGCTTGATATGCTTGATATTATCCTCATTTGTAAGTCACATGAGTAGTCATGTGAACACCTCTTGCAAAAGAGTTCATTTTTTTCTCTTATAATTTGAAAAAGAAAAAGGGAAAAGGATGGCTTACCTCATCCATGATGTAAAAGCAAAGTCGTGGCCCTATCTACCTAAAACCACGAATTTTTGAGCTGAGGGAATCTCTCCTAACTTTGGGGATCACTTTTAGGTGGAGCCATTCGAATTCGAATTCAAAACTCCCTCCAAGAGTAGCTATAAAAGGAGCAAGAAGGAAGAGGCGATTAGCAAGCCTTGTACGTGACCACTTCATGTCATTTTGTAGAGATTCAAGAGCTTACTCCATAGCTCTATCATTCTACTCCCATTATGCAAAGATTCATTTCCAATGTGGTTGTAATCATATGTGAATCTATACATTTATCATCATTTACTTCTTTGTTTTGTTCTCTGTTATACTCACTCAGAGCAGTACCTTCAAAAGGTCATAGCTCGCGTTCTACTCACGCTTTTTCAGTATTTTAACATGCATTGGATAGCTCTTATTGTCTACGTTCTACCTATAAATTTTCATGGTCATTGGATTTACAATTTGTGAGATATAGGCAATGTACGGCTCACTGTTCTATCTCTGCAGAGCCCCGAGAATGGCGGGCATGTTCCAGACTTTGTAAAATTTTGTTCTCAATGCTCAGTCCATCATTTGAAGTGTTTTAACTTGGATTGGGAAGCTTGCTAAGTCTATTTGCTATGCCCAAAAGGAAGTTTTCTAATTCCTACCAAGTTGAGAGCACTGTTCATTTTTTCAACAGGTGTATGTCCAAAATTAGCAAGTTTTGGGAGCTAGTCATTTCGCTACTAGTCTGTCTTGACTTAAACTTTTGGGATACATGTTCCAAAGTACTTGGCTGATATTTTTGTGGATTTAGGAAGCTCAAAGGGTCTACTAATCAACTCTGAAGTCTCAGTTGGCTGGTGTGAAGCTAGTTGTAGCGGCACCTACTCATCTTTTGATTGCATCCACCATCTCTCTTCACAGTGGTATCATAGCATAGTCAAGGAACATGGGAGATGGATTTCCATCAACAATTGACAAATTGGATCAAAACAACTACCCCACATGGTCTCTAAGGATGGAGGCTTACCTTCAAGGGAGGAATCTATATGGATTCATATCCGGAGATGAAGCAATGCCAACCATGAGGAACAAAGGGCAACCATCACATGAAGAAGTGGAAGGACTTTCAAATTGGTGTTTGAAGGATGCACTTGCAAGGTCCTATATTCTAAACTCAATCTCTGAGTTTCTTTTACCTCATGTCAAGGGATGCAAGACATCAAGAGAGACCTGGAATGCACTTGCTTCTTTCTTCTCTTCCAACACTTGAGCAAGGAAGAACCAATTGTGGATGGAGTTCACAACAATGAAGAAAAGCCTGAAGCAAAATGTGACTGATTATGTCACAAAGATGAAGGAGATTTCCGACCAACTTGGAAGCATTGGAGAGGTAATTGAAGAGGAGCAAATCATTAGACAAATCATAAATGGAATCAAAGCAGACGACAAGTGGGAGTCATTCACAATAGCCATGGATTTATACATGGACATGCATGTATCCGACCTCAACACACTCATGGGCCAACTCTTCACTCATGAAGCAAAGATTAGCAAAGGTGGTGAGTCCTCAAGAGGTAATCAAACTTCTGCCTTATATTCCGATAAAGCTAAGGTCAAGGACAAGTCAAAGAATAGGAAGAATGAAGATGAAGGTAGCTCTTTCCAAGCAAACTTTGCAGGTAGAGGAAGAGCTAGAGGAAGAGGCAGAGGTGGAAAGCAAGGCAGGGGGAGATTCCAATCATCTCAACCTTGCAATATATGTGGCTTATCTAACCATTATACTGAAGAATGTTTCAGGAACCCGAGGAACTCAAGAGGAAGAGGATTCAATAGAGGTGGCTATGGATCAAATAGAGGCAGGTACAATGGAGGCTACAACAACAACTACTACAACAACAATTCCAACAACAACAACTATCAAAGTGGCCATAGAGGAAGAAGAGACTACAATAACTATGCAGAGGACCAAAGTCAAGAAGATTCATTATTGATTATGAATCTATCAGTGAAGAAGGGTAAGGATGATGATCACATATTTTACATTGATTCCGGATGCTCAAACCATGTAGCAGGAAATGTGGCTTTACTTTCTGATTTGGAAGATCCTCATAACAAGCATGAAGTGCAGACAGGAGATGACACAAGGCACTCAGTGGAGAAGATAGGTAATGTGAAGACATCATATGGGAATATGAACCTCTTAAGGAAAGTCTTGTATGTCCCTACAATTACCAAAAATTTAATAAGTGTTGGACAGATTGTTGAAAAAGGATTGCAGGTTAGATTCAACCGATTTAGAGCATATGTTGAAGACCCAAGGCAAGGCTTTTGAAGGATCACCAAAGGAGAAAAGACAGGAAGGCATTTCACTTTTGAAGTGGAAGATACAAAGAACATAGCTTTGTTTAGCTATGGATCTCAAACTCTTACAGAGTTGGAGATATGGCACAAAAGGCTTGCTCACATTGGTGAGAGGACACTCAAACAAATTTGCAGGGACCAAAGTGTACTTGGTTTTCCTAATATCACAAGGCAACACATGATTTATAAGTGTGAAGCTTGTCAACTCGGCAAGGCTCATAGACAACCTTTCAATAAGAAAGGATATATGCATCAAAATCCTTTGGATCTAGTGCACACGGATGTGTGGGGTCCAAGTAAGGAGCCATCTATATCAGACTCAAGATATTATGTGTCTTTCATAGATGATTGTAGTAGGTGGACCATTCTGTTTTTCATGAAGCACAAGGATGAAGTGTTTAATTGCTTTAAGAAGTATATTGCTCTTGTTGAAAACCAAACAGGTAGGACTTTGAAAAGACTCAGATCAGATGGTGGAGGAGAATACTTCTCTTCTGAATTTGATGCCTTCTTGCATGAAAGAGGCATTAAAAGGGAAGTCACTACAAGGTATACACCCCAACTCAATGGTGTAGTAGAGAGGAGGAACAGAGCTATTGTCGAAGCTGCAAGGTCCATGCTCAATGAAAAGGGATTGCCAAACTACCTATGGGCAGAGGCTGTGTCTACAGCCACATATCTCATAAATAGACTTCCATCTAAGTCACTAGATGGAACCACTCCATATGAAGTGTGGAATGGAAGAAGACCTAGTCTAGAGCATTGTAAAATCTTTGGATGCTTAGCCTATGCTCACATTCCTTCTCAAGTAAGAGGGAAATTGGATCCCAAGGCAAAGAAGTGCGTATTTATTGGTTATGATCAAAACCAAAAAGGATATAGATTGTACAATCCAACCAATAAAGGATTTTCTGTGAGTAGAGCTGTAATTTTTTATGAAAAAAAATCATGGTTTGATGATGACAGGAAAGTGAAGCTACCATATGACTTGGATGAAGATTTTCCATCACTTCAACCAAAGGATTCGAAGAATATTGAAGAAAGTGATTCGGAGATTGACCTAGAAGACTTGGAAAGACTAAAGCTATGGAAGAACAAAGGTAAAGCAAAGATGCAGGATGCTACATATGGACCCGAAAGCTCACATCAACCACTTAGAAGGTCTTCAAAGGAGAAGAAGAAACCAGAGAGGTTTGCTTATGATACTTCTTTGGTCACCAAACACTCAATCTACATTGCAAAAGATTCAACCAATGAAGAGCCTACCACATTTGAAGAAGCACAAAGCAAGAAAGCTTGGAGAGATGCAATGGATGAAGAAATGGACGCCTTGAAGGAGAATGACACTTGGGAGCTTGTACCTAACAAGCCATCTATGAAGATAATCAGATCTCGATGGATATACAAAATCAAGAGGAATCTAGATGGAAGTATAAATAGACACAAAGCAAGGTTAGTTGCTAAAGGGTTTGCTCAAACCCATGGTATTGATTATGAGGAGACTTTCTCTCCTGTTGCAAAAATGCCTACAATTAGGGTTCTCATAAGTCTTGCTGCATCTAGAAATTGGAATCTCTATCAACTTGATGTAAAGAATGCTTTCTTGAATGGATGGATTTCTGAGGAAGTGTATATGGCACAATCTCCTAGATATGAGGATGAACATCATCCTAACTATGTATGCAAACTAAAGAAAACTTTGTATGGATTGAAGCAAGCTCCAAGAGCTTGGAATTTTAGATTGGTGACTTATTTGCAGGACCAAGGATTCAAAGCTAGCAAGGCGGATACCTCTTTGTTCATAAAGAGGAATGGATATGAAGTGATCTATTTATGTGTGTATGTTGATGATATTATTATCACAAGCAATGATCTTGAAGGAATCAAACAGGTAAAGAGTCAAATGAAGGAGGAGTTCAAAATAAGTGACCTCGGACCACTCACTTATTTTCTTGGATTGGAGTTGATCTACACAGATTCAGGTATATACATCACACAAAGGAAGTATGTCCATGACATGCTCGTCAAGTTCAAGATGGAAAATACCAAGTGTGCAGGTACACCTATGGAAAGGCCTATTCACGAAATTTGGGAATTATTCAAGTCCCATTTATAATACCAAGTGATGGAATTAACTTATAATTTCTATGTTATATTCTTCTTACAAAGATCAATTCATGAATACATCTTCTTTTTGTTAAAATGTTTTAAGCTTTCAATAGATAAAAAATAATATTAGTTGATGAGCTTATTTAAAAAAACACCAAGGAGTATGAATAAACAAAGAAAAGCATTAGGGTGGTTGGGCCTCTCGACTCTTGAGGCGGGGACGAGGGGTTCAACCCCCATCATCACATGTAAGGGACATGTTTAACATGGAAAGTTGTATCTTGTGGGATAAGGTGGGTCCCACGGATACTATGCCCTTCCTTATATAGTTGCAAATTCAAAGTTAAATCCTGGAGGAGTATGCCTCTACTGAACCTCCATTTAAAAAAAAAAGCAACCACATGAATTTAGATCTAATTTAACAATACTTAATAATATGCAATTTGACATACTAATAATTGTTCATTTAGGTGAATGATATGAAAATTATGTCAATACTATAGATTGTTTCATATAGTTTTATAATAAATCTATCATACTAACTTAGGGCTTTGAAAAACAATCGAATTCAGTAATTACTCAAATATATACAATTTAGGCTTTCAATAATTTTTCACTTGGTTGAACAGTCCCAAAAATATGTGGTGTTTAAAAACACCAATAAAATACATGATGTTCAAATATTTTAAAATCATTGATATCGTTTCTGAATATATTGTTCAAGTACATAATATGTTTCTCTATCACAAGGTTTCTGATTTACAATTGTATTACATGTATAAGAACGTCTGTTCTTTGAGCAAATCCATCCATAAAGCCACGGAATCATTGTTTTGGATAAAAAGTTTTCCAACTCCTCCGATGATTGCCTCCACAGCTTCGGTAGAATTACATAAGTGCCTTTCATATTCCAAATCACATGATATAATGTATCATAAAAAATAATGGTATTATTTCCATCCAAATCTGGAAAAATTTTCCAAATTGTGTCCAAGTTTTTATGATGCACAAACTTATATCCGATACGGATATCAGTTTTTTGGCATGCACTCTGACCTGCTATAATATGAAATCTTTGATGGTGTTTTGGAAAACATACTGCAAGTGTTCTTTGAGCTATCGACACTCTTTCTGTGGTCCAAATCCACACTTCAAAAAGATCCATACAAAAATCCAAGAAATATAATGCATCCTTGCGAATGTAATGCGCAATTCTTGTGTTCTCTTCAATAAAATTCATATGGTTTTGCAAAGATTCAAGTAATAGATCACCCCTTTCCTTGTCAATTGTCTTGAGCAAAATGCCATTCATTTCCAGTATCAATACCCTTCTTTCATCTCTTGGGAATGAAGAAAATCCTTGCTTTCTTGATGAAGATTCATATATGTGTGAAGACAAGCAAGACATCAATGCCAAGCTTGGGTTTTCTTTGTAGTTCATATGCAAATCAGCATTTTGTTCTGCAAAATAAAATTGAAGTTAATTAGATTTATATAAAAATCAATTGTTTTACATTCTATATTACTTCATAATCACAGTAACTAAAGATATGTTTAATTAAGCCATTATCATTTCTCTCAATATTTAAAACTTATAGTAAATTAAAATTGATAATACATAAGAAAATGTAGGAAAATTGATTTGAATGCATGATTTTATATTCATGGGGATTCCAATTTCCTTTTATAGTTTTTCTTATAATCAATATAATTAAAAGTAGACTAAGCCTAGAAAAAACTTCATATATGTGTGTGTGTGTATTTATTTGTGAAGAAAAACAATCTTTCATGAAAGAAGGAAACTAACATTAAAAAAATGGGTTATCATATGTGTGTGTGTGTGTGTGTGTGCACATATATATGCGTGTGTGTATATATATATATGTATGTATGTATGTGTATGTGTGTTTATTTGTGAAGAAAAACAATCTTTCATGAAACAAGGAAACTAACATTAAAAAAATGGGTTATCTTCAAACCAATCAAAAGATCTTGAGAAAATTTAATAATCCACCTTGCCGTCAACGTTTTTCTTTATCCTGCAAAAGAAAAATTTTATAAATATTTGTCTGTAGATATTAAAGAAAAACATAAATATTGTATGATGAATTTCTTTACCTATTAAATTAAGGTATGCCTTTTGTAACCTTTTTATGTATGCTTTTGCTGCAACTCTGCTTATGAAACGACTTTGTCGATAGCCCAATCTTGTAGCATACACTATTGCATGATTTTCTCTCATGCTTTTATTTTTGTAGCACATTTGTAACAGTTTTAGCTGCTCTTTATTTAAAAGTGGAACACCAAATGTTGAAGCTATTGTTGCTAGATCTCCCTTTTCGATATCCTTGCAATTCAATGGAACCTCTAGCTTTGTCGATGCTATTGTTGTATGTTCCTTTTCAATTTCGTTGCAAATCAATGGAACATCTACATTTTTCTCACTATTATTATGTACTTCATAGTCATCAAAAGAAGATACTCTCAAGTTATTTGAATGATCATTTGATTCACTCAAGATATCATGTTCTAACATAGAAGATGAATTCTCCATTGCAAGTTGAAACATAGGAAATATAAGATGTTCTTTGATGATATGTGGTTGTCGGATTCGATTGAGCAAAATATCATCTCTTTGGATGAAGCTCAAAATATAGGATAGAAGATCACTTGGTACTGAACGATCATGTCTTGCTTGATAAGGGGTAATGTCGCTGCAATTTTCTATTGGGATAGAACCTTTGAAGAAACTAGCATTAATGATAAGTTGATCTGGTTTATATATTTCTTCAATGTGATCCATATAATAATCTTCTTGGCTCCTCACCATAAGAAAAGAATATCTTTTGTCATCAATATTTGAATGATTTTTTACATAATCTTTCTCTGATATGTTCCATCTTATATCTTTTTTGAACAAAAGGGCATTTAGATCGAGAAGGAGAAAATTGTTGCTTATATGAAGATGATAGATATTATCTGCATATATCAAACAATGAGGTTTATTATACACAATAACTAAAAAGAGTGCTTTAAGATAACTTATTGATATATCTACAATAAATGAGTTATAATATGAATAAAATAATCATAATATTACACAATATACCTGGTAAAATCCAAAAAGGCCTAGCATGTCGTTTCTCCATAACATTAGATAGCTTATCTGATGTTTGAAAAGAGCTTTGCTCATGTAGAGTACTCATTTCATCCTCAAAGTGGCCAATAAGCTTTCCAATACCATCATCACTTATGAAATGTTTATTTTTGTTAACATCTATAATAAAAAGAAATCCAAAAGATGTATAATAATCAATACAATATGCAGACATATCAATACTTATTTTCTCAATTAATTTCTCTTTATGATAAAAATCTATCTATTAATTTCTCTATCTAAACACTTATAATTAATTTCACTGTGCATCTACGTCAAACAATAAGCTTTCGATTTTAAAAACTGCACAGTTCAATATTTGCATCTTAACCGTACATTTCAAAATTGTATTTAATCAAATGCATCATAATTTTAAAAACAATATGTTTCAGATTTTTTCAAATAAAGGAGTCATAAATCATGCATATCAATTTAAAAATTATAACATGTGAATTTATGCATCTAATTTTTAAATTACTCGAATAGACAAGAGATGTCGAACTTTAACTCACTTTACTCAACAAGGTAATATGTTCAAAATAAAAATCTATTGTTCAAGAAATGCAATCATCACTAGCATATAAAGAAAAATATACTTTGAAAATTATGATATTTATTACATTACATGGAATCAATATTTTCTCAACCTTCTTTTTTTCCTCATACATTTGAAGTACCTGCAGTATCTTCATCCATTGTAACAATATGTTCATCGGTTTCTGTATCATCCTGATTACTTTCTGATTCTTCTCCACTAGGTTGTACATCAATCTCAGCATCAACATTCTCGAACACATTTGTATTATCTGTATCTTGATTCCTGATATCTGTATCTTGATTACTGATATCACACCATTGATGCAAAGCAGGGTCATTCTCAAAAACTGAAGAGCAAATTGATTCTAATTGTTTTTCTTCAACATCTAAACATATACCAAAACATCTGCGTTTCTTAGATAAACTTCTTTGAAGAACAACTCCTCGACAATACAACTCTACAACATAGCTGTCTTCACGAGCAAAACTATTAATGAAATCATCAATGAAATTTTTTTCTATGAATCCATCCAGACCTTTATGAGCAAAAATATTTAGATTTGCTTGATCTATTCTATCAATCATCTGATAATTATCCTCTTTGCTAATGTACATAAGCACTATTGCAAAATCCATCTCTCCTTTGATGGAAGGATTACTACTCTGAGTGGCTCCAATTTTGAAAGTCATTTTTGTAGCTGTATGTTGAACTCCTTCTACAAGCATATGGACATAGAGGAAATCAATAAAAGATACTAGAACATATTCTGTCTCGGAGTTCATCGTGTTGAGTGCAAAAATCAATCTGGAAAAGAACGTTGCTGAAATGCATTCCCGACTATGTAAACTGTACAGTTCTGAATCAAACCTTAAGAAAACAATATTGAATGGAAGAACTTGCTCTGCACAACAACTTTCCACCTTGTTCAAATCGAAACCAAATCCATAGATTGACCATGGAATAACATTTGCTGTGGTCTTTATTCCCATTGCAACTCTATACAAATGACTCAACAAAGTTATGGCGGCCTTTGGTAAAGGAGGAGACTTCTTTGCCCTGTTTAATGAGTCTTTCACAAATGTTTCACTGTAACTTTTAATTTTTTCATATTGTACATCTGTGATATTGTATTTCTCACAGAGCTTTTCCCAAGTCAAAACCTCTGTTGTTAAATCAATAAAAAATGCAATTATAGCATTTTTCAAGACACGATCTGTCTTTAATCTCCATGCCATTTCTTCCATGTCAACCATGTGCTTCAATGATTTTGCCTTTTTTAACAAAATTTTCTTCTCTAAAATTGCCTTTTGAAGTTCTAAAATTTCTTTATTGTCCAAACCTGCAATACATCTGAACAATGTCGGACCTAATATAACTGTCCCTGGTGCCTGCTTCAATTGACCACCTTTCATTGCTACCATCTTTGCGGATGTCGATATAACATCTTTTGTTGAATCTCTTTTGTTATTTGACACTTCACCCTTTGTATTAAGTAGTGCCCCTTGACTATACAAACGCATTATTGATATCCAATTTTTCCATTCCTCATCATTACATAAAAGAAGATGCAAATCATTCTTTATAAATCCTTTTTGTAAAGTTTGCTCTGTAGTCTCTACAAAATTCTGAAAAAAAACATATATTTTAAATAAATACAAGTTTTAAAAAATAATAATATATAGTAACTAAAACACAAAAAATACAAAGAATATAAACATACCTGCCATGATATAAATTCTCTTTTACTCTGATTAACACCTGGAGGAGGTTTGGATGGACATCCATTGGCTTTCCATTGAGATCTAGCTTGTAAAAGTTGATCCACAAATGGTTCCTTCTGTAATGACTTTGCCACCATCAAATTAGCCTCTTTAGATATCTCCCTTGAAATTTTTGGAGGACAATTTACTATAATTTTTGCTTTTCTATATCTAAATTGTTGTCGTAACTGTAATGTCACCATCGGAGAATTAACAGTTTGTAAAGTTTTCGCTGCGCTAATTGAATGTTGTCCAGATATTATCCAATACTCAACTTTATCAATATCATCATGAGATAAAGTTTTTAGAGGTATTCTCACACTTGGATCAATAGGCATAACAACTGCAAGAACTTCATTCTCTTTCGGAGCCAAGACAAAATCATTCATTAATGTACGCACCCAATCTCTGTTTAATTTCCGATATACATAATTCGATGGTGCTGGAAAACATCTTTTTACATCAACATTAAATACTGCATCAGAACCAAAAGCATAGTATTCTTGTTTTTGAAGTAGTAAATCCATCATTTTATTTTCTTGTGGCTGCACTACTGTATCCTCTGTTTCTTCACTCCTATTATCTAAATGTCGGATTGATACACCTTCATCGTTTTGTACAGACTTTGATGATGATCCTAAATCTTTATTTGAAGAACCTTTCAACTTTCGTTTCTTAGATCTCTCAAATACATCTGAGCTTCTCTTCAAAGATTTTGACTTTTGTGTTAATCTTTTGGCTTCTTTTATAATTTTCACTAATTCTTCTATTGATTCGATCGATTCGATCGATCCAATTGAACCTAATGATCGATCAGACTTTGAGATACTATCTTTCATATCATCCAAACACAAAGTCTCCCATGATAAGGAAAACTTATTCGCATTAATATTCTCACCATCTGGAAGCACTTTACAAGTAAAACATGGTGTGCCTTGTGCATTTACATCTTCTTTAACATGAACAATATTTCCCATATCACCATATGTAGATCCTGCATCTGTCATAAATAAATGTACATCTCCTTTGAAGTTTCCTTCATGATCATAAGTATCAGCAAACCATTTCATGTCTTCCTTGTGTGTCAAATCAAAAGATTTCTGAACCTTAATCCTATTTGAAGGAACCTTCATCCCACTTGTTTTTGATAAATTTTCCAATGAAAATACATTATCGATCACATTGCTTTGAAATTCATTTGTGTTTTCCATTGCTCCTGAAAGTAAAACAAAAAAACTTTTTTTTAATCACATCAACATAATAACAAACAATATGAATATATTAACATCAAATTTCTCGTTCATAGTCATCAAATTTATAATCAATACTATTCTCTCTAATTATCATACTTTATATTTACGAAGTTCGAGCCTCTTAAGTTCGTTCCCATTGTGTTTAAATTTGGAAATATATTTGAGTTAAAAATACTATTCGCTTAGTTGAAAAAGATAAGAGACTTGATTTTAAGCTTTGAGGCTCGAACTTAAGTTCGAGCATCTTTCTTCTTTTGCACATAAGACACAAAAATCCTAAACTTGACATGGCTGGAAAAGCTGAGGCTCATATCATGTGATCCAACAATCCTAAACTTGATATGGTTGGAAAAGCTTAGAGGCTCGAACTTAAGTTCGATCCTCTTTGTTCTTTTGCAATAAGACACAAGAAATCTAAACTTGATATGGTTGGAAAAGCTCCGAGGCTCGAACTTAAGTTCAAGCCTCTTTGTTCTTCTATTCATATCATGTGATCTAACAATCCTGAACTTGATATGGTTGGAAAAAGCTGAGAGGCTCAAACTCCTCTTTGTTCTTTTGCTCATATCATGTGACCCAACAATCCTATAACACACAACAATCATAAACTTGATATGCTTGGAAAAGCTAAGAGGCTCTAACTCTTCTTTGCTCTTTTGCTAATATCATGTGACCAAACAATCCTAAACTTGATATGGTTGGAAAAGCTCCGGGTTGGAAAAGCTCCGGGTTGGAAAAGCTCCGAGGCTCGAACTTAAGTTCGAGCCTCTTTGTTCTTTTGCTAATAAGACACAACAATCCTAAACTTGATATGGCTGGAAAAGCTAACGCTCATATCATGTGTCCAAACAAATCCTAAACTTGATATGGTTGGAAAAGCTCAGAGGCTCGAACTTAAGTTCGAGCCTCTCAGCTTTTCTAATCATATCAAGTTTAGGATTGCTGTGTATTATGAGAAAGAGAACAAAGAGGCTCGAACTTAAGTTCGAGCCTCTAAGCTTTTCCAGCCATATCAAGTTCAGGATTGTTGGATCACATGATATGAGCCTTAGCTTTTCCAGCCATACAAAGTTAAGTTCGATCCTCTCAGGTTTTCCAACCATATCAAGTTCAGGATTGTTGTGTGTTATGTGCAAAAGAACAAAGAGGCTCGAACTTAAGTTCGAGCCTCTTTGCTCATATCATGTGACCAAAGAATGATATGGTTGGAAAAGCCTACACTTGATATGGTTGGAAATGCTCAGAGGCTCGAACTTAAGTTCGAGCCTTTGTTCTTTTGCACATAAGACACAACAATCCTACACTTGACATGGCTTCAGAACTTAAGGCCTCTCAGCTTTTCCAATCATATCATGTGATCCAACAATCCTGAACTTGATATGGTTGGAAAAGCTCAGAGGCTCGAACTTAAGTTGGAGCCTCTTTGTTCTTTTGCACATAACACACAACAATCCTGAACTTGATATGGTTGGAAAAGCTGAGAGGCTCGAACTTAACTTGGTATGGCTGGAAAAGCTGAGGCTCATATCATGTGATCCAACAATTCTGAACTTGATATGGCTGGAAAAGCTTAGAGGCTCGAACTTAAGTTCGAGCCTCTTTGTTCTCTTGCTCATAATACACAACAATCCTAAACTTGATATGATTGGAAAAGCTGAGAGGCTCGAACTTAAGTTCTAGCCTCTTTGTTCTTTTGCTCATATCATGTGACCAAAGAATGATATGGTTGGAAAAGCCTACACTTGATATGGTTGGAAATGCTCAGAGGCTCGAACTTAAGTTCGAGCCTCTTTGTTCTTTTGCACATAAGACACACCACTCCTGAACTTGATATGGTTGGAAAAGTTGAGAGGCTCGAACTTAAGTTCGAGCCTCTGAGCATTTTCAACTATATCAAGTGTAGGATTGTTGGATCACATGATATGTGCAAAAGAACAAATAGGCTCGAACTTAAGTTCGAGCCTCTGAGCTTTTCCAACCATATCAAGTTCAGGATTGTTGTGTGTTATGTGCAAAAGAACAAGAGGCTCGAACTTAAGTTCGAGCCTCTCAGCTTTTCCAATCATATCAAGTTTAGGATTGTTGTGTCTTATGTGCAAAAGAACAAAGAGGCTCGAACTTAAGTTCGAGCCTCTTTACTCATATCATGTGACCAAAGAATGATATGCTTGGAAAAGCCTACACTTGATATGGTTGAAAATGCTCAGAGGCTCGAACTTAAGTTCGAGCCTCTTCGTTCTTTTGCACATAAGACACACCAATCCTGAACTTGATATGGTTGGAAAAGCTGAGAGGCTCGAACTTAAGTTCGAGCCTCTGAGCATTTCCAACTATATCAAGTGTAGGATTGTTGGATCACATGATATGAGCAAAAGAACAAAGAGGCTCGAACTTAAGTTCGAGCCTCTCAGCTTTTCCAATCATATCAAGTTCACGATTGTTGTGTGTTATGTGCAAAAGAACAAAGAGCCTAGAACTTAAGTTCGAGCCTCTCAGCTTTTCCAATCATATCAAGTTCGAGCCTTTTTGTTCTTTTGCACATAAGACACAACAATCCTACACTTGACATGGCTTCAGAACCTAAGGCCTCTCAGCTTTTCCAACCATATCATGTGATCCAACAATCCTGAACTTGATATGGTTGGAAAAGCTCAGAGGCTCGAACTTAAGTTGGAGCCTCTTTGTTCTTTTGCACATAACACACAACAATCATGAACTTGATATGGTTGGAAAAGCTGAGAGGCTCGAACTTAAGTTCGAGCCTCTTTGTTCTTTTGCACATATCATGTGATCCAACAATCCTACACTTGATATAGTTGAAAATGCTCAGAGGCTCGAACTTAAGTTCGAGCCTCTCAACTTTTCCAACCATATCAAGTTCAGGATTGGTGTGTCTTATGTGCAAGAGAACGAAGAGGCTCGAAGTTAAGTTCGAGCCTCTTTGCTCATATCATGTGACCAAAGAATGATATGGTTGGAAAAGCCTACACTTGATATGGTTGGAAATGCTCAGAGGCTCGAACTTAAGTTCGAGCCTCTTTGTTCTTTTGCACATAAGACACACCAATCCTGAACTTGATATGGTTGGAAAAGTTGAGAGCCTCGAACTTAAGTTCGAGCCTCTGAGCATTTTCAACTATATCAAGTGTAGGATTGTTGGATCACATGATATGTGCAAAAGAACAAAGAGGCTCGAACTTAAGTTCGAGCCTCTGAGCTTTTCCAACCATATCAAGTTCAGGATTGTTGTGTGTTATGTGCAAAAGAATAAAGAGGCTCGAACATAAGTTCGAGCCTCTCAGCTTTTCCAATCATATCAAGTTTAGGATTGTTGTGTCTTATGTGCAAAAGAACAAAGAGGCTCGAACTTAAGTTCGAGCCTCTTTACTCATATCATGTGACC